>SSNP01000178.1:433852-576546 GCA_006937955.1 Pachypanchax playfairii | reverse complement strand
CAAGTTGAGTTTCTACCAAAAAGTTCTATTTTGGTTTCATCTGACCATATGATGTTCTCCCAATCCTCTTCTGGATCATCCAAATGCTCTCTAGCAAACCGCAGACGGGCCTGGACGTGTCCTGGCTTCAGCAGGGGGACACGTCTGGCACTGCAGGATTTGAGTCCCTGGCGGCGTAGTGTGTTACTGATGGTAGCCTTTGTTACTTTGGTCCCAGCTCTCTGCAGGTCATTCACTAGGTCCCTCCGTGTGGTTCTGGGATTTTTGCTCACCGTTCTTGTGATCATTTTGACCCCACGGGGTGAGATCTTGCGTGGAGCCCCAGATCGAGGGAGATTATCAGTGGTCTTGTATGTCTTCCATTTTCTAATAATTGCTCCCACAGTTGATTTCTTCACACCAAGCTGCTTACCTATTGCAGATTCAGTCTTCCCAGCCTGGTGAAGGTCTACAATTTTGTTTCTGGTGTCCTTTGACAGCTCTTTGGTCTTGGCCATAGTGGAGTTTGGAGCGTGACTGTTTGAGGTTGTGGACAGGTGTCTTTTATACTGATAACGAGTTCACACAGGTGCCATTAATACAGGTAACGAGTGGAGGACCGAGGAGCCTCTTAAAGAAGTTACAGGTCTGTGAAAGCCAGAAATCTTACTTGTTTGTAGGTGACCAAATACTTATTTTCCACCATAATTTGAAAATAAATTCTTTAAAAATCAGACAATGTGATTTTCTGGATTTTTTTTCCTCATTTTGTCTCTCATAGTTGAGGTATACCTATGATGAAAATTACAGGCCTCTCTGATCTTTTTAAGTGGGAGAACTTACACAATTGGTGGCTGACTAAATACTTTTTTGCCCCACTGTATATGGTGTTGGGATGTGAATTATACATGTTTATATTTGGTGTGATGGGTTTGTATAGGTTTTAGGATTTTGTTTAGATGTGAAATTAGTTTGGGGGTATGAATATTTAGGAGGGAGTGTAATTGTGCATCTTTCATAATCACGTGGTTCAGTCCAGAGTACTAATGAGTTCCACAGTATAGAAGGTGCCATTTAACATCTGTACTGTGTTGCTGGTCAGAGCTCTATGTGAGCACTGGTGTGAATAAAACTGAAAAACTGCTCCATCTGAGACTCCTCTCCATCATTTGTTCTGTCCCACCTCCTACCGCTACCTGGTCTAGTCTTACAAGTGGTGTCAGAAAATTTTGGACCTGTTCAGCAGCAGCACAATGACAAGAGGTGGGAGGAAAAATGAGCAAGATGAGCCAGATCAAGGCGACCAGTGGTTCAGCTGGGGGAGAGGAAACCACTGACAAGAAGCTGGATAAACTAGCAAGTCTGGTGAAATCCCTTGTTCATTCACAACCAATGAAGGAACAACCGATGGAAAAAGAAGTAGCCCACCAAGAGCTTCGGTGGAAGAACGTGCAGCATCAGTTTTCCCAGATACAGACACATATATCTTCCTTGCTAGAAAATGAACCCGACAGAAATGCTCACACATGGACCAGCATTATGAAGTTGATGACAATCTAGATGAAGCTGTGAACCAAATAGGTCTGCCATCGAGAGGGGAGCGGTTGGCCCCCAGAGAGCCTAAATTGCTGCCATTAACTGGTGAAGATGAAATTGAACACTTTTTGGCCACATCTATAAGAATGGCTCATGTCTGTCATTGGCCAAAAGATGGATGGGCAGTGCGACTTGTCCCCCTGTTAACTGGAAAGGCCTACGTTTTGATGGACATTCGTGATTCAGAAGATTACGACAAGGTTAAAGCAGCCATCCTGTCCAAGTATGAAATCGCACCTGAGACGTATCAACGGCAGTTTCGGTCCTTAAAGATTGAACCGGGTGAGATGCCGAGGGAGCTCTACGGCCGTCTGAAGGAGCTGTTTTCCAAATGGGTCAAGCCAGAGAAATCAACAGTACAAGAAATATCTGAGACTATTATTCTTGAACAGTTCTTAAGGATGGTTAGCACAGACCTGGGGTCTCATTTATAAAACATTGCATAGAAACCCTACTACAGGTGCGCATGTTTTCAAGTCAAGGTTGTTTTTTCTAAATCACAACTTTTGCTTTGAAAGTGGCGTACGCTACTTTCAGGCCCCATTATGTGCTTACGCACCGTTTATAAATGAGACCCCTTGAAGTTTGGATAAGAGAGCATGACCCCAAGACTGCGGAAAAAGCTGCTCAGCTGGCAGAGGTTTTTACATCAGCCAGGAAAGACACCAGAAATCTCATGTTAGGCTGAGATGACAACCATGCCCAGACAAGTAAGTCCTCTGGTGGGGAACGTGGGGTTGGTCTTTCAGGTGCTAGGGGTTCCGCTCGTTTTACTTCTCAAGTAACATGCCGCAATAGAGCCCCCACGACACAGTCTACACAGGAGGTCAGATGTTACCACTGTAATGGTTTAGGTCATACCAAGAAGTTTTGTCCAACATTTATTTATAAAAAGCCAGCCTTCTTCTCCTCAATCCCAAGGCCAGCAAGAGACTTAACAATGAAAGTGGACAGAACTGTTCCAGTTTTGGTCAATGGCCAACTTGAGATTGCATTACTGGATTCTGCATGCTACCAGACATTAGTTTTGTCCAGCCTGGTTCCTAAAAGAAAGGTGGAGTGAGGACACATTGACAATCGGCTGCATTCAAGGTGACCAGCATGTCTATCCAACAGCTGAGGTCTATCTAACAGTAGGAGGTCAGACTTACCTCATGAATGTAGGAATAGCCCCCATTGGTTTTAGGTAATGATGTTCCCACACTATATGATCTTTTGCATCAGGCAGACTGTGAGATTACCAGCATGGCTGAGCTGGTTGAGCCTAATCATGAGGGCCAGGTAGCTAAGACGGGAAAGGTTTCAGAAGCACTGACTACACAGTGTCATGTCACCACTAGAGCTCAAAGGGTATAATCAGGTCTAGAAGAGCTGCCATTTTTTGAGGATGAGTGTGAGGTAACTGAAGTGAAACCCTGCAAGTCCCAAGCTCAGAAACGAAGGGAAAAGCTTATAGGAGCCCCTAAGGCAGGAACTGAAAGGTTGAAGTCATCCACTGAGTTAGAGTTTGATATCCCCTCAGATTTGGGTTCTCTACAGAAACAGGATTCCAATCTAAGACAGTGGTTTGACAAGGTCAAAGAGGTGGAAGAGGTCAAGCTCAACACTGCTAGTTGTTTAGATGATGCCACCTATGTTGTCAAGGGGGGCTTCTATATCAACTTAGGGGCCAAACAGAGGTTTTAGCACTGCCCCAGCAGTTGAGACAGAATATCATGGAGCTGAGTCATTCCATACCTTGGGCAGGCCATATGGGGTTTCAGAAGAGCTTAAAGCAGAACTAAGTAAGTTTTGCTCTCGCTCTCCCCCTACTGGTCCCCTGTGAAAGCTCACTGTTGTAACGTTCCCCCGCCGCCACCGCAAACCCCCCACCCCCTCCACCCCGCCGCCGCCCCCCCAACAACAACGCGCAGAAAACACTTTTGCAAGAAGAAAGAAAAACAAAACCAAGAAAATGTCTCGACAGGTGAGTATTATTGTCATCTTTGCGCTCCTAAGGGTGGCGTTGCTAACAACGGCAAGGGCTTCATGCTTATATTTATGTACGTGAGTGTGAGTGCCGTAAAGCAGGTTTGTTCTCGCGAGATTAGTCGGGTCCGATCCACTGAAAGTTGCAAGTGCTGCTTTCAGGACACAGACCCCGGAGGGAGGGGAGGGACCCACGAATCACCCCGCCAAGTCCTTGTTTACCCCCACAGGGACTCTGGAAAACATTTATTGAGGTGAAAAAACTTACTTAGTTCTGCTTTAAAGAAAATTGGTCACCGGTTTGCATGGCCTTCACCCAAAGGTGTACCCAGGGCTCACCTGCAACCTCTTCCTACTATGGATGTACCATTTGAAAGGATAGGGATGGACATAGTTGGCCCTTTAGAGAAAAGCTCTTCTGGTCACTGATATATCTTGGTTGTCTGTGATTATGCAACACGTTACCCAGAAGCGTTTCCCCTTAGATCCATTAAGGCTAGACAAGTGGCTAATTGTCTCATACAGCTGTTTTCTAGGGTGGGCATACCTAAAGAGGTCCTGACAGATTGTGGGACAAATTTTCTGTCAAAACCTTTGCCGCAGGTTTATAAAGTTTTCGGTGTGAAAGGGATTAATACCACCCCTTACCACCCTCAGACGGACAGGCTGGTAGAATGGTACAGCCAGACTTTAAAGGGACTTAAGGCAGCTTTACAAAATCTGACTCAGTGCTGCCGCGACAGGCGCTGTGGCTAACTGCAGCCACCAGCCAAGCCGGCACGGGAGTGCGCACAGACACTTTACTGGCCTCGTTATTTTGGGTTTTTAATGCTTCATGACCCATTAGCATTGAATAAACTGGAAATGCATGTGTAGTTTTTCACAAATCTTGCCTTANAGTCCCTTTAAAAAACATGCTGCGCAAGTTTGTCTCACAGACAGGTGCTGACTGGGGCCAGTGGCTGGCGTACTTGTTGTTGGCCTATCGTGAAGTTCCACAGGCTTCAACAGGATTTTCTCCCTTTGAACTCCTGTATGGCCGTCAAGTGAGAGGGCTGCTGGACCTTCTGAAAGACTTCTGGGAGAACACCGAGGCAACAGGGCAGCATACGTAATTCAGATGAGAGAAAAACTGCATGAGATGGCGGCAATGGCGCACAACAACATGAAGTCTTCAAAACTTAACCAAAAGACCTGGTATGACCGCAAAGCAAGAGAGAGGGTTCTTCAACCAGGTCAGAAGGTACTGTCATTGTTGTCAAGTGGCATGGGCCTTATGAGGTCTCTAAAAAAGCGGGAAATGTGGACTATGAGCTATATATGCCTGACAGCATCAAAAAGTATCAAATCTTTTGTGTTAATCTGCTTAAAGAGTTTAAGTCTCCCCAGCAGAAGGTGTGCCCACAGCTGCTGGTGCGTTCTGTTCAAGATGAAGACAAGAAGTGAAAAATTATTTCCCACTAATATGTCATTGACAGACCCCATGAGAATGGATCTGTCACACCTTTCTTCTACATGGTAGGCCATACTCAAAGAGCTACTGGACCCTAACCCCTTTACTGAAGAACCAGGTTTTACTTCTTTGGTTCAACGTCGGATCTAGCTCAAGGACAATGCCCCAGCACGCCATAAGACCTACAGAATACTGGAGAGGCTCCGGTTCTGCATTGATTTCAGGTACCTTAATTCAGTTTCCAATTTCGACCCGTATCCAATGCCTCGAATTGATGACCTGGTGGAAAGAGTTGGCAGAGCATATTATATCACCACACTCAATCTCAGTAAAGGCTATTTGCAGCTGGCGTTGGCACCAGAAGCTAAGGAAGTGACCCCTTTTAAGACCCCATTTGGTATGTTTCAGTTTTGTGTTATGCCATTTGGTCCCCAGGGGGCGCCAGCCACTTTCCAGAGACTAATGGACAGAGTCCTCATGGATGTTGGAGATTTCTCTGCGGTGTACCTGGATGATGTCGTGGTGTTCAGTGATTCCTGGGAGGAGCACAAGTCCCACCTGCATCAGGTCTTACAACACATCAAAGAGGCTGGTCTGGCAATCAACCCAACCAAGTGTGTCCTGGCAAAAAGAGAAGTCCAGTATCTGGGCCATGTTATTGGACATGGGAAGATGGCCTCATCTACCCATCACTACCATACTGCAGTGCCTACCCGCCGTTGTTTGTCTTTCTTCTCTTTTTGCCATTTCTTCCACCATCACTCCTTTTCTTCTGACCATCAAAATTTCCCCAAGACTTTTATCCTTTCCATTTGTTTTCAGCCTATTATTTCACAATGAATGTCCTTTTACCATTCGCCCCTCAAAAAACCATCCAACGCGTCAACTCCCCTCCAAACAACGCGCCCTCCATCTCCCAATCAATCTTATCTCGAGCATATACAGTGGGGCAAAAAAGTATTTAGTCAGCCACCAATTGTGTAAGTTCTCCCACTTAAAAAGATCAGAGAGGCCTGTAATTTTCATCATAGGTATACCTCAACTATGAGAGACAAAATGAGGAAAAAAAATCCAGAAAATCACATTGTCTGATTTTTAAAGAATTTATTTGCAAATTATGGTGGAAAATAAGTATTTGGTCACCTACAAACAAGTAAGATTTCTGGCTTTCACAGACCTGTAACTTCTTTAAGAGGCTCCTCGGTCCTCCACTCGTTACTTGTATTAATGGCACCTGTGTGAACTCGTTATCAGTATAAAAGACACCTGTCCACAACCTCAAACAGTCACGCTCCAAACTCCACTATGGCCAAGACCAAAGAGCTGTCAAAGGACACCAGAAACAAAATTGTAGACCTTCACCAGGCTGGGAAGACTGAATCTGCAATAGGTAAGCAGCTTGGTGTGAAGAAATCAACTGTGGGAGCAATTATTAGAAAATGGAAGACATACAAGACCACTGATAATCTCCCTCGATCTGGGGCTCCACGCAAGATCTCACCCCGTGGGGTCAAAATGATCACAAGAACGGTGAGCAAAAATCCCAGAACCACACGGAGGGACCTAGTGAATGACCTGCAGAGAGCTGGGACCAAAGTAACAAAGGCTACCATCAGTAACACACTACGCCACCAGGGACTCAAATCCTGCAGTGCCAGACGTGTCCCCCTGCTGAAGCCAGGACACGTCCAGGCCCGTCTGCGGTTTGCTAGAGAGCATTTGGATGATCCAGAAGAGGATTGGGAGAACATCATATGGTCAGATGAAACCAAAATAGAACTTTTTGGTAGAAACTCAACTTGTCGTGTTTGGAGGGGAAAGAATGCTGAGTTGGATCCAAAGAACACCATACCTACTGTAAAGCATGGGGGTGGAAACATCATGCTTTGGGGCTGTTTTTCTGCAAGGGGACCAGGACGACTGATCCGTGTAAAGGAAAGAATGAATGGGGCCATGTATCGTAAGATTTTGAGTGAAAACCTCCTTCCATCAGCAAGGGCATTGAAAATGAGACGTGGCTGGGTCTTTCAGCATGACAATGATCCCAAACACACCGCCCGGGCAACGAAGGAGTGGCTTCGTAAGAAGCATTTCAAGGTCCTGGAGTGGCCTAGCCAGTCTCCAGATCTCAACCCCATAGAAAATCTCTGGAGGGAGTTGAAAGTCCGTGTTGCCCAGCGTCAGCCCCAAAACATCACTGCTCTAGAGGAGATCTGCATGGAGGAATGGGCCAAAATACCAGCAACAGTGTGTGAAAACCTTGTGAAGACTTACAGAAAACGTTTGACCTCTGTCATTGCCAACAAAGGCTATATAACAAAGTATTGAGATTAACTTTTGTTATTGACCAAATACTTATTTTCCACCATAATTTGCAAATAAATTCTTTAAAAATCAGACAATGTGATTTTCTGGATTTTTTTTCCTCATTTTGTCTCTCATAGTTGAGGTATACCTATGATGAAAATTACAGGCCTCTCTGATCTTTTTAAGTGGGAGAACTTACACAATTGGTGGCTGACTAAATACTTTTTTGCCCCACTGTATCCAAAAGGAGACGCATTCTCCAGGAGCTGCTTTAAAGCTGTTGGAGCAGACCACTTGAATGAGGAGGAGTGATGTTAAAAAGAGTTATGTTAAAACTCCCTTTATTTTGTTTATTGAACTTAGATTTGTTTAAGTATAATGATTTTTATTTATGTAAATATGGATTGGTACCATTTATTATTTTTGGTGCATGGTTTCTGTAGATTTTTTGTCATTGGTTTTGTGATTACCCCCTTCTTTTGGTTTCCTCTTAATTCACCCAGGTATAAAGGCAGCCAGGCACGCTATATGAGGGTTTTTGGGGGAGTTTGAATTTGATAACGAAAACCCAAACTTTGGTCGGTTGAACGGTAAAAGGATATTCATCGGATAAAAAAAAATGAAGTTGAAAGGAAAGGATAAAGGACTTGGGAATGTTTGGATGATCAGAAGGAAAGGACTGGAGTTGGAGGAAATGCCAAAATCAAGACGAGAAGGACAGATAATGGCGGGTAGGCACGGCTGTGTAGTGAATGAAAAGGAGTGGGGAGAGATAGAGGAAGATGAAAGTGAGGATAGTATGGAGATGAGTTTTGGAAAGGATATGGTGAGAGGAAAGAGAGGAAATATTTCAGATGAAGAGAAAACCAGGAAACAGAGAAGTGTGGTGGCAAATGAAAGTGCAGAGGAAGAAGGTGAATTTAAAGTCATATTGAGATTCAGTGAGGGAAATGGAGTAAATACTATGAGTCCGGTTAAGTTAACATCTATTTTGAAAAATCAGGTTGGGGAAATAAAAATGGCAAAGGTTTTGAGAGATGGAAATTTACTAATTGTGTGAAAAAAGGAAGAACAGAGAGAAAAGGCTAGAAAAATGAGAGAGGTGGGGAAACACAAAGTGATTAGTATGAGTAAGGTGGGAATGGGGGGACAAGGGCCAAAAGGAGTGATATGGGGAATACCGGTGGAGGTGTCGGTGGAAGAAATCAAAAATAATCTCAGAGGAGCAATAGTGAAAGAAGCAAGAAGATTAACAGAGTATCGGGAAGGTGTAAAGAGAGAATAGGAGGCAGTCATGTTAACTTTTGAAGGGGCAAACCTGCCATACTGAGTTTTCTTAGGCTACAGGTGAGGGAATAAATACCAAAACCTATTAGATGCTATAACTGCCAGAGATTTGGACATACGGCAAATGTTTGTAATGGGAGAAAGAGGTGTCCCAGGTGTGGAGAAAATCATGGATTCGAAGACTGTGGAAACAAAACAAAGCCAAGATGTTGTAACTGTGGAGGAGAGCATAGTGCTGCTTATTTTGGGTGTCAGGTTATAAAAAGAGAAGTACAGATTCATCCAACAAAAGTTGTAAACAAGATATCTTATGCAGAGGCAGCCAAAAGGGTGGGGAAAGGTACAGAGAGAAGAGATGGAAAATTAGTGGAGGAATCGTCCAAAGAACTGGGAGGAGAGATGGAAGGAAAAGTCTGTATAGACTGAAAGAAGCTAGGAACATTCATTGCAGGAGTGATAAATGCAACAATGGAAACAAAATCAAAAACAGAAAGGATTCAAATAATAGTGAAAGCTGCTGCAAATCATTTAGATTTAAATGAGGAACTTAAAAGATATATAGAAGAGCAAATAAAGAAACCATATATAATATGTATTCAAGACTCATGGTTAAAAAAAAAAAAGATTTTAAGTTATTTCCATATACTGTTATTAGAAGGGATAGAGAGGAAGGCATAGGGGGAGGGTGTGCTACTTTTATTAATAGGAATTGGAATTATAGAATTATTAAATTAGGGAAAGAAGACGAGTTTATAGGAATAGAAATCTATACAAACAGAGGGAAAATTTATGTGCTAAATGACTATAATCCATGTAAGAAATTAGATTTAAATAGACTTAGAGGAATGATAGATGGGGATCAGAAAAATGTTTTGATATGTGGAGATTTTCATGCATATAATACATTATGGGGAGGAGCAAAGAAAGATGCAAATGGAGCAGTAATTGAGGAATTAATAGATGATTTAAATTTAGTGTGTTGAAATGATGGAAGAGGGACAAGATTTAATATTAATACAGGTAGCACTTCTGCAATAGATATTACTCTAGTGTCAAATGAGTTGGCTGGGAAGTGTGAGTGGAATATACAGGATAGTTTGTTGGGGAGTGATCATTATCCAACTTTTGTTAAGGTTTTAGGAGTTAAGGAGGTAAATATCGGAAAAAGAGAAGGAAGGTGGGTATTAAATAAGGCAAATTGGATCAAATTTAAAGATGTGTGAGAAGAAACAAGATAGGATAGATATGAAGGAAAATGTTGAAAGAGTGGAAAGTGCAACTAATGAAACAGCTGAAATAAAAATCTCAAAAAGTAAAAGGAATATGAAAAGGAGAAATGTGCCTTGGTGGAATGATCAATGTGAGAAGGCAATTAACGAGAGAAATAAAAGTATGAAAGAATTAAAAAAGACTCATAATTTTGATAATTTGATAAAGTATAAAAGATTGCAGGCGGAAGCGAGAAGAACTATAAAAAGAGCTAAAAGGGAAAATTTGGAGACGCTTTTGTGATAAAATTGGAAGAACAACACCAGTGAATGAGGTTTGGGGAATGATAAAGAAGATGGAAGGAATTTATAGAGAACTGAGTTATCCAGTGCTTAAAATGGAAAATGAGATAGTGGTTAAAGATGAGGAAAAAGCACAAGTGTTGGCCAAAACATTTGTTAGAATTAATAGCAATGATAATTTATCAGAGGATAGAAGGAGTAGAAGGGAAGAAACTAGAAAGAAAAATGAGGTAGTATGTGAACAAGAGAAGTGTTTGTCTTTAATTGTTTGTACCTTTTAATTTGATGGACTTAGAACGAGTTTTGGAGAAAAGTAACAGAACATCTCCTGGTAAAGATAAAATTAGTTATGAGATGCTTAAACACTTAGGAAATAAAATGAAGATTAGAATATTAGAGTTGTATAATAAGGTTTGGGTAGAGGGGGAAATTCCAAAGAATTGGAAAGAAGCAGTGATAATACCAATAATAAAACTAAAGGATCCCAGTAAACCAGAAAATTATAGGTCAATAGCTCTTACATCACATATTGGAAAAATAATGGAAAGAATGATTACAGAGAGATTAAATCATTTTCTGGAAAGTAGAAATTTAATAACAAAGTTTCAGAGTGGTTTTAGGAAAGGTAGGGGGACAATAGTTTATCTTGAAAATGAAGTTAGGAAGGCGCAATCTCATAAAAACAGTTAAGGAATAGTATTTTTTGATATAGAAAAAGCGTATAATATGGTATGGAAAGAGGGTTTATGAAATTAAATTAATATTTACATTTTTATTTAATAGATATATTCAAGTAATGATAGGGGATAAAAAGTCAAAGAAGTATTTAGTTGAGAATGGAACTCCACAAGGAAGTATTATTAGTCCAGTACTTTTCTCTATAATGATAAATGATGCTTTTGGTGATAAAGGCTGTGAATTTGGAAAAACATTATTTGCCGATGATGGAGCAATATGGAAAAGGGGAAGAAATACTCAATACTTACAAAAGAAATTGCCATAAGCAATATTGAAGGTAGAAAGCTGGTCTTATGATTGGGGTTTCAAGTTTTCAGTAGAGAAAACAAAAAGTATGGTGTTTACAAGAAAGAGGAATGTGATTATTAATCTTAAATTATATGGTGAAAAGATAGAGCAAGTTAAAAGTTTTAGATATCTGGGAGTGATTTTTGATACAAGACTAACTTGGAAGGAGAATACAAGTAAAATTGAAGAAAGATGTAAAAAAGTAAGTAATATAATGAGATGTTTAAAAGGGACTGAGTGGGGAGCTAGTGCGCAGGCATTAAAACAGATAAATATAACAATGATTAGGTCAGTAATGGATTATGGGAGTACTGTATATAGTTCTGCAAGTAAAACTTTATTAAAAAAGATTGAGATATTCCAATATTTACAGATGGTTCAAAAGACGCAGGAAAAGGGACTACAGGTTTCTCTTTTTGAATCCCAGATTTAGGAAAAGTGGAAAAAATAAGAACTCCTAATAATTTTTCAGTATTTACGGTGGAGATGTTAGCCATCTGTTTTAGCTTACGATGGGTGGAACAAAATAGAGTGAAAAGGTGTATAATATGTACAGATTCTCTTTCAGCATTATTATCCATTAAATCAGTGGCAAATGATAGTAGACCAGATATTCTATTAGAAATATGTGAATTTTTATTTAGATTGGAAAAATTAGAAATAGAAGTAAGATTTATGTGGGTTCCAGCACACAGAGGGGTGGAGAGAAATGAGATTGCTGATTTTTATGCAAAGCAAGCAACGAAATTAAATAATTTGTTGGAAATATCCTATAGTGTGAAAGAAGGGAAAGCAATTATCAAGAAGCAGATAATGAAAGAATGGCAGGAAATGTGGGTAAAGGAAGAAAAAGGAAGGCATTTCTTTCATGTACAGGGTAAGGTAGGTAAATAGAGATCAAAAGATAATGTCAATGTTAAGGATGGGACATACTGGGTTAAATAGCACTCTGAAGGTAATAGGGAAACATACAACAGGTTTTTGTGGATGTGGGAAAGCTAGGGAAACGGTGGAGCATGTTTTATGTTTTTGTAGTAAATATATAGAAAATAGGAAAATATTGAAAGAAAATTTAAGAGTAAAGGGGTTCGAGGAATTGAACTTAAGGACTTTGTTGAGTGGGGATGATAGGATAAATAAGTTAGTCTTGGAATTCGTTAGGAAGAGTAGGTAAAAGAATATAGTTTTGTTTTTTTTTCAAGAGGGAATATCTGACTCACACTCCTACACAGTTGGTGGCGGTAATGCACCTTAAGTTGGATGCCACCCACCATTTAAAAAATAATAAGAAGAAGATATGAGGGTTTTATTTTTGGTGTTGGTGACAAGCAAAGCTTTAATAAAGCCACCTCAACCTAAGTCTATTGCATAGGCGGAGTTTGATTTTTGCGTCAGGGGGGGCAAAAATTGTCACGCGCTCTGACATGAACGAGTGCGCGCGCGCACACAATGCAAACCCACAAAGGACATTGCACATGATGGCACGCAAGTGACATTCACTACCAGCAACCATAAAGTTAAACTTTAATCATCATCACCATTTGATGATTTTCAAAACCAGCTGTTAAAACACTTTATACAGTACACACAGTAGCTGCTAAGCTTATAATTATTCATTTAAAGAAAGTGTCTTACCTAGTGCAAAAGTAATAGTCTTTTTTGCGCCCTGCGTAAACACCCACAATCGTCTCGGGTGACAGCTGGGCAGTTATGTCCCCCTCGATGTGAAGCACAGCTAGGGCTGAAAACCTTGCTGCTCCCATTGTTAACCGTAGCCAGTTCCGAATCCTTCTCATTGCAGAAAAACTTCTCTCTGATGTGGCAGATCCAACAGGAAGAGTCAGTGCCAACTGCAACATCTTGTATAGATTTGGGTAGAGGGCTTTTGTCACATTTTTTTTAAGGTGTTCACGTGACACATCTCCGACAGTAGATGCTTTAACGAGGTCCATCTCTGCGCCAACAAGGCCATGATTAATTTTCAGAGGCTGTGCGTACTTTTGTACGAGAGGTTCGATTCCATTTTTGTCACATCTTAACACTGCTGCACAGGCCTGTGCGAGTTCAACAGCCTCTCCCGTGAATCGTCTGTCCAGTTCGCAAATGATGGTATCCAGCACTGGGAAATACAGGTGCTCTGGGAATCCAGGGGTCTCACTCTGGGACGTTTGCGCAGCATCAGTTTCTTCTCTGTGGCCCAAAGTCGTTGTTATGAGGAAACTGTCGAGGGAGGTGGGGGGTTGTGTGGACCGTTTTCTTTTAGGTGCAAGTGGTCCTGGACCAGCAGGTGTCTGACACTGAACGTTCACATCCTCGGGTACAGAGATGTTGTTGTCTTGACAGAACTGTTTCACTGATCCCCACACATCGTTCCACTTATCAGCCTGTCTCTGGGATACGAAGTGCGCTTTCAGGTTGTCGGTAAGCGCCGCCGCTTCGGAAAGTGTGAGGCTGGAGGACTGAAGGGCTTTGTGCGTGACATGAATCACACGCAGTATGTCTTCAAGTACAATGAGACATGTAATGAATGACAACCTGGCCATGTGTTCATAAAGTCCTGTGGCCTCCACAGACCACTTGTCTCCTTCATCACTCATTTTTCTCAGGCACTGTGTAATTGCAGAGTAGTGTGTTTTCACTGCATGCAGACAGCGCCACTTGCATGCCCAGCGTGTCTCGCTGGGCTGCGCAGTTTCAGCTGGTTTCATATTCAGCGATTTTTGGACTTCAATAAAGCGATGATGGTTTGATGGTTCTGAAAATACAGAATACAGCTTCCCGATGACATTCAGGAATGTTTTGACACTACGGTTTACGGTGCAGCAGTCCACAAGCACAAGATTCAGTTTATGCGCCAAGCAGTGTATGTATGCTGCGTATGGATAGGTCTCTTTGATGCGCCGCTGCACTCCGGAAACTTGACCAGACATAACAGAGGCACCGTCGTAACTCTGTGCAACAATTGGGATGTTTTTCAGTCCACACATCTCCAATCCTGTGTTTATGGCTTCCACGATCCCAGCTGCGTTTCGAGATGCCGAACAGTCAGTGAAACACAAAAAACGCTCCTTGATTTCAAGCTGTTCTGTGTATCTGATACAAACTGACAGTTGCTCAGTTTTTGATGACCTGGCCTCATCTGCAATTACAGCAAAAAAAACAGTTTCCTGTACTTTCTCTGCAATTTCTGCAAGAACCAAATTTGCACATATCTCAATTATTTCGTACTGAAAATCTGGACTTGTAGCATTGAAATAATTTGACTGCATACTTTGAAAGTCAGAATCATATTTCGAGAAGAATTTGCAGACCTCAAGATAATTCCCCCGGGATTCTGAATCGCTACCTTCTCTGTGTCCACGAAAAGGCCATCCAAGTACAGACGGTGGCTCTCCGACAATTTGGCAGCTATCGATCCTCCAGAAGCACTCTGTTTAAAGTTTTCCCATTTAACCATACAGTTCTGATGGGCCAGGGAATTTGCATGTTTCTCCAGTTTGGTGCTTAGTTTTTTCCAATCACTTATGCCCTTTCGCAAGGATTCCTCCACGCTGCTGTCAGTCTGGAAGTGGCGGCAGGCGAAACAGAAGACAGCATTCTTTACAACAGAGTATTCAAGCCAACAGTACTTGTAGTAATATGTGGAAAAAGATCGTTTAGTCTTTCCAAACAATTTTGAAGGAAATTCCGGAAGAATAGGCTGCTTAGGACAACCGTGCTTGTCGCCAAGATCATTTGGTAGTTGCACAGCTGTAGGCAAGCTAGCTAAGCCCGATGAAGGCCCTGCAAGGTCAGATGGAGAGCTAGCTAGATTTGCTATTACAGAGCTGGTCCCAGGTGTTTCCAGGTCCACATTAGGCCCACTTGCTGGTCCTGGCGGCTCTTCTCCGACTTATTGCGGAATGTTGGTCGAGGGACGTTTTAAAAAACGCTGAATGTCCATTTTCATTGGTCCAGTGATTAAGAACGACTAGCAAGATACTACTGAGCGGGAAACCACTCTTTCCGCATCCATGGAAACCACCACTTAACCAACGTAAACAGTCAACATCATCATGCCACATGACTGCTGAAAAATACATTTATTATAAAAACAAAATATAATAGGATTTATATTAATTAAATTAATATTAATTAAATTATTTTTTAATTTAATATTAATTAAATATGAATCTGAACCAACTTCATTTAAACTTTAATTTAATTAAAGTTTAAATTAGTTTAATTTAAATAATCTAAATATCAGTATGTTTTAAAACATTTAGGCAAGATTAATCTGAGCAAACACCAGAAGTAGAGCGTCCGCCATTGCTGAGGGAGCTTTCAAGAGCCTGTCAACACTAGTTTGAATGAGAGTGGAGCACTTATTGCTTTCTTCCCAACAATCTAGAGAAAACTGGAAGGAGTTGTGCCATGTTTGTTTGCTCCAACAGCAGTGGAACATTTCTGTTATTAAAAAAAAACTGAATTCCTTGACATAATGTCATTACATATTTCAGCCACCAGGGGGGGCACTGCTCCCCCTGCCCCCCCACAAACTCCGCCCATTGCCTCTCCTTCAAACATTGTGCCTCCGCCGGTCAAAAACTGATAGGATGTTACACATGGTTCCTGTCTGTCTTTATCATTTTACTCAGCACTGGATGTTAACCTTTAACCACAAACGTCATCGTAGGGCAGTAGTACAAAGTGATGGCTTTGATTTGCTGCTTCCTTATTAAGATGTGAGGCTTATTACGCCCATTAAGTTTGAAAAGTGTGCATTTTACATTAGTTTCGACAAATTAATATTGCAAAACTGTAACTGTAAATACTATAGAAATACACTTGACTATGTTTTCCACCGAGGATGAACATTTTTTTTCCGCTCGAATCTAATTTTAATGCGGACGAACCTTGAACCTTCTGAGTCCAACTGACACCCTTTTCTGTTCGTTACGGTAAACATGGCTGCTCGGCGTGTGCCCTCTGTTCTTGCAATACGCCATAATGGGAATGTAGAGGGGAACTGCAGAAACCCAAAACATCCGTAGGGCTGGACTTCCATTTCCTAAGCGAAAATGTGGATGTGACGGAAATATTTTCGGGTGTTTCAAAGCCATAATTCCGCACAATTTACTAACAGAACACGCGGATAATGTGAGACACTAAGGATTAGCACCCTTTTTCTCTTCAGTGAAATCCACGGAATGTTTCATAAGGAACAGCTGACATTAGAAAGCCGCACTTAGCCTGACGAGATGTGAAAATTATCATTGATCAGATGGTTACATATTAACAATCAGGTAACTACACTCTTTATTATTTAAACTTCTTTTTGTCCGCTGCATTTGGAAAAAGTCGTGCGTTGTCGTTGGGGGTGGTTTGACGCTTTCTCGGTGCTGTCATTCTGCTCAACCTCCAGCCCCTCCTTGTTTTGCTCCTACTGAGAGCGATGTTGTAATGTTTACATTTAGTGTATGTTGCGTGCGGCTGCTCCTTCCAAAGTCTGAGACAAATTTGGCGCTCAAAACTCCAGCTGCGCATCAATACTTTGCAGTTAATCTTCCAAAGTCACACGATATTATATAATAGCTCTCATAAGATAAATTGGGCGTCATTTATTATTAGGCCTAATTTAGACTGGTTACTTCCATTAAAGACAATCAATCTTGCAGTTGTATTATTCGGCCTAAAAGATTGGGATATTCGTTTGCTTCCGACAGATGCTGAGGGTACATCGTGCCAGATTGATATTGCAAGTGCAATGTTACATAACCAGCTGGGGATAGTAGGGCACCGTGGCCTCCAGTGGGAGTCATACTGATCGCAAATATAGTGTTCTACAAGATGATTCACGTCTGTGATTAAGTGCAATGAATTCAGTCATTTAAAATATCCTTTTAATTATGACTGTCAATGATTGCTAATGTTTTTGTGTGTTTTTAAAAGAATCTTCCTCCCTTTAAAAATTCCTCCATTTGCACAAAAGCACAGTTGTTTAAATGGCAGGAATTATGGGTTTTTATTCTAGACTTTATATGTCAGACTGGGATTGTTATGTGGAAAATGTTTTGCTTTTTATTTTTGAGGGCTTTGTGTCTGTTATTGTTACAAAAAGTATAACTAAGTGAGTGTTTAGAAGGAGTAAAATTTTAAATGTCTAGATGCTTCTCCACCTGATGGATTAACATTTACCTTGGATTTTGGTTCTTTGCAAATGGTAAATAGCGTGTACTTGTATAGCGCTTTACTCAGGTCCTACGACCCCCAGAGCGCTTCACACTACAGTCATTCACCAATTCAAACACACACTCACACGTTTGGTGGTGATAAACTACACACATATTGTAGCCACAGCTGACCTGGGACACACACTGACAGAGGCGAGGCTGCCAGACAACAGTACCGCTGGACCCTCCGACCACCACCAAAGACAAATACAAAGACTATTTAGGATAAAAGCTGCTTACAGATATGCAAAAAGGAGCTAAAATTATAGCTGCAACGTATAAATGTAATAAACAACATTATTTTTTAAAGACAATTGCTAATTTTCCTCACAATACTACATTATAATAAAACTGTATCCATCTAGACCCTTACACATCTAGATGAGTTACATTGGCAGCATAAATAGACGCTTATAAGGGAATCCAATAGTATTTTAGAATTTTTAAAATGTATTTGATCATTTATACCCTGCGATGGACTGGCGACCTGTCCAGGGTGTCCAGTCTAGGCGTATGTTTGTCTGTGTCTGGAGTGCCCGGATTGGTCCCTCACGCAAGGGGGCGTGGTTTTGCCATAACAATGCATTTGAAGAAACAGACACGCGCGAAGGAATTTTTTTTGTCGTTGGGATTTTGACGTTTGTTTTAACAAACCTCTGCTCTTATTTTATGCTCAGTTAGACGCGGTCGTATGGGGCAGCTGTTTTGTGTTTTTTTTTTTTTTGAAAAAACAAAACATACTATATGCAGCAGACGAGAATGGGTGTTAGCTGGCCAACGTTAGCAAGCTAATATCTGCTACCGTGGGAAATAGTATTGTTAAAAAGCTGTCGGATAACGGTAATTGATTATTTTCGGTTATTTTTATTTTCAGTGGGAAGGTGATTTTTGGTTGAAAGTGGTTACATAAAATCATTTAATTTGAAACAACATTTCTGAGCTAAAACTACTATATTTTTCTTCTATAACCGAGGAAGCAAACGAGCTAAGAAAGTAAGATGATTGTTGCATTCAATATTATGACTTTATTAATTTATAAATGATTTCCATCCACAATGTAATATCATATGGGAAGTGTATATGTTTTTTACGTGTATTTGCTTGCTAGTCATGTTGAACAAAGCATTAGCGTAGCTCTGCTAAAGGTAGCGGCTCTTCTTTGACAAGGGGAATGATACATATTCACTGGCCGTAATGACCTAACCGCTTACCACAGCGTTCTTTTTGTTTTTAATTGTATCGATTATGTACACAGGGCTTTATGAAACTGATGTATGAATTAGCGTAATAGCATAGCGGTTTCCGTAAACTCTGTGCTAACAAGCGGTCCTGCTCTTCTACCACGTCTTTTGTTGTTGCTTTGTCTATTGAGCACATGGCTTCCCATGTTTTTGATCATACAGGCGACAGCGACCCCTGTAAATTCTGAGAGGGTTACTTCCTAACAAGTTTTAATCAACAGTTTTTCCAAGTCAGCTTATGGTCACGTCAAAGGCTTCGTACTGTAAATATAATTTTAATACGTTGATTGTTTTGTTTATGCTAGTGACTTTCTTTCTGTCGGCTCCAATTGGGTACAGGCAGCATACTGCTCAATACAGTTTCTTATGTCTAAATTTTAATCATTGGGTTGTATCATATAACTATTTGTGATATCAGTAACATCAACTTGTCAAAAAAAAAACTGGTAGATGAATCTACCAGTGCTTCAGTAAAATAATGTCACAATTTTCTGCCTGGTTTCTTTGTTTCTAATCTTAGTGACAAAAGGATCAATTTTGAGTAGTGTCAACAGCACCGATTCAAACCAAATTGGATCAGATGTTGCAGAAAGGGGTTTGACATTTGTTTTCTTTAAAAAATACTTGGATTGCCTTTGTAAATTATTGATGCTGTATTATGAAGTACAGCTTATACAGTGGGACAAAAAAGTATTTGGACAGCCACCAATTGTGCAAGTGTCTCACTTAAAAAGATGAGAGAGATTTCATTTTCATCATAGGTATACTTCAACTGTGGGAGACAGAATCTGAAAAAAGATCAGTAAATTACATTGTATGATTTTAAAACAGTTTATTTGCTGCTGTTTTTTTGTAAAGGAATTATTACAGTCCATATTATTGCTTAAATATACAGTATTATGGCTGCCACAAGGCTTCAAGAAATATGATCTTTCTAACTTTAAAAAGGCTGTAAAAATGTATCTTTATTTGAATAAATAAATGTTAACTAACCAAAGTCCCTCAAGCTATTATGGATTAGGGAAGTAAAAAAAAAATTATGAAATAAATTCTACCTTTTGAGCCTGCATAAATTTCTTACCGAAGTTGAGGTTTGCTGTCTATTGTGATTTTCAAAGATACAAACAACTTTAAAAAAAAGTGTAGTGCCACAAAATGCATGTCAGAACTATATCTAAGGGAAAAATTACATCATACAATATAATCATTGGTTATGTAGCATAAATGCAGAACTTTTAATGTTATGTTTGTGTTTTAACAGGGTTTACGACAATCAGAGGCAACATACAAGTGCCTCCACCCGATACGATTTACATTTCCCAGAGTGTGACTCGTCTGCACGACGTCACCAATGCGACCATGGGAAATAGCAGTAAATAGGCTGCCAGCAACAGCCCCCTTAATTCCGAGGAGATTCCTTGGAGAGCCCTGCAACACGCCAGTGCATCTCAGGAGAAGGTAATTTTCTTACTCTCTTGTTAACACAGTCCTGTTATGCAAGAACATTTGCAAGCACAACAAATTCTTTACTGAAGTTTAAAAGTTTCTCTCTTGCAAAAGTTTGGTC
Source organism: Pachypanchax playfairii (assembly GCA_006937955.1). Taxonomy (NCBI): domain Eukaryota; kingdom Metazoa; phylum Chordata; class Actinopteri; order Cyprinodontiformes; family Aplocheilidae; genus Pachypanchax; species Pachypanchax playfairii. The sequence goes on along the minus strand of SSNP01000178.1, from coordinate 556,399 downwards.
ACATTTACTCATTTAATTGAATGGAAACGTGTGTCCAAACTTGTGGTGTATATTAGTGCCCGACCGATATTATCAGCCTATATGGGGGTCCAGGGTGATAAATTGCCGATATTTTCCGACATTTTTTATTGATTTATTTTTGTCATATATGTGTTTCTGCATCTCCATTAATGAGAATGCGCAGTTAAAAATGTAATTGGGCTACATATCCAGCAGATGGAGCCCATGTGTTGTCATTTCATGTTCCCTGGGGGTTTAGTCATCCTTGCTCATGGCTGCCTACAGTGGAAGCCAGACACAGCGAACCGGAGGGTGAAACAGAAAGCAACTAAGCCAAGTAAAGTGAAGTCTGCTCACGAGCATGAGCTTAAGAAGGAACTTAGAATGCAGTGTTTTAGTTACCTGATCAACCAGGCCCGCACGTCTTCGACAGATTACTTTACAAAGACGTGAGGGCCTGGAGCTGAACCACTGTCTCTCAATTTCGAAGGCAGGCTTAGCCAGTTGAGAGAGAACCAATCACAGAAACCCAGAAGTAACGCAACATATGTGACAGTAGCTACGTTTACATGGGCACATTTAATCGGAATAAATGCCCAATCGGATAAAAAAGACGTCATGTAAACATGTCAACCCGAATGTTTTGATCCGATGCAGCCTGATCCGAAAGAAATTTACTTCCGATCGAGAGGGGTGGTTTTGTCCGATCTTCATTCGGATAGACGTGCATGTATACACCCATTCGGAAAGAAAGGGTGAAAAGAGCCCTTTGCGCATGCGTACAACTTCAGCGTGACATCTTTCCACTTTCGCAGACTCAAGTAGAAAACATAGCGGGAAGTGAACAGAAGTGGTCTGCTGGTGCAGTCATCCTGTCATCCTGCTCTCCTCTCCTGTGGTGGAGGAGCAGTAGCAATATGTATTCAGCCTCTAGCTTGGTTAATGCGACCAGTAAAAACCCAAACATAAAGGTAATCACCTGCAGAAGGTCCATATTGGGGATAACGTGAGTCAGCTCGAGCACACGATGGGGCGGGAAAGACGTGCAGAAAGGACGGAGTTTGTTTACTTTTTTTTTCTTCCCCCGGAAAGACAACTCGCTGTGCGCATGCTCAACTCATTTAACCTGATTGAGTGTTTGGTGTATGTGTACTCATGGCATGATCAGATCATTTCAGTTAGTGTCCATGTAAACAGGGATTTGGGAATTCAGATCGACCAAGATTTTAATCAGATTGGGGAAATTTGGCGCATGTAAACGTAGCCACTAAAGCGGATACACATGAGATGGAACAAAAACAAAAGGTTTAGCGAATGGAGCCATAATGATAGCTACAGAGCCATGTTTAATGGAGGAGAAAAGACAAATATTAATGACAGTTGTCGCTTTTGTGTCAAAAACTTGCAAATACGAGGTGTCTTGGCACACTCGGTTCACGTATTTGACCGCCCCAAGCAAACACAGAAGTAAACACTTCATCCACAGCCGAGTCCGCCATGTTGAATGTTGTGCTCTGGGTGGAAAACTCTAGTTCCGTGTTTTCAGGATGACGCACAACAAAGGTTATATGTAATTGGTCCGACCTAAAATTTGACGCGGAAATGATCAGGTGCGGCTCGGGTGTCAGACCCTTTTTCATTTGAACATAATGCTGGAGGATCTGATTGGTCAGGCTAGTGTTTTAGCTTTCAGTAATATTTTTGAAATTTTTTCTAGTGGAGCGATTTATCGGCCATTATATCGGCTATCGGCCTGCTTTAAAGTCTGTATATCGGTATAGGTATCAAAAAATCCATATCGATCGGGGCCTAGTGTATATAGACATTATTTTTGCAATTGGTAGCTTCACATATTCAATCAGGAATTCATTTTAAGGAAGTAATGTCCTATTTACAATAGGAATATAGATTTTGTGGCATTTTCATCAAGCAGACCTTCAAATTGATTTCTTCTCTGTCTCTGTAACCTTAAAGCCCACCTCTGAGACGCCAGTGGGGGAGACAAGACAGACCTGTACTGCACACTTCCCCAGTCCATGATGAGAATTTCCATCAACTACTTTTCTCCCAACATTCCCAACGTGTTTCTTTAGATGAGTCTAGACAGTACAGCCAGACCAGCACATCACCACGCATGCTTCATCCTGCTGCCCACCTGCCCCATCAGAGCCCCGTCATGGTGGATCTACACGACCAGGTACTAGAAGAAGTTGCAAGTAAAAGCATTTACCTAAATATGCTCTGCTATTCTTTCTAGTCTAATATACAGTGGGGCAAAAAAGTATTTAGTCAGCCACCAATTGTGTAAGTTCTCCCACTTAAAAAGATCAGAGAGGCCTGTAATTTTCATCATAGGTATACCTCAACTATGAGAGACAAAATGAGGAAAAAAATCCAGAAAATCACATTGTCTGATTTTTAAAGAATTTATTTGCAAATTATGGTGGAAAATAAGTATTTGGTCAATAACAAAAGTTAATCTCAATACTTTGTTATATAGCCTTTGTTGGCAATGACAGAGGTCAAACGTTTTCTGTAAGTCTTCACAAGGTTTTCACACACTGTTGCTGGTATTTTGGCCCATTCCTCCATGCAGATCTCCTCTAGAGCAGTGATGTTTTGGGGCTGACGCTGGGCAACACGGACTTTCAACTCCCTCCAGAGATTTTCTATGGGGTTGAGATCTGGAGACTGGCTAGGCCACTCCAGGACCTTGAAATGCTTCTTACGAAGCCACTCCTTCGTTGCCCGGGCGGTGTGTTTGGGATCATTGTCATGCTGAAAGACCCAGCCACGTCTCATTTTCAATGCCCTTGCTGATGGAAGGAGGTTTTCACTCAAAATCTTACGATACATGGCCCCATTCATTCTTTCCTTTACACGGATCAGTCGTCCTGGTCCCCTTGCAGAAAAACAGCCCCAAAGCATGATGTTTCCACCCCCATGCTTTACAGTAGGTATGGTGTTCTTTGGATCCAACTCAGCATTCTTTCCCCTCCAAACACGACAAGTTGAGTTTCTACCAAAAAGTTCTATTTTGGTTTCATCTGACCATATGATGTTCTCCCAATCCTCTTCTGGATCATCCAAATGCTCTCTAGCAAACCGCAGACGGGCCTGGACGTGTCCTGGCTTCAGCAGGGGGACACGTCTGGCACTGCAGGATTTGAGTCCCTGGCGGCGTAGTGTGTTACTGATGGTAGCCTTTGTTACTTTGGTCCCAGCTCTCTGCAGGTCATTCACTAGGTCCCTCCGTGTGGTTCTGGGATTTTTGCTCACCGTTCTTGTGATCATTTTGACCCCACGGGGTGAGATCTTGCGTGGAGCCCCAGATCGAGGGAGATTATCAGTGGTCTTGTATGTCTTCCATTTTCTAATAATTGCTCCCACAGTTGATTTCTTCACACCAAGCTGCTTACCTATTGCAGATTCAGTCTTCCCAGCCTGGTGAAGGTCTACAATTTTGTTTCTGGTGTCCTTTGACAGCTCTTTGGTCTTGGCCATAGTGGAGTTTGGAGCGTGACTGTTTGAGGTTGTGGACAGGTGTCTTTTATACTGATAACGAGTTCACACAGGTGCCATTAATACAGGTAACGAGTGGAGGACCGAGGAGCCTCTTAAAGAAGTTACAGGTCTGTGAAAGCCAGAAATCTTACTTGTTTGTAGGTGACCAAATACTTATTTTCCACCATAATTTGCAAATAAATTCTTTAAAAATCAGACAATGTGATTTTCTGGATTTCTTTTCCTCATTTTGTCTCTCATAGTTGAGGTATACCTATGATGAAAATTACAGGCCTCTCTGATCTTTTTAAGTGGGAGAACTTACACAATTAGTGGCTGACTAAATACTTTTTTGCCCCACTGTATTCTTCATCAATGTACCAGTCTGATACAATGCTGTGATATGTAATGCTGTGACCATGGTAATGGTTTTTTTAGGAGTCTTGCTTCCTTTATAGGCAGATGTGAAATTACCTCATCTCTCCCCTCCACCTCTTATCTCGAAAGATGCACCAGGGATCAGTTCCGATATCATACACTGTCACAACGGTGACAACCCATGGATTTCCCATACACACCGGGCAGCCCCTTCCAGGGTGCAACACTCAGCAGCTCCCAGCATGCTCGGTAATGTTCAGCGGACAGCTCTCTCTGCTCTGCTGCCTTCCTCCTCCTGTGAGTTTAAAAAGGAAGAGCTTAAATGTCAGTGACTTCCATGTAGCACACCATAACAACCATGCATTTCGTCACTGTTCGTGTTAAAGCATTGGAAAGCTTAGTTTTGTAATTCAGTTTCTGTTTTGGCACTATAATTAGTAACTGCGAATCGAGATAGTGTTTTTTTATGAAATGCTTTTTACTTAGTCCTGTAGAAACAGTCTTTTGGAGATTTCAACTGGTATTGTGAAAATACTGTTATTGATCTGTTCTATTTAAAGAGGCCATTTCATACAAATTTCAGGACTTTGTGGTTATTTCTTAAGTGTTAACCTGTAATATGAAACATTTTATATCTAAAAAACGTCAGGAAACACTTATTAACAGACCTTTCAATCTGTCTGCATTAAAATTTGGGTGGTTCCGGCTCCTTACTACTACTACTACTACTACTGTCATTTAGCAGACGCTTTTATCCAAAGCGACTTACATTGAGAGAACATACAAGCATGCCGTCAGACTGCCTCGTCAGGCCTTGGCAGCAGCTCATTCATATTCATCATTCGAATTTGCAGGACTCAGATTGGCTAACAAACTAGCCTGTCAGAGCAAGGTATACTGTTTCCTGCCCCGCTGCGCATGGCAACGTCAGACGTCGTGTCTTCCTGTTTGCTATGTCTTATGCTACAGTTTTTTCGTGAGCAGCATGCTAGGCGTGGTTTCAACTGCGGGAGCTGCCAAATACTAACGAACAAAGGAGTTGTGACGAAACACATACAGGCCGTTCGGACTCGGGAGAACTTGGGTGTTATCGCCGCTTGCGCAGTTTGAGAGATTAAAACTGAAAGAGAAGTTGTTGACCTGTTTTCACACCCACTATGAAGGTAAAAACACCTGTGAAGCTAAAATATTCAACAGAAACCTCAGAAAAAACGTTTTTAATGGAAGGGCCTCTTTAATACATGACTTTATCCTGAAGATGTTTATTAAATAATAATATATCCTTTATTGATCCCTCTTAGGGAAATTAATTCTCTCTATTTACCCATTCTCATCTGTGAGGTGAAGTGCTACATGCTTTTATTATATTGCTATCATAATTTTTAAAAGGAAAAAAATGGCTCTTATTAGTTCAGGGCTTTTTCAAGGAGCTAACTTTTAGATGTTTAAATTAATGTCTGTTCGTTTGTTGTTGTCCTTTCTCTTCAGCTCATACAGGCATGTACAATGCAGCATATTCCTGTGTCTTATCAAGCCTTTCCACCACTGATCTCCAGTGAACATTTTGTATTGCACCCGACCCCATCTGTACCCCGCCACCAGCCACCACACCTTGCTCCCATGAGTCAGTTTGTCCCTTTACAGCCTCAACACCCACGCATGGTGAGTCTTTAACTGTTGACCTTTTTTTTTTTTAACTCACACAATACATCTAAGGTTGTTTTACCTGTTTGTGTGCAAGCTTAATTTGAATCTAAGGCTCTTTTTTACTTCTCAACCTCTACAGAGGGTGGAGAATGAAGTTGACCTAAGAGGAGACCAGCACCCATTAGGCACCTTCTCCTACCCTTCTTCTCATCACCCACCAGCACTGCCTCCTTCACTGCCCCTACAGTATCTTCCACAAGAGCCTCTGCATCAGGAGCTTCCCTTCGGTGTGGTAAGATCAGACACTTACAGATCTGTTTCCAAAGGGAAATGACCTATTTCACATCTGTTCAGTGACACAAATAACAGCTGGAGCATTTCCATCACATTTACATTTTCGCCCTGCTTAACCACTACCATGTGGGCTTAAGTTTTTCTCAAGCACCAGTGTTTCTTACAGAAGAGGTTGTAAGTAACTAGCAGCTAATAAGTTAAGCAAAAATAAAGGTAATAGATGTTTCTGCTTATGGGCAGTTATATATTATACTAACCACACTGACTCCTGCTTTATATTGTAGAGCTATTTTAACTTGGTTTAAAAATTGCCTATGGTTTTCTCTTCCTTCTAAAGAAACTTTCAAATCATTAAAAAAATACAAGATAACATTTATTTAACAGGAACCATGCACAGCAACGTTAATCACAAAGGAAAATATGTTTTGCTCTTATTCAGTGTGTTACGGTATTTTGAGGGTGAATATTGGAGTGCGTTCCTATGTTTTGTATTACGGTAATTCATGTATCGAAGAGAGAAAAAAAGAACATTCTGAACTGATACAGATATAAAACAGTAGCAAAGGCCAAGAACCGATATAATGGCTGATAAATTCCCCTCCAGAAAAACAAAAAAGTATCTTTAAAGGTGGTAAAGAGAATTTTGCCCCAAATGAGAAGCTTGACTGCTGTTTGTCGTTTTTGGAATAGTGCGCATGCATTTTAACACCCCCCTTTCCCCCAATGCCAGAAACGCCTCCATTAGAAAAAACCAATAGATAACGAAACAGGTTTGTTATCTATTGGCTACTTTATTTCAAGCTCCACCAGATCTATGATTTATGATTATTATAACTTTTTCTTTCGGAAACCATAAGTACAAGACTGTTACAAGTCGATAAAATAATTTAAAAGTAAATTTAACTTCTAAATTTGCTACAAAGTCCTCTTTACCACCTTTAAGCTTGCCACCTTTTACAACCTTTAACCCTGCATTCTCTTTTTTTTTTTTTTTTATACCATGTCCTGTCTGACAATAAAGTTGTCTGAATTGATATCCGGATGCATAGAAATGCCTGACAGATTTATTCTCACAAGCTGAGCATGCAGCAATCACTTACAATGTTCAGCTTGTTACCTTTTTATTTACTGTGATTTTATTTAGATGTTATTTTTGTTTATTACAACTTTTTGAATCAGCGGACATGGCAAAGGAGAGAGAGAAAAAGAAGAGGGAAAAAAGTCTTAATTGAGCAGCACACTAGTATCCTTGGAGGGTTAGAGAGAAGGTGATAGAGAGAGAAATATGCTTCAGCACCCGCTGAGAGACAAAAACAAGAGCAGAGACACCACAGCATCGATCAACAGCTACATTTTAACACTGATGATGTCATTGTGGACACAAAAAAATAATGGCACTGCTTAACTCACAATATCCCCAGTTGCAGCTGCAGCCCAAGTCAGTGAGTGTCTGTGAAATCTGTGTGCCCAACTGTATGCATGGACGCGCCTGTGACCATAAGGCTTCTCTATAAAATTGTTTGATAGTGAGTGTGGAAAGCCCCGGCCCCAGCCCCCAGACCTCAAAGCAGACCACAGGGCTGACCCAAGCCCAAGGGGTCCATGTCCCAACCCTGGAGCGGCAGAGCCTGGGCAGGCCACTGCAGGAAAAACTAAAGCCCCCTCCCAGACAAGACCATAAGCAATCTCCAACCGCAGTACAGGTGCCCCAGAGAGCTGGGGCAACGATCCCACAGGCCCCGCCGGCAGCCAGCCACCCCCAAGCACCCCTGGATGCGGATCCGAAGTCCAAGACCCAAGGGCAGCCCCTCCTGAAGAAGGTATCGGACGGAGCCAGGAAGTGCTTAGCCCACCAGCTAGCCATCAGGAGCAGGCCCGCACACACTCCAAGCACCCAGCTCCAAACTCTAGAAACCCCCAGGGCGCAGGCTGGTGGGGGAACCAGTAAGCAGTGGGGAGTTTGGTGGGGGGCGATAGGCCCTCATAAAGAAGTATAAGATATTGTTAGACAGAGGGGGAGTCTGAGACTCACCCTGACACATAGACAAAGACAGACATATACACAAACAGTTATACACTTACACAAGCATACCATCCCACCCTCATGCACACATCTATTCCGGAATAGCGCTACAACTGGTGGCAGCTTGTTGGAGCAGCTCTGTGACTTTGATAGCATTTTTTTGTTCTTTTTCAGTATTTCTTGCTAGTTTCTGCACAGACGCTGTATTGCGTGACGCACAGTGGAATTGTACAAACACATTGAAGTAAATACATGAGCAGAGGGGTGTAACAGAACACGCACGCATACGAACCGTTTTGGTACTGGGCTGTTGGTATGATGCAGATGTTCACTGATCCGATTACAGCTAGTTAACAGGCTTGTTTTGCGCGCAGAGCATCTTCAGTTGCAGACTGGAGGTTTGTTGTCAGCATTGGATTCCCGCGTGAGGTTTTTTTTTTTCGTCTAGCAGACATTATGGCTGATGTATCTATAAGGTCTCCTGTTTGGTAAGTTAAGCAGTATTCTATTTTTTGGCGTTTGTGTCTGCTCCGATAAACAAACCGTTTGTGCTTGGCCAATTTCTCATGCTGACTGACATCATTCCTTCCCCCATGGGCAATGCTAAAGTCGCAATTGCATATCTTACAAAAAGCGTGCCCCATCCTGCTCTTCTTTTGGACTGCGAATTTGCTGTCCCATTTTTCCAGATATTTACAAACCTTTGACTTTTTGGGAGGAATTCCTTCTGCACTTACATCTATCTCTCTTGTTTGCTGTTTCTGTTCTGTTCTTGTTATCTGCACAAATCTTGCGACAACTGGCACAGGGGCAACTGTATGTGGCGGTTCTCGCGAGGCTTCTTCTTCATTCTTAACAGCGGTTGGCAACCAGCTTAAGGGAGCATTATCGCCTCCTACTGTTCCAGACATCAATTTGGAAAGGTAGAAGAATTTTAAAGATATATACACTCACTGGCCACTTTATTAGGTACACCTGTCCAACTGCTCGTTAACACTTAATTTCTAATCAGCCAATCACATGGCGGCAACTCAGTGCATTTAGGCATGTACACTTGGTCAAGACAATCTCCTGCAGTTCAAACCGAGCATCAGTATGGGGAAGAAAGGTGATTTGAGTGACTTTGAACGTGGCATGGTTGTTGGTGCCAGAATGGCTGGTCTGAGTATTTCAGAAACTGCTGATCTACTGGGATTTTCACGCACAACCATCTCTAGGGTTTACAGAGAATGGTCTGAAAAAGAAAAAATATCCAGTGAGCGGCAGTTCTGTGGGCAGAAATGCCTTGTTGATGCCAGAGGTCAGAGGAGAATGGCCAGACTGGTTCGAGCTGATAGAAAGGCAACAGTGACTCAAATAACCACTCGTTACAACCAAGGTAGGCAGAAGAGCATCTCTGAACGCACAGTACGTCGAACTTTGAGGCAGATGGGCTACAGCAGCAGAAGACCACGCCGGGTGCCACTCCTTTCAGCTAAGAACAGGAAACTGAGGCTACAATTTGCACAAGCTCATCGAAATTGGACAATAGAAGATTGGAAAAACGTTGCCTGGTCTGAAGAATCTCGATTTCTGCTGCGACATTCGGATGGTAGGGTCAGAATTTGGCGTCAACAACATGAAAGCATGGATCCATCCTGCCTTGTATCAACGGTTCAGGCTGGTGGTGGTGGTGTAATGGTGTGGGGAATATTTTCTTGGCACTCTTTGGGCCCCTTGGTACCAACTGAGCATCGTTACAACGCCACAGCCTACCTGAGTATTGTTGCTGACCATGTCCATCTCTTTATGACCACAATGTACCCAACTTCTGATGGCTACTTTCAGCAGGATAATGCGCCATGTCATAAAGCTGGAATCATCTCGGACTGGTTTCTTGAACATGACAATGAGTTCACCGTACTCAAATGGCCTCCACAGTCACCAGATCTCAATCCAATAGAGCATCTTTGGGATGTGGTGGAACGGGAGATTCGCATCATGGATGTGCAGCCGACAAATCTGCGCCAACTGTGTGATGCCATCATGTCAATATGGACCAAACTCTCTGAGGAATGCTTCCAGCACCTTGTTGAATCTATGCCACGAATAATTGAGGCAGTTCTGAAGGCAAAAGGGGGTCCAACCCGTTACTAGCATGGTGTACCTAATAAAGTGGCCGGTGAGTGTATGTTCCAAGTATTTGATTCCTTTACTACTCCAATCTGAAAAGTTTATCATCTTATTGTTTTGTGAGATATCAGGGTTGTTCCAGATGGGTGTACAATTGCATGGGATAAGTGACGACTCAGTCATATTGAGAAACTCCCACCAAGCTGCCAGAGGAGAGCTGATCTAAATGTTTTTAAAGCAGACATGTCTTTTAATAATTGGGGGTAATGAAGGGAAGGTCTGCAATTTCTATGTTACTGCATAAGAGCCTGTTCTTCATCTAACCATGGCTCATCCAAGGTGTTTTTATTAAACCATCTTAAGATGTACTGTACTTTATTTGCTAAGTAGTAGTGGTGAAAGTTAGGGAGGTCTCCTATCTTATGGTGTATTCACACCGGCTACTTTGTCAACGTCAAGCAACGCTGATAGCGCTCCAAATTTGACGTTTGAAGTTGAAGCTCATAACGCCTGCCAGTCAGAGCGCATAGGCGTTAAAGCTCGTAAAGCCTGACCGAAAAAGAGCGCGAAGGCGGGGCTTCCTTTGTTATTGGATGTTCGGAGCTATGGCGGATCATATTGAGACAGTGGCTTGGATTTATTTACTTCATAGATCTAGACAACATCGACGTCGGGTGCATCAGCGCCGTTTGTGGATACACCCCATTCTTCAGATGTGTTCTGAGTTTGGTGAGTTTAACCATTTGCTCCAGGAGCTACGTTTGGATGAGGTTCATTTATCTTCCATTTTGGTTGATCCGACTTCTTTCCGGCTACGTGCTGTGACGTCTTACGTCACTACGATGAGACGCTCTGATTGGTTGACATGCCGCTTCAAGAGCGTTATCAACGTCAAAAGTTCAGCTAGCTGAACTTTGAGCTTTTCTAACGTTTCAGGCGTTGACGCTTGAAAAGCTTGAAAAGTTGCCGCTCATAATGCTCACAAAGCGCCGCAGAGCCGTTGACGCCTGTCTGACGCCCATCCACCATAGACTTTACATATAAACTTGCAGCTTATGAAGTTGATGGTTGGGCCGGTGTGAATGCACCATTAGGGCCTCTGTAATGTTTTTAGACTAATGCGGGGGGTGGGAGGGTTATTTCCATAGGAATTTAGAAATGGATGAGTCCAGAGATCTAAACCAGTCCGATGGTGGTCTATTTGGAATCATTGTGAATAAATAATCTACTCTCGGTAAAACCCATCATTTTAATTGACGCAACCCTTCCCATGAGTGATAAAGGTAGTGACTTCCATCTAGTCATATCATCTACAACTTTCTTGAAAAGTGGGGTGTAATTCAGTTGAATTGAAGTCTGAGATGGGGAAACATTAATACCCAAGTATTTAATATTTCCCGACTGTAACTGAGTTCATGGCAGATTTCCAAGACGCAAACCACTGTTAAGCAAAAAGAATATTAGGGCTCGTCTCAATTTTGCTATGAAACATCTCAATAATTGCCAGGACTTTTGGGAAAATACCTTGTGGAATGATGAGACAAAAGTTGAACTTTTTGGAAGGCAAATGTCCTGTTACATTTGGCATAAAGGTAACAGCATTTCAGAAAAAGAACGTCATACCTAAAGTAAAATATGGTGGTGGTAGTGTGATGGTCTGGGGTTGTTTTGCGGCTTCAGGACCTGGAAGGCTTGCTGTGATAGATGGAGCCATGAATTCTACTGTCTACCAAAAAATCCTGAAGGAGAATGTCCGGCCATCTGTTTGTCAACTCAAGCTGAAGCGATTTTGGGTGCTGCAGCAGGAAAGTGACCCAAAACACACCAACAAATCCACCTTTGAATGGCTGAAGAAAAACAATGAAGATTTTGGAGTGGCCTAGTCAAAGTCCTGGGGTCTCATTTATAAAACATTGCGTAGAAACCCTACTAAAAGTGTACGTATGACCAAAACAAAAAGTTTGCGTATGCCCAAAAAATTTCCGATTTATAAAACCATGCGTACGCACAGTTGTAAGCAATTTCACCTTTAGAAATCACACTCTACCTGGAAGCTTGCGTACGTGAATTTGGCTCATGTCCCGCCCTGAACACGCCCAAACCCGGCTATATAAGGTCAATGCAAAGCAGGACATGAATATTGATACATATGAGGAAGCCGGGAAATATCGCAACTAAACAAAAAAACAATAAGCGAAACTTCGCAGAGACGAAAATTAAAGTGTTAGTGGGTGAAGTGGAGGATAGGAGAGACATTTTATTTGGTGGAAACAGCAGCGGTGTCACAAATAAAAGAAAAAACTACAAGTTGCAGCGTCTGCAGTGCACCTGTCAGTGCCACTGACAAGCTGGTCAGAACAAGCGTATACGGTCTTGTGTCAGAGAAGGAGGGCGACACCAACCTGACAGAAACAACAAGTAAACCTGGTAAAACACCTTTTGTAATATGTGGCTACGTTCCCAGCACCAGTACTGCCGGTGACCGCGGCGCATCCAGCAGTGGTCGGGTTCTGACTGAAGCTGTGATACAGACACAGAGAGACTCCATCAGCTCTATTAATTCCGTGACCAGTGAATTTAAAGAAATAAAAAGTGTGTTTTGCGACATGATGACAGTCGTTGGAGCCTTAAATGATACATTAAAAAACATTAAATGAACCTTGTCTTTGTCATCTCAAACGCCGCATTACACCCTCAGACCCAATTGTTCCCCGAGTGAAGACTTCCTGTCGAGGAGGCGATTAATTTTATGTATTTCTCCTAGTATTAAAAAATGTTTTTAGGAGAGCTACAGCTCACTACAAATCAAATCAAATCAAAAATACTTTATTAATCCCCGAAGGGAAATTCAAGTGTTGTTGTAGCTCAGTTATTCTTCAGGGAGCCATAGAGAGTTCTAGCTGTGGACAGGAAGGATCTCCTGTAGAGGGTTCTAGGTGTGGACAGGAAGGATCTCCTGTAGAGGGTTCTAGCTGTGGACAGGAAGGATCTCCTGTAGAGGGTTCTAGCTGTGGACAGGAAGGATCTCCTATAGAGGGTTCTAGGTGTGGACAGGAAGGATCTCCTGTAGCGGTCTGTGCTGCAGCGGATTATGAAGAATCTTCTGACTGAAGGCACTCTGGTGTTGAGTTACTGTGTTCTGAAGAGGATGATGAGGGTTTTCCATCATGTTCTTCATCCTCATTTGGACAATCAACTCAAGAGACTCCAGTTCAGTCTCCAGGACAGAACCAGCCCTCCTTATCAATCTGTTCAGCCTCCTCGTGTCACATACTCTGATGCTCCGCCCCCAACAGGTAACTGCAGATGTGATCAGCTGACAAACTCCTCTTCTTTTTTTGCTCCTCTTCAAATCTCTGTCTGTCCATATTGTTTGAAAGCCAGACAGAGACACGCTGGAGTCCAGGATATGTCCCTTTAGCCATGTCTCAGTGAAACACATGATGCTGCATTTCAGCAGAGCTTCAAGTTCATCCATTTTGTTAGCAAAGAGATCTCACATTTGTCAATATGACTGATGGAAGTGAAGGTTTAAATTTCCTCTTTCTCTCTCTTCACTCTGCTCCTGCTCTGCATCCACGTCTTCTTCTTTTGAGCTCATCAGGGATCCAGACTTTCAATTTGAGGATTATTTCAGCCTTAGAAATGTCAGTTAACTGCTCTTACTTGTAAACAAGTCTCTTGTTGCCATGGTTACGCATCATAACAAGTGGCAAAAAAGTGACAGATCCAGCAAAAAACTCAATCAGCACAGCATCCAAATCAGAAGAAAAGTATTTAGAAAAGATTTCCAGAAGAAAAAACCATCAAGAAATACTCAAAAAGAATTAAAAAATGCTAGCAATGCTAGCTAAGTCACAGAGCTACTCCAACAAGCTGCCACCAGTTATAGCGCTATTCCTACAAGCTGCAATATTGATATCATTGCTGTTCTGAATGTTTATAATAACATGAATCTATAATTAATGTTTGGAATGAGGTGAAATGACGTGTGTGAGAGGAGTAACATGCAGTCTGACTGTAGTTCACCACCTCACCAACTGCGTCGTTGATTCCCCTCGTCTCCAAAATGTCCGTACGCACGGTTCAGAGTTGGCGTACAGGTGTGCACGTTTTCAAGTCAAGTTCGTTTTTTATAAATCCCAACTTTTGCTTTGAAAGTGGCGTACGCCACTTTTAGGCCCCATTTTGTGCGTACGCACCGTTTATAAATGAGACCCCTGACCAGAATCCTATTGACATGCTATGGCATGAATTCAAAAAGGTGGTTCATGCTAGAAAAACCTCAAATAAAGCTGAATTACAACAATTCTGCAAAGATGAATGGGCCAAAATTCCTCCAGAGCACTGTAAAAGACTCGTTGCAAGTTATCGCAGTTAATGCTGCTAAGGGTGGCCCAACCAGTTATTAGGTCCAGGGGGCAATTCCTTTTTCACACAGGGCCATGTTGTGTTGGATTTTTTTTCTCCCTAAATAATAAAAGCCATTTAAAAACTGCATTTTGTTTACTTGTGTTATCTTTGACTAATGGTTAAATGTGTTTGATCAGAAACATTTTTGTGACAAACATGCAAAAGAATAAGAAATCAGGAAGAGGGCAAATAGTTTTTCATACCACTGTAGTGCAGAGGTTTAATGATCCTATTACAGCTAGTTAACTGGCTTGTTTTGTGCGCGGTACATCTTCAGTGGTATGGCAACCCTTTTAACGCCACCGCGTGTACTCTACACGTGGTGCCATTATTCACGGCACCACGCATTGTAATTCATAACGCGTTCTGGTGAAAACAACGGGCTATCACGTGTAAAACGCCACCACGTTATGAACAGCACCACGCGTCTTTTACGTGCTGTCCCATTGTTAACGTTGCCGCACGTTGCAATTCACAACGCATTAACCCGTAAATAACGGCGTATCCCGCCTTTTACAGGTTAAAAAGACACGTAATGTACGCATTATTGGTGATCCAATCGGCTTTCCATACATGGCGGATTGGAAGTTTGTTGTCAGCACCAGACTCCCGCGTGAGTTTTTTTTTTTTCTCTAACAGACGTCATGACTGATGTAAACAAGCCGGAGCTTGAACACCCCCCCTTTATCTATAAAGTCTTCTGTTTGGTAAGTTAAGCAGTATTTTATTTTTTATATGTTTTCTTATTTTTTAATGCTTCTTTTTTATAAGAAAATATACACTCACTGGCCACTTTATTAGGTACACCATGCTAGTAACGGGTTGGACACCCTTTTGCCTTCAGAACTGCCTCAATTCTTCGTGGCATAGATTCAACAAGGTGCTGGAAGCATTCCTCAGAGAGTTTGGTCCATATTGACATGATGGCATCACACAGTTGGCGCAGATTTGTCGGCTGCACATCCATGATGCGAATCTCCCGTTCCACCACATCCCAAAGATGCTCTATTGGATTGAGATCTGGTGACTGTGGAGGCCATTTGAGTACAGTGAACTCATTGTCATGTTCAAGAAACCAGTCCGAGATGATTCCAGCTTTATGACATGGCGCATTATCCTGCTGAAAGTAGCCATCCGAAGTTGGGTACATTGTGGTCATAAAGGGATGGACATGGTCAGCAACAATACTCAGGTAGGCTGTGGCGTTGTAACAATGCTCAGTTGGTACCAAGGGGCCCAAAGAGTGCCAAGAAAATATTCCCCACACCATTACACCACCACCACCAGCCTGAACCGTTGATACAAGGCAGGATGGATCCATGCTTTCATGTTGTTGACGCCAAATTCTGACCCTACCATCCGAATGTCGCAGCAGAAATCGAGATTCTTCAGACCAGGCAACGTTTTTCCAATCTTCTATTGTCCAATTTCGATGAGCTTGTGCAAATTGTAGCCTCAGTTTCCTGTTCTTAGCTGAAAGGAGTGGCACCCGGCGTGGTCTTCTGCTGCTGTAGCCCATCTGCCTCAAAGTTCGACGTACTGTGCGTTCAGAGATGCTCTTCTGCCTACCTTGGTTGTAACGAGTGGTTATTTGAGTCACTGTTGCCTTTCTATCAGCTCGAACCAGTCTGGCCATTCTCCTCTGACCTCTGGCATCAACAAGGCATTTCTGCCCACAGAACTGCCGCTCACTGGATATTTTTTCTTTTTCAGACCATTCTCTGTAAACCCTAGAGATGGTTGTGCGTGAAAATCCCAGTAGATCAGCAGTTTCTGAAATACTAAGACCAGCCATTCTGGCACCAACAACCATGCCACGTTCAAAGTCACTCAAATCACCTTTCTTCCCCATACTGATGCTCGGTTTGAACTGCAGGAGATTGTCTTGACCATGTGTACATGCCTAAATGCACTGAGTTGCCGCCATGTGATTGGCTGATTAGAAATTAAGTGTTAACGAGCAGTTGGACAGGTGTACCTAATAAAGTGGCCGGTGAGTGTGTGTATATATATATATACAGTGGGGCAAAAAAGTATTTAGTCAGCCACCAATTGTGTAAATTCTCCCACTTAAAAAGATCAGAGAGGCCTGTAATTTTCATCATAGGTATACCTCAACTATGAGAGACAAAATGAGGGAAAAAAAATCCAGAAAATCACATTGTCTGATTTTTAAAGAATTTATTTGCAAATTATGGTGGAAAATAAGTATTTGGTCAATAACAAAAGTTAATCTCAATACTTTGTTATATAGCCTTTGTTGGCAATGACAGAGGTCAAACGTTTTCTGTAAGTCTTCACAAGGTTTTCACACACTGTTGCTGGTATTTTGGCCCATTCCTCCATGCAGATCTCCTCTAGAGCAGTGATGTTTTGGGGCTGATGCTGGGCAACACGGACTTTCAACTCCCTCTAGAGATTTTCTATGGGGTTGAGATCTGGAGACTGGCTAGGCCACTCCAGGACCTTGAAATGCTTCTTACGAAGCCACTCCTTCGTTGCCCGGGCGGTGTGTTTGGGATCATTGTCATGCTGAAAGACCCAGCCACGTCTCATTTTCAATGCCCTTGCTGATGGAAGGAGGTTTTCACTCAAAATCTTACGATACATGGCCCCATTCATTCTTTCCTTTACACGAATCAGCCGTCCTGGTCCCCTTGCAGAAAAACAGCCCCAAAGCATGATGTTTCCACCCCCATGCTTTACAGTAGGTATGGTGTTCTTTGGATCCAACTCAGCATTCTTTCCCCTCCAAACACGACAAGTTGAGTTTCTACCAAAAAGTTCTATTTTGGTTTCATCTGACCATATGATGTTCTGCCAATCCTCTTCTGGATCATCCAAATGCTCTCTAGCAAACCGCAGACGGGCCTGGACGTGTCCTGGCTTCAGCAGGGGGACACGTCTGGCACTGCAGGATTTGAGTCCCTGGCGGCGTAGTGTGTTACTGATGGTAGCCTTTGTTACTTTGGTCCCAGCTCTCTGCAGGTCATTCACTAGGTCCCTCCGTGTGGTTCTGGGATTTGTGCTCACCGTTCTTGTGATCATTTTGACCCCACGGGGTGAGATCTTGCGTGGAGCCCCAGATCGAGGGAGATTATCAGTGGTCTTGTATGTCTTCCATTTTCTAATAATTGCTCCCACAGTTGATTTCTTCACACCAAGCTGCTTACCTATTGCAGATTCAGTCTTCCCAGCCTGGTGAAGGTCTACAATTTTGTTTCCGGTGTCCTTTGACAGCTCTTTGGTCTTGGCCATAGTGGAGTTTGGAGCGTGACTGTTTGAGGTTGTGGACAGGTGTCTTTTATACTGATAACGAGTTCACACAGGTGCCATTAATACAGGTAACGAGTGGAGGACCGAGGAGCCTCTTAAAGAAGTTACAGGTCTGTGAAAGCCAGAAATCTTACTTGTTTGTAGGTGACCAAATACTTATTTTCCACCATAATTTGCAAATAAATTCTTTAAAAATCAGACAATGTGATTTTCTGGATTTTTTTTCCTCATTTTGTCTCTCATAGTTGAGGTATACCTATGATGAAAATTACAGGCCTCTCTGATCTTTTTAAGTGGGAGAACTTACACAATTGGTGGCTGACTAAATACTTTTTTGCCCCACTGTATATATATATATATATATATATAAATATGTGTGTGTGTGTGTGTGTGTGTATGAAGAATTGGAAATTGTAAGTGAATAGTTGAAAATCCATGAAGGATCATTATCTTCTTCTAAGAACATCATCTGGTCCGCGTTGCCCCACTAGAGCCCTTATTTTCGCCCAGGAGAGATACTGTGTCCTAGTATCCATAATGCATAAAAAATTATTTCATTTTTCCATTTTTTTGTTGTCTTTTTAGATTGCAGCTTTGTTTATAAAACCTGGCATAAAATGGGTTAAATCTAAAAAAATATTAATTTGTGTTTTGAGAGGACTGAAGCCATGGATGAAATTTATGTAAAAAAATAAACACTTTTGTAATATTATAATAATATTTCTATATGAAGTTTTGTTTGAGCATTTTTTTGTGCACAAGGGTCCTGGATATAATTTTTTCACAAAATCTAATACGACATAAAAAAGTATGAAGGAATCAAAAAATATTTTTTTTCATCTAGATCACACTCCAAAGCCCTAACAATTCACCACCAAAACCAGTCCTGTGGACATAACGCATAAAAAATTATTCATTTTTTCTTTTTTTGTCGTCTTTTTAGATAGCAGATTTATTTGATAAAATCTGGCACAAAATGGGTTAAATCGAAAAAATATACATTTTTTTTATGTTTTGAGAGGACTGAAGCTAAGGATGAGATTTGTGCAAAAAAAGAAGTGACTTATTAAATATTATATAATTTTATATACACTTTTTAAATCTTGGACATTTTTTGTGCCGAGGATCCCCAGTGTTGCATTTATTTGAGGGTCCATTAAGGGTTAAGTCTTTAAATGTTTTAAATGTCACCCAAGTTGCAGAGAAAAAAAAGGTGCATTTTTAGTTAAGGAACACTTATGAAAATACTTAAAGTATTAACTGGACAAAGAAAATAATTTTGTGTAATGCACAGATACTATAAATGGAGACTTAGTTTAAACCTGCAGCCAATGTATTTGGTTTTAAAATAAGGTGTACCTTTTGAAAATGACAGTTAGATTGAGGTTTGGGTCAGTTTTTTTTTCTTTCTGTCCTGTGTTCTTCGTACTGGATTTTGCGGTTGGCTGCTGCATTGCCTCCTGGGACCGTTTGCAGCATGTAATCTCTGCTTGTAAGACGGTCCTTCAGGTGTTATCGCTATAAATAGCCTGTCTGAAATGCGGGAGTCTCTTGGGAAAATCGGGAGAGTTGACGTATGGTGGTAGAACAGATTAGTCGTGTTGCCTCTCTTAGCTGGAACTTTTGGCCCGCACGCTCTACAGAGTATATTTTGCTGCCACTCGTCGGATGGCTTAAATCCCAACTGCTGCTCTATCACACCATAGCTGTTTTCAGTCAGACGTTCGGGAATATTTGCGGCCAGTTTGATCAGGTCATTAACCAGAGTTTTATTTTCAGACACGCCACTTTTTTTCGAAGCATTGCCTTTCGGCTGCTTTCAAACAGCAAGGAAATTCGGGGGGGCGGGGAGCTGCAGCCAGGTGTACTTGGAACTACTCACGGTGCTTGCCTCAGGTCTCACCTGCTCATCGCTTCTCATCATTTGCCTTTGATTCTGGTTCAGAGGCTGACCTAATCTCAACGCCGTCCACATGCTTCTCTGCTTGCTCACCGTCCGGCACGCTGCACCATCGTGCCGAGCAGCGTGAGTTTACTTCAGGATGATGAGCAGGATCACTGGACAGTGGTGAGATCGGATCAGTCTCTGAACGAGGATCAAAGGCAAATTATCTGAGAAGATCTGGAGCTCTGGTCGGGTGTTTTGGTTCGTGTTTTGGCCGGGGTGGAAATCACGTGTTCTTATACACTGTCGTTCACGTGAGATACGTCATCAATGTGTGTGTTTTCAGGGTTACCCATTTCCCCACCGCCCCACACCCCTCCCGCTTTCCCGGGACATCTCCTGTCTGTCTGAATACAAACACTGTACTGCGTAAAGTTGGCTCTTCAGTAGGATAAGTCCCGGATCAGATTATACAGGCCGACGCCGCAACTGCACTTTCAGACAGAAAAGCACAACGAACGAAGCTGGGAACATTCCCTTTTTTCATGGCCTGTCTGAAAGGAACTTGTGTGACAGATTCAGTCAAGCTGCACAAGTCAGGGTGTCAGAGTGATGAATCAAACTCGCAACTCACATCGCAGCACATGCTGGAGGAGGTGTTAGCGTTTGAGTGCAAACTGACCATTCTCGTCAGAGATGTACAGAAAGGCACACTGTTTCTCTTCCCCTATTTAAGGGAGTTCAGAGAATCTCACATTGTGATAAATTCAGAGTATTTTCAGTCGGCAATGACCGCAATGCAAGAATCTTCTGGGAAATGATTAGTTGAATTCACACACTGAACTTCCCCTTCACTCCCCTGACCATCAATCCATCCCTGTTAAATGTGATTGCATTTGCAGGTGTTAGTCAACCTGATCTGGAGCTTGACTACAAAGGTAGTAGGGATGAGTGATATGGCCTCAACTTAACATCGCGAGAAATTGAAAAGCTCATCTCGATAACGACAAATAAATAACTAGCGCCGCCGCCCCCCCCGCCGAATGCACGCACACACACACACACACACACAAACCCCTTTCCTTTCTACTATATATATAATGACCTAACTTATATAATGTTCTTGTAAATGTGATGGTTCTTGTTATTGTATGGCTTCAACAAGCCTTTTAATTCAGGGTTCTATTTCTGCTTCTTTCTGTATTGTTTTCTGTATTAAGAGGTCAGTTTAGACTCAGAGAAGCGACCACACACACACCTGGTCTGAGAGAAAGTGACTGAGGCTGCAAATTAAATCAGTGATTTGGTGATAGTGTGCAATCGTTTATTTTAGACAGACAAACTCTAAATTTACAGTTCCAGTTTCTTCTCTATGAATACAAGTGTGAGGTTGTGATTACGAATCTGTTCTTTTGAGAATACGGATTTAAAACTGTTATGGGGTGACAGGATTATTAATGGAGCAAAAATGCATCGATGACACTGAGACGGATTTTGCTGTGCAAGTCAAAATCAGTCATCTTCTATAGAATTAGATTAGTGTCAAAACCTCTGCACACAAGTACAAAACACTTGTGCAGTTTCAACCATTTTCAATCACTTTTAGCAAAGTAATTTGTTTTTAATCTCTGTCTTCAGCCATATCCCCACATGCTGCCACGGCGAGTGAATGGACAGAGATTTCGGCTGCAGCAGCCCCTCCCTCCACCTCCCCCCCCCCCATCCTACTATCCAGGTTTCCTCCCTTATTTCTTGTAAGTACTTACATTGAAAAGACCTTATTTATGTAGCAGAAAGAAGGGCCAGTTGCATCACTGAGCATCATAAGTACCACAAATCACACATGGATAGGTAACAAATCAGCATTATTTCAAGGACGAATAAAGGAAGAAAATTGCTTTCACAAACAGTCAAACCTCTGCCAACTAAATACAGATATTATGTTAGCTTTTACATCTATTTTAGAACTCACACCAAAAGTTAGAAAATATTATTTTAATGTATTTTTGAATCGTAGGTAAGGTGTGCTTGGGAATAGTGTCACTTTAAATATACCTACTTTAGTTTATTGTTATTTGTATAAAGAAACCTGTTGGAAATTTATTTTAGCTATGCAGCTAACTTAAGTCCCAATCACAAAGTAATTACTATTTGTAATTATCAGCACTTTTGCAGCTCAGGATTTAGCACCGCTTCTTAACACAAAAGCATACTTGACTGTAAAACATCTAATAAATGAACATTTTTACTTAAAATTGATGGATAAGTGTGGGTATGTACTTGTAATAATGATAATTAATAACATTAGGCAGCATTCCACTTGTGCATACTCGTTGTTCTTTAAAACATTCAAGAAGAATTTTGTCTGAATGGAATGTAAAACTCATTAATACACCTTAGTTTGTCCTGTGTTTTTAAGTTAAGACACCTGCTATGGAATAGCCTTATTTTTAAACACCACTGTTGAGTAAATCTGCTTTTAAAATTATTTTAGTATTTGTGCTCATATTTGCAAAGCTGACACATTGACTCTGTCACGATTGATTCAGTGTACACATCATGTTAATGCATCTTTTTATAATGCATCTTTTTATTCAGGTCAATGCTTCCTGTGCCTCCAACAGCAGTGGGTCCAACCATCAGCTTAGATCTGGATGTGGATGATGTGGAGATGGAGAACTATGAAGTTAGTGACTGTATTTCAAGGTGGAAAACATCTAGGCCACATAACATACACTTCTCA
Organism: Pachypanchax playfairii; assembly: GCA_006937955.1. Taxonomy (NCBI): domain Eukaryota; kingdom Metazoa; phylum Chordata; class Actinopteri; order Cyprinodontiformes; family Aplocheilidae; genus Pachypanchax; species Pachypanchax playfairii. The sequence goes on along the minus strand of SSNP01000178.1, from coordinate 534,124 downwards.
AAAAATAAAGGGAACACCTAAACAACACATTGTAACTCCAAGTCAATCACACTTCTGTGAAATCAAATTGTCCACCTAAGAAGCAACACTGATTGACAATCAGTTTCACATGCTGTTGTGTAATTGGAATAGACAACAGGTGAAAATGATATGCAATCAGCAAGACATCCCCAATAAAGACACCTGCAGGTGGTGACCACAGACCGCTTCTCACTTCCTGCTTTCTAGCTTCACTTTAGTGGTAGCATGAGACTGAGTCTACAACCCAAGTGGCTCAGGTAGTGCAGTTCATCCAGGATGGCCTATCAATGCGAGCTGTGACAAGAAGGTTTGCTCTGTTTGTCAACGTAGTGTCGAAAGTGTGCAGGTGCTAACATGAAATAGGCCAGTTCATCAGGAGACGTGGAGGAGGCCGTAGGAGGGCAACAACCCAGCAGCAGGACCACTACCTCTTGCCTTTGTGCAAAGAGAAACAGGAAAAGCACTGCCAGAGCCCTGCAAAAGGACCTCCAGTGGACCACAAATGTGCAAACTGTCAGAAACAGACTCAATGAGGGTGGTTTGAGGGCCCGGCGTCCACAGGTGGGGGTTGTACTTACAGCCCAACATCGTGCAGTAAATTTGGCATTTGCCAGAGAACACCAAGATTGACAAAGTTGCCACTGGTGCCCTGTGCTCTTCACAGATGAAAGAGTGAGCGAATGTGACAGACGTGACAGAGGCTGGAGATGCTGTGCTGCCTGCAACATCCTTAAACATGACCGGTTTGGCAGTGGTGGTAATGGTATGGGGTGGCATTTCTTTGCCCTCCATGTGCTTGGTAGAGGTAGCCTGGCTGCCATTAAACATAAAGATGAGATCCTCAGACCCCTTGTGAGACTATATGCTGGTGTGGTTGGCCCTGGGTTCCTCCTAATGCAAGGCAATGCTAGATGTGTTAGCAAGACAAAGGCATTGATGTTATGGACTGGCCCACCCGCTCCCTAGACCTGAATCCAATTGAGCACATCTAGGAAATCATGTCTCACTCCTTCCACCAGTGCCATGTTGCACCACAGACTGTCCAAGAGTTGGCGGATGCTTTAGTCCATTTTTCTTCTGATTTGGATGCTGTGCTGATTAAGTTTTTTGCTTGATTTGTCACTTTTTTGCTGCTTGTTATGATGCGTAACCATGGCAACAAGAGACTTGTTCACAAGAAAGAGTAGCTAACTGACATTTCTAAGGCTGAAATAATCCTCAAATTTAAACTCTGGATCCCTGATGAGCTCAAAAGAAGAAGACATGGATGCAGAGCAGGAGCAAAGGGAAGAGAAAGAAAGAGGAAGTTTAAACCTTCACTTCCATCAGTCATATTGACAAATGTGAGATCTATTTGCTAGCAAAATGGATGAACTGGAATCTCTGTTGAAGACCCAGCCAGAGTAACGGGAATGCAGCATCATGTGTTTTACTGAGAGATGGCTAAAGGAACATATCCCAAACTCCAGTGTTTCTCTGCCTGGCTTTCAAACAATACGGGCAGACAGAGATTTGAAGAGGAGCAGTAAAAGAAGAGGAGTTTGTCAGCTGCTCACACCTGCAGTCACCTGTTGGGGTGGAGCATCAAAGCAAGTGACATGAAGAGGCTGAACAGATGGATAAGGAGGACTGATTCTTTCCTGGAGACTGAACTGGAGTCTCTTGAGTTGATTGTCCAAAGGAGGATGAAGAACATGATGGAAAACCCTCATCATCCTCTTCAGAACACAGTAACTCAACGACAGAGTGTCTTCAGCCAGAAGATTCTTCATAATCCGCTGCAGCACAGACCGTTACAGGAGATCCTTCCTCTTCACACCTATAACCTTCTATAATGGCTTCTTGAAAAGGAACTGAGCTACAACAACACTTAATTTCCCCTCGGGGATTAATAAAGTATTTTTGATTTGATTTGATTGATTCACGTTTGTGAATGCACTAAAAACGCTGGTTTGTATTTTATTATGGTAATAAAGTTTGATTGACTGACTTATCTGATTGAGCCACCAATTGTGTAAGTTCTCCCACTTAAAAAGATCAGAGAGGCCTGTAATTTTCATCATAGGTATACCTCAACTATGAGAGACAAAATGAGGAAAAAAAATCCAGAAAATCACATTGTCTGATTTTTAAAGAATTTATTTGCAAATTATGGTGGAAAATAAGTATTTGGTCAATAACAAAAGTTAATCTCAATACTTTGTTATATAGCCTTTGTTGGCAATGACAGAGGTCAAACGTTTTCTGTAAGTCTTCACAAGGTTTTCACACACTGTTGCTGGTATTTTGGCCCATTCCTCCATGCAGATCTCCTCTAGAGCAGTGATGTTTTGGGGCTGATGCTGGGCAACACGGACTTTCAACTCCCTCTAGAGATTTTCTATGGGGTTGAGATCTGGAGACTGGCTAGGCCACTCCAGGACCTTGAAATGCTTCTTACGAAGCCACTCCTTCGTTGCCCGGGCGGTGTGTTTGGGATCATTGTCATGCTGAAAGACCCAGCCACGTCTCATTTTCAATGCCCTTGCTGATGGAAGGAGGTTTTCACTCAAAATCTTACGATACATGGCCCCATTCATTCTTTCCTTTACACGAATCAGCCGTCCTGGTCCCCTTGCAGAAAAACAGCCCCAAAGCATGATGTTTCCACCCCCATGCTTTACAGTAGGTATGGTGTTCTTTGGATCCAACTCAGCATTCTTTCCCCTCCAAACACGACAAGTTGAGTTTCTACCAAAAAGTTCTATTTTGGTTTCATCTGACCATATGATGTTCTGCCACTCCTCTTCTGGATCATCCAAATGCTCTCTAGCAAACCGCAGACGGGCCTGGACGTGTCCTGGCTTCAGCAGGGGGACACGTCTGGCACTGCAGGATTTGAGTCCCTGGCGGCGTAGTGTGTTACTGATGGTAGCCTTTGTTACTTTGGTCCCAGCTCTCTGCAGGTCATTCACTAGGTCCCTCCGTGTGGTTCTGGGATTTGTGCTCACCGTTCTTGTGATCATTTTGACCCCACGGGGTGAGATCTTGCGTGGAGCCCCAGATCGAGGGAGATTATCAGTGGTCTTGTATGTCTTCCATTTTCTAATAATTGCTCCCACAGTTGATTTCTTCACACCAAGCTGCTTACCTATTGCAGATTCAGTCTTCCCAGCCTGGTGAAGGTCTACAATTTTGTTTCCGGTGTCCTTTGACAGCTCTTTGGTCTTGGCCATAGTGGAGTTTGGAGCGTGACTGTTTGAGGTTGTGGACAGGTGTCTTTTATACTGATAACGAGTTCACACAGGTGCCATTAATACAGGTAACGAGTGGAGGACCGAGGAGCCTCTTAAAGAAGTTACAGGTCTGTGAAAGCCAGAAATCTTACTTGTTTGTAGGTGACCAAATACTTATTTTCCACCATAATTTGCAAATAAATTCTTTAAAAATCAGACAATGTGATTTTCTGGATTTTTTTTTCCTCATTTTGTCTCTCATAGTTGAGGTATACCTATGATGAAAATTACAGGCCTCTCTGATCTTTTTAAGTGGGAGAACTTACACAATTGGTGGCTGACTAAATACTTTTTTGCCCCACTGTATGTGTCATGTGATTGTAGTGAAGCAGCCCCTTGAGTCGTCAGATGACGTATTTCCATCTGGATCAACCGGGAGGTGTAGCTAAAACACTATTTATTAGTGTCAAAGACACTTTTATGCCTGATGTCTCTTTTCACAAAAATCTCTTTTCTCCACCTTTTTTTAGAGGTGAGTTGCTCTTTTCTACTGCAGATTACTAAAAAACAGAAAAAGATAGAAACTTTTTTTTTTTTTGCTGCTGAAAGAAGAGAGTCCGTGGGTCTTCAAAATCAGTAAAAATGCTCAATGTCTCGGGCACTGAGAGAGGATAGAAATCTGAAAGTGGCTGGTACTGAATGAGTTAACAGTGTAATTGATGCTGGACCAATTGTGCTCATGTTCGACGAGTCTCTGAACAAGTCAGCAAGAAAAAACCATTGGTTATTCATGTGTGTGTGCGGAAGGATGACCATGTGACATCTAAATATTCTCCAAGCTGATTCTACTTTTTGAGCATTTTCAATATCCATATATTTAGGGGTGTGGTCCTGATCACGACAATCCCCTGAACTCCAAACTGAATGTCAGAATGGGAAAGGAAGGTGATTTAATTTTGAGCATGGCATGGTTGTTGGTGCCAGACGGGCCAGTCTGAGTATTTCACAATCTGCTCAGTTACTGGGATTTTCACGCACAACTATTTCTAGGGATTACATAAAATGGTATGAAAAGGGAAAATCATCCAGTATGCAGCAGTCCTGTAGGCAAAAATGCTTTGTTGATGCTAGAGGTCAGAGGAGAATGGGCTGACTGATTTAAGCTGATAGAAGAGCAACTTTGACTGAAATAACCATTCATTACAAGCATTTGTGAAGCCACAACACGCACAACCTTAAGGCGGATGGGCTACAACAGCAAAAGTTTTTCGTTAGCTGCTTAAGTGTTTAAAGCACCTGAAATGAATCGTAACTCACCCTTACAGCTTCCTTGTATAATCCAAACACTCTCCTTTCCCCATAAAAAGCATCCATGTCCTGGAACCACTTCCATCACTTACGGTTTGGCTCCATTCCGACCTTTGCAGGTTCTTTGAGTTTTTTCACCTAGTCACGGCACTGCTTTTTGTAGTTGCCATATTAAAAATCATGTGAAAAAAAAATATGCGTTGCAGGAGACTGTTGTCTTAAATCCCATCGGCGCGATTCTGTGTCGTCACATCACATGCACACTGCCGGACTGTCCGACTCTCTCCCTCTGTCACTGTCTTTAAATCTGGGCTAAAGACACATTTATATTCTATGGATTTTAATGGCTCCTAGCTCTGATTGTATTGTATTGTTTTATTGATTTACTGTTGTATTGTCCAGCACTTTGGAGGATTGGTCCTGTAAAATGGCTCTATAAGTAAACATGGTATGGTATGGTATGGTATGGTATGGTATGGTATGGTATGGTATGGTATGGTATGGTATGGTATGGTATGGTATGGTTTGGTACGGTATAAAATACTGCAATTGACAAATGCGATCATTATTGTGTATCTAAACAGACTATATAGATGAAAATAAACACAACACACACACAGCACAACGAAGTGTGTTGACTACGTTGAGGGGGGTGGGGTTTTTGGGTGTCTAATTAAACAGGGGTAAGAGTAAGAGAAAGAGTTGGAGACAAGATGAACAATGTCAAATTAAAAGCAGGAGTAACTAAAACAAGCTCTCTCCAATTATATTTTGATGTTATTTACTTATCCATGGTGAAAAAATAGCTCTGAATGAACAGAGGAGCAGAAACTCTTGTGGACCAGCGGTCACATGTTTCAAGTGAACAGGGGAAATGCTGAGCGTTGTGCAGTGCGTCCAGCTTTACAGTGATCCACGCTGCTACTAGTATTTCAGCACTAGCAGCACTTGTACTGACAATAAACAGCCTTTTACCATTGATGACTCAGAGATGTTTGAAGAAACAAAGTTGTAGTAATTCCACAAAAAACTCCAACGATGCCAATAGTAAGCAAAACTATGCAATTCATGATTCACGGAGGCGTTTCTGCCATTGAGGGAAGAGGAGGAAGAGGGAGGAGGGGCTACAACGCATGCGCACTACTCAAAAAACTACAAACAGCTGTTGAGCTTCTCATTCGGGGCAAAATCCTCTTTACTACCTTTAAATGTCTTTGTCTTTCTTTCATTAAATATTTTTGCACAATAAACACATCTTATCTCTTTCCTCTCTTTAGGCATTACTGAATTTGGCAGAGAGACTGGGTGAAGCAAAACCACGTGGACTCACAAAAGCAGATATAGAGCAACTTCCATCTTATAGATTCAACTCAGAAAATCACTTGTCTGAACAAACGCTGTAAGCTTCTCCTCATTCTTCTGCCAAAACATGAATCATGTTCTTTCTTATTGCAATATATTGTATATACATTGTTTCCATTTCCACAGGTGTGTTGTGTGCTTTAGTGACTTTGAGTGTCGGCAGCTACTTCGGGTATTACCTTGTAACCATGAGTTCCACGCTAAATGTGTAGATAAATGGTTAAAGGTAAGTTGCTGTCATTATATGTGAATATGCAAGTGAATGGTTTTCTATAAATTGTGCTTTCAAGGTGCTTTTCTACTCACCTTCCAGACCAATCGCACTTGTCCTATCTGCCGGGCTGATGCTTCAGATGTACACCGGGAGGTGGAGTGAGAGCAGTCTCTGAGTGCTGAGCTGAAAAGCTGCACACACCAGAGTATATGTCAACATTGGGGACACCTGCGACATAACCTGCGTTCTCCAGTAAATATCGCTTACCAACCTACCACTCCAGTCCCTCCATAGACAAAAAAAAGCAATCCGTAATTGTTTCTGGAGTGCATCGTATCTCTGCTGTGCTTCATTGTCTGAGCGTCATGAAACTCACTGCCTACTGCAACCTATAGCCAGAGTTCTGGACTCACCAGCCAGTTCTTTCTCTGCCCCCTTGTTGCAAATTCCAAAGATTTTCCCTACAATGCATTTATTAGCTGCTTTCTTTTACAGGGTTTCCTTTTTAATTTTGTGAATTTGGTGGTGGTGTTCACAAAAAAGGGGGGATCCTGCATCAGAGGAGGTGTGTTGGAAGCCTCAGTACTGTTAGGTTGGACAGTTTGTGCAATTGGTGGAGAAAAAAACCCATTAGGTGTATTTCAGTGTGGGTATCTGTGTTTGGAGACGCTTAACCATCTGAGATGCATGTTTGTAGAGTTTTTGGGCAAAGTGACATCTTAATAATGTATGTTCTGCAATAATGTATCAATTCTTTTGTAACAATTTTACACTTTTTTTTCCTTTGGGAAACTTTGCCAACGCTATTGTGAAAGTAGGACTGGCTGTGGTCACATGCAGATTCTGTTAAGCCTTAGGTCATGGACTGCTAGAAACAGCTATGCAGCTGCAGGTTGTCAAAAGCTCCCCCACCACCACCACCACCAGTCATTCTCGAAGACAGTTCTGTGCAAAAGTAGTGATGGGTTTTTGGATGGCATCTCTTTTAGGTCACAAGTGCTACATCCACCCTCCACGTCAGCATTGTTTCTCTGGCAATTGTGTGCGTGCGTGTTTCTGTCTGTATGTTCGTCCTGTTCACAGAGCCAATGCATTTTGTATAACCACTGGAAACAGGGCAGCATGCTAGGATTTGCATGAACTGTTAATTCAGGCTAGCAATATTTTAATCAAACATTGCCACTAAAACGATCCACTTTTAAGAAAAGAGACCGAACAAAAATATTAAATGAACTGTTTGCTCATCCAAAAAACACCACGAGAGGGGAAAATAGTATGTGGTTACACTGACTTTAAGAGGGCGGGAGGACCTAGTCCGAAGTCTTGTGCGGAAAGCGATTTATGTTCCATGAGTGGTGAGTTTTAAATGAACTTTTTTTGGGCTTTTTATTTCTTTGTAAGCCAAATTTGATACAAACATTCACAAAATTTCAGCTCTGCCTTTTTCAGATGTTGACAAGCACAAACCTGTTAATAATCCCAATAATTGTCATTTACACTTCTTGGAACCTTTTGTTTTTGTTTTAATGTTTATTTATTGGTTTTATTCTTGAGAGAAAATCAGTTGAAGTCACTAACGATGTCTGTGTAAGGTATGTATCCAGTAACTTTGGTCAGGTCCTAGGCCATATTAATGGTGTTGTAAAAGAGCAAATGTATGTATAGCTTCAGTGTGAAAGCTTTTTAAAAAAAATGTTTGAAGACAGAAGAATGTTAACTCTGGAAGTCACTGGTGACACTCCATGTTACACCATCAAGTCAGGCTTCAAAATGACTCAGCTGGAGTAGAAACACTGTCAAGACTTCTCGTTCCCTAGCTTGTGTTAAAACATTTGATTAACAGGATATACTTGGCGTGAGAAAGGAAAGAGCAACAAATGAACTTTTGCTTTGAATTTATTCTTGTCTCTTAACTGCCCAGTAAGCACTAACAGGCATTTGTAACCTTTGCTTTTATGTGTAAAGGGTTTTTGCCTTTTATTAAGTCTTTGACGTGTGACACCTTCAAGAGAGAAAAAAAAGCCATTTAATAAGTTAAATACACAGCTTTGAGAATTAACCTATGTGTACATATCTATTTGCTGGCTTATATTGTATGTTAAAAAAATGAAAGAAAAATTACTCAGGGCCTCTTGGTATATAAAAATAAAGGTGAACAGTCCATTTCAAATGGAAAGGATGAAATGAAAAGGGTATATCTGAATTTAGTTTGATCAATTCTAGCATAAATGATTTAATATAATCAATTAGATTATTCTGTTTTGTCTGAAGTAGTAGGTATTACACCATATAAAGACAGGCATGCAAGAAAAGATGCTTAATAAGTATGTTAACAATATTCATTGAAAAAGAGAACTCATTACGAAGCATATTATTCAAACCTGTTTGACTTCTGTTCTTGTATTCAACCATTTGTGCAGACATAGCAGTGGTGATCCCATTTCTAATTATACCACTGGGCATTCTGTCCTACCTAATTCACTCTTAAATTGACTTCAGAATTGTTTGCATGACTTTTAATAAAAAAAAAGAAAAGATAAAATAATAAAATAAATTGTTTTAGTGGAGGACTATCTCAAAATTTGGTGGGGCCTATTTAATGGTGCACAGTATGCATGCTTCTTAACCAGATCCCAATTGATTTTTAGCTCTGAACGCTTGGATCCTGATGCTATCAGCTGATAACTGCCATGCATTGTACTGCACACATTTGTAATGGAACTGAATGACTACAAGATTTTATGTGCTAACTAATTTTTTTTAGAGGGAGAACGACAAAAAAGGAAAAAAGTTCCCTAGGCCAGGAATTAACATATGTTGTTACTGTTATTGCCCGAATGACTGAAAAATTACATGCTCTGAAACTACTGTAGTCTTATCTAAAAGCCATAGTGAAAAGGTGCTAGATGTTTTGCTTTTAGGTATGAAAAGTCATGCGCGTGAATGCAATAGTTTGTCATGGACCCATGTATTCTTAAAGCATGTTATTCCAATACCCCTTAACAATGTCAGTGAAAATTATAGTTTAAGGGATTTTTTTTTAAGAATAAAAGTGTTGTCATACTTATTTCAGTATAGTAATGTATCTGCCTATGAGCCTCTTGCTCTGAGTGTATGAATAACTTAAAATGTATCGTCCACATATATTCAACTCATGGTAATGTTAACGCTATTCTTTCTGAGATTAATATTTAATTGACAGTATTTAGCAACCACATGAAACAAATAAAAAAAAACAAGTTAATGAGCTAATTTTAAAATAACAGCTGAGAGTAAAAGTCTTGAAGTCTTTCTGTCACGTTTCTGTATAGAGTTAATCTCACAGATTGTGTGGTACAAACAAAAAATTCCCATAAGCAGATACAAGTTTATTAAGGATTTGTCATCAATTGCTAAGTAGATGCCATTTATTGTTTAATTATTAGTGTTTTTTTTTTTTTTTTTTTGCAGTGGTGGGATAGTAGTTTACTGTTCTTACTCTCCTTGGTCTCCAGGGGTCCTTGCCTGAATGCCAGACTAATCCATGCACCAACAGAGCCTGGGGCATGTGTTCTGTGTTAGGCAGATATTTGGTATGCTTTGGTACTTGCACATTTACAGTTACCTCATATCCCCCCCTCCCCCCATGTTTGTTTTGGTTGTATTGGTGGGTGGAGGGGAGAAAACTACTAATATATATATATATAGGAATTGGTTTTTTTTTTTCATTCCATTGGAATCATATTGTTTGTAGCATTAAACTAGTTAGTGTATTATATAAACACATCTGTATACTGTTCAAAATTTTTAAGATTTGTACTTTTTTTAAATGAAAGTTGCTAGTTATGCTTTACCACGTAGTGCAATCATTTTTTTAATTGTTGTGGCTGGTTTGAGAGGGTTGTTCACTAATAAATGTATGATGTGTAACATTATCACATTCATTTGACTTGCTGTGGAAAGTTAGCCCCAGGGCTTAAAGTGAAAATAAATCCTCAGCCTGAACTTTCTGTGGCTCAACCAGGACTTTACCAAGCCCGTTTTTCTTATGAACGTATTCTATGAGCAACTGTATAGTCATATTTCAACGTATCAACAAAATAACGTGTGTGTGAATATTTATTGAACTGCTTGCTTTGAAACTTGGTTTCTTTGTAAAGTGCTAACAGCATAAGTGCACACGAGGCTGAAATTGGTTCCATTTCTAGCTTCCGATTCGGAAAATGGCATAAGGACAATTGCACCAAATTTTTCTCCACTCGAGTGTTTTTAATCTGCTCTAGTTTCTAGTCTACATAACCTAGACATCTCAAACATGAATTAGATTATTCTACACTAATAGTAGAACAACTAAAACCCACTCTTTGATTTGTGAAACCTTTCAAGGGATGCGCGATAACAGATTTTTACAACCAATAACTGTCTGTTTTTTATAACCAATAGAGATAAAATAAAACAAAATGTATGATGAATTTGTTGATGAAATCCCAGGTCTTCAGCAATAGAAAAAAGCTGGTCATCAAACTTTAAATTCAGTAATTTTCTCATTCTTCGGTTCTTCAGCCCTCAGATCATCACTATCAAACATTTTGACTTTCACAGATGCCTCATCTGTATGCACTAGCCCAGGCACCTTTTTAGTTTCTGGTGGTGATTCCAGACTTGCCAAACTTGTCAAAATATTTTGAGTACCAATAGTTTTGTGCAGCTTTTTTTGGCAGACTTTTGCCATCTCCATTGCTTTGCATGTGCATGCAGTAATTTACCCGTTCACTGTCTGGAAATTGGTTATAAAAAACAATAAAACCTAGATTTTTTTTATTACAAAGCTTTAAAAAAAGAAAATATAGACATTTTGCACTTATATCTCACTCAATGTGATGACAGCCTTTCAGTTGAACACAAACACTTTCACAACATAAAAATGATGTTAACAAACCTAGGTAACTATATATTTAAAGGGACTTAAGGCAACTTTACAAAATCTGACTCAGTGCTGCCGCGACAGGCGCTGTGGCTAACTGCAGCCACCAGCCAAGCCGGCACGGGAGCGCGCACAGACACTTTACAGACTGTTCGTCTTCACAGCACTGCACCGGGGAGGCTAATCCTGTTTACTACGTCATGGTTTACTGCAAGACCACAGTGCATATTATATAAAAACAAGCACCATGTCAAGCGACGAAGTGAGTAACTGTTTATTTTAGTCTAACTTTAGTAAATGTTTTTTTTTTTTTTAAAAAATCATTTTTAGGATATGTCAACATACTGGCAGTGAATTTGCTCCTTTGACAGACAAACAATAATAATAATAATAATAATCATCATATAAAGATGCACAGCTCAGTTAGCAATGGGCTTTATGCACAGCTCAACTTCAGGCAGCTCCCTTTATCCCTGTATTTCTGTATAGGACGTGACATGAACTGATGATCTGTCTGCAATGTCAGCCACACGTGACATGTGTGGACACGTAGCCACATGGATCAATTATTTCGTCCGGTAAAGAAAGACAGGACACCAAGGAGCCGGATGAAGTTCATGAATTAATGGAGCTGTGCTTTTTGTGTGTGTGCGCTTTCAGAAACTTTTTTTTTTTGTCGGTGCTACACATAATGTGACACGACCAATTTAGAAAACGGCATATTATCGAACTAGTGTTTGCTGTAAAATTACTACAAACAAAACTTTTATCATGTGGCTACAGCAGCTGCTAACGTCTCAGGCTTTCAGTGAAATAGGACATAATTCTGGTATTCGGTTTGGAAAATGTGCAATCTGTAAAAACTCAGTGCTGCACAACAGCTGTTAGCTGTAGCCTATTTCACTTCAGGTGGCTCCACCTCTGACGTGAACTTGGTTAGCTTTGGCTAACAGCTAACATACTTCACGTCAGGTCTCTCCACTCTGTTATTTGATTTCATCATTTTCATACTGTATCAGGCTCTAAACACGACCTATAATGTTTTCTCACCTGGTCACAAGGAAATGAGCCATGTCAGCATCCGTTTTCACTCCCAAATGCAGCTGAAGTTCCCTCCATGAACCGAACGCATATCCAATATTTATGCGGGTGCCTGCCCGGCTTCGGTCATATTTTTTTTTAGACTCACGAGATGTCGCTGATAAAGTCTTTTTTTTCTTCGTGGTGCCACTTTTTTGGGGGGTGAGAGTGGATGCAGGTCGTTTGATGGCTGCAGAAACATCCATAAGTATACCTTCAGTGTTTGAATCCAAGTTCACGGCGGCCATGTACTTCCTGTTCAAGAGCTGTCGGCAACGCGCATGCAGCGTCAATTTACGTCACATCCCTACAACTGCGCGGGAAATTCGGAACTGCAGCGCATTATGTAGCACACAGCGTTTCCAAGGCAACAGACATATATGCGGATGGCCTCGTTATTTTGGGTTTTTAATGCTTCATGACCCATTAGCATTGAATAAACTGGAAATGCATGTGTAGTTTTTCACAAATCTTGCCTTAAGTCCCTTTAACCAAAATGGCTGTTTTATACCAGGTAATCTCGCGGTACTTAACGTGGTTTGGAGCGCTTCAAAAATCTTCTTTGTTTTGTTTGAATGCCGACTGGCAACCAACTTAAGGTGCATTTCCGCCACCTACTGTGTTAGTGTGAGTTGGAGTGGGGTTCCCTATTTTCAAATAAAGGAAACTATATTCTACTAATTAAAATACTTTTCCTACAAAATTCCAACACCAACTTATAACCATCATTATCCCCGTTTAATAAACTCCTTAAATTAAATTCCCCATATCCTTTTAATTTTAACTTTTCTTTTAATATTTTCCTATTTACTATATACTTACTACAATGACATAAAACATACTCTAGCGTCTCCCTATCTTTACCACATTCACATAGCCCTGTAATATTCAATGTTGTGTGGCCCATCCTTAACCTTGATAATATTGTTTGATCTCTTATTCATTTCCATCCTTCTCATCTTACCCACTTTTCCCTGAATATTAAATAAATGTCTTCCCTTTTCTCCTCCTACCCACATTTCCTGCCATTCACTTATCATCTGTTTCTTAATTATTGCTTTGACTTCCTTCACACTAAACTGAATCTCTACACATGGATTTAGTTTTGTAGCTTGTTTTGCCATAAAATCTGCTATTTCATTTCCTTCAACTCCTCTGTGTGCTGGAACCCACATAAATCTTATTTCTATTTCCAATTTACTTAATCTGAATAAGCATTCATATATTTCTAACAGAATATCTGTTTTATATCTATCAGTTGACAGTAATTTAATCGACATTAGTACTCAAAGAGAATCTTTACATATACACTTTTTAATTCTTTTCTGTTCTATCCGTATTAGACTAAATGAGATTGCTAACATTTCCAATGTAAAATCTGATAAAATATTAGATGTTCTTAATTTATATACTTTTCTAATTTTGGTATACAAAATGAGAAACCTGTGTTCTCCTTTTTTGGGTCTTTTGATTAGTCAGTAAAAATTGGAATGGATGTTTTATGTATACTATCTAATCTTTTAACCATAATACTATCCCAGTTTCCTTTGCCTTTATTCTGCTCCATTTTGATCTTAATATAAAAGTCAATATTAATATGAGGAAACACCCACTTTGGAGTGACTGAATATATAAATGTCTTAATGTATAGAATTAAATTTCAATTAAATTTGAATTAAATTTGCTCTGGAGCTCCAGGGACCGCCCTGGCGGGATTTTTACCCCGTTTGGGCTGCTATCTCCTGGGCATGGAGGCTGGATGTTCTCCCCTCCCGCTCTGGAGCTCCAGGGACCGCCCTGGCAGGATTTTTACCCCGTTTGGGCTGCTATCTCCTGGGCATGGAGGCTGGATGTTCTCCCCTCCCGCTCTGGAGCTCAAGGGACCCATGAAAGCCAGTTATACAGCCCCAAAGCTAACCCTAAGCCCCAATATTGTTTTCAAAATCCCCGCCAGGGCAGTCCCTGGAGATCCAGAGCGGGAGGGGAGAACATCCAGCCTCCTTATAGACCATTATCATTGCTTAATGCTGATGTGAAAGTGTTAGCCAAAGTAATTTCTTCCCGTTTGGAACCCTCCCTTCAATTACATCTGTAGAACAGAACAGTTTTGTCAAGGGACATCAGTTATTTTTTAATATACGCACTCTATTCAATATAATTTATTCAAAGCAGTCATCCGATTCACCAGAAATTGTTATATCCCTTGATGCTGAAAAAGCATTTGACAGAGTAGAGTGGACATATTTGTTTAAGGTTTTGAAAAAATTTGAATTTAATGAAAAATTTGTCTTCTGGATTCAGCTTCTTTATACATCCCCAAAAGCAAGAGTTCATACTAATGAAATATTGTCAGATTATTTTTCTCTTGGACGTGGCACACGGCAAGGCTGTCCATTATCGCCCTTGCTTCTTGCTGTGGCCATTGAACCTCTGTCTATTGCTTTGCGGTCTTCCGATTCATTTACAGGGCTTTTAGGAAATGGAGCTGAACACAAGTTGTCCTTAAATGCGGATAATTTGTTGTTATATGTATCAAATCTTGCAAGTTCCAGCCCTAATGTCTTGAGTATTTTAAATACTTTCAGGTCCTTTTCTGGTTATAAATTGAATCTGGAAAAAAGTGAATGCTTTCATATTAATACAGCTGCATGTGACCTCCAGTAGTCTGACATACCCTTCAAATTTAGTCATACAGGATTCAAGTATCTTGGTATAAATGTAACACACACTTTATCTAGCCTAGCCTCAGCTAATTTCTCCCCCCTTATTGCTATAATAACTTCTGACATTCAACACTGGCACAATCTTCCTCTTTCCATCTTGGGTAGGATTAATGTTGCCAAGATGAATATCTTACCAAAGTTTCTTTTTTTATTTCAGTCGATTCCTATTTTTCTGCCAAAACACTTTTTTCTCTGAATAAAATAATTGGTAGCTTTATCTGGGATGGGAAGCCACCTAGAGTTTGTAAACAGTTATTGCAAAGATGCCGACTTAGTGGGGGACTTGCACTACCACTACTAAAATATAAATATTAAAATATAAAAAATAAAAAAATTTGTTTGCTTCATAAGAGTAATTCCTTTTTGGCAGTGTGAATGGGTTACAGACTTTAGAACAATACTGGGATGCACACATGACAAACAAAGAAGTTACAACCACATTTCTTTTATTTCCTCATTAAAATGATCAACTGAATGTTCCAACTGAAGCTATACTAAGGTGAAATATCAAAGTCAACAAAGGGCTCAGCAGACTTGTACTATGTAACAAATGTATTTTTCTTAAATGTTGAATACTTTTTTTTGTTTGATTGCTAAAAGTTCTGGGGTCTCATTTCAAAGTTTCAAAGATTTTTATTTGTCACATACAAAATCATACAAGTACAATATGCAGTAAAATTCTTTTTGGACACTTATTTTTACTCTCATGCCCCCGAGGCAGCCACTTGTGCAGCGCCAATGAGAGTATAAGATACACATACATACGTATAAACTTATATGCTGAAACAGAAAAAGGACACATGAGGAAGATTAGGATAAAAAAATTCCTCTCATGCAGCGCCCACTGGGTGGCGCTATTTGAGATTGGAAAAACAGCCTTAGCGGGGAACACAACTCACGAGACACGTCGAGGACCTTTAGTGGATGTGTGTGCAAATCAGTATTGTGTAGTGTGATGAAGAGTTATCAAGGACACCGTCGCTGGGACAACTCAGGTGTTTTCTCTACGCAGTCTGTTGGCGCCCAGTGGACACAGGGAAGGGGGAGGGCTGTGTGCCTCAGCACAGACTGCTCCAGGGGAATTCAGTATATTGGCCTTGGGGCCAGCTGAAACAAAAATAAGAGAGATTAGGTCGAAGCCAAAGAATTCAGCAGCTTCTTGTTGTCCATATAGTGAACTGTTGAGGAAAAAAGTCAGAAATAGTCGAATTAGTGCCAAATTGCATTGTACCATAGCCAATAATATAAATCACTTCTCCACTCTGAGCTGAAACTGCAACTTCTCCAAGGTGGCGCCACTCCTTCCATTTAGATCCAGCAGCGCAGCCAGTTTACGGTTCAACTCCAGCACCCTGTCAGCCAGCTTGCCGTCTCGAACCTTGCATTCCCTGTCCCATTCGACTAACTGGTCACGGTACTGCTCCCAGACCGCATCCAGTTTGCGATCCAGATCTCAGAATCTTTTAGTCCAAGTGTTGCCAGATGCAGCCCATCCAGTCCATAACTTTAGAATGTCTCGATACATCAGGTAACCACCAGCGCCGATCAGCAGGTACCCTACGATCAGTAATCCAAATACAGTGGGGCAAAAAAGTATTTAGTCAGCCACCAATTGTGTAAGTTCTCCCACTTAAAAAGATCAGAGAGGCCTGTAATTTTCATCATAGGTATACCTCAACTATGAGAGACAAAATGAGGAAAAAAAAATCCAGAAAATCACATTGTCTGATTTTTAAAGAATTTATTTGCAAATTATGGTGGAAAATAGGTATTTGGTCAATAACAAAAGTTAATCTCAATACTTTGTTATATAGCCTTTGTTGGCAATGACAGAGGTCAAACATTTTCTGTAAGTCTTCACAAGGTTTTCACACACTGTTGCTGGTATTTTGGCCCATTCCTCCATGCAGATCTGCTCTAGAGCAGTGATGTTTTGGGGCTGACGCTGGGCAACACGGACTTTCAACTCCCTCCAGAGATTTTCTATGGGGTTGAGATCTGGAGACTGGCTAGGCCACTCCAGGACCTTGAAATGCTTCTTACGAAGCCACTCCTTCGTTGCCCGGGCGGTGTGTTTGGGATCATTGTCATGCTGAAAGACCCAGCCACGTCTCATTTTCAATGCCCTTGCTGATGGAAGGAGGTTTTCACTCAAAATCTTACGATACATGGCCCCATTCATTCTTTCCTTTACACGGATCAGTCGTCCTGGTCCCCTTGCAGAAAAACAGCCCCAAAGCATGATGTTTCCACCCCCATGCTTTACAGTAGGTATGGTGTTCTTTGGATCCAACTCAGCATTCTTTCCCCTCCAAACACGACAAGTTGAGTTTCTACCAAAAAGTTCTATTTTGGTTTCATCTGACCATATGATGTTCTCCCAATCCTCTTCTGGATCATCCAAATGCTCTCTAGCAAACCGCAGACGGGCCTGGACGTGTCCTGGCTTCAGCAGGGGGACACGTCTGGCACTGCAGGATTTGAGTCCCTGGCGGCGTAGTGTGTTACTGATGGTAGCCTTTGTTACTTTGGTCCCAGCTCTCTGCAGGTCATTCACTAGGTCCCTCCGTGTGGTTCTGGGATTTTTGCTCACCGTTCTTGTGATCATTTTGACCCCACGGGGTGAGATCTTGCGTGGAGCCCCAGATCGAGGGAGATTATCAGTGGTCTTGTATGTCTTCCATTTTCTAATAATTGCTCCCACAGTTGATTTCTTCACACCAAGCTGCTTACCTATTGCAGATTGAGTCTTCCCAGCCTGGTGAAGGTCTACAATTTTGTTTCTGGTGTCCTTTGACAGCTCTTTGGTCTTGGCCATAGTGGAGTTTGGAGCTGTTTGAGGTTGTGGACAGGTGTCTTTTATACTGATAACGAGTTCACACAGGTGCCATTAATACAGGTAACGAGTGGAGGACCGAGGAGCCTCTTAAAGAAGTTACAGGTCTGTGAAAGCCAGAAATCTTACTTGTTTGTAGGTGACCAAATACTTATTTTCCACCATAATTTGCAAATAAATTCTTTAAAAATCAGACAATGTGATTTTCTGGATTTTTTTCCCTCATTTTGTCTCTCATAGTTGAGGTATACCTATGATGAAAATTACAGGCCTCTCTGATCTTTTTAAGTGGGAGAACTTACACAATTGGTGGCTGACTAAATACTTTTTTGCCCCACTGTACATGCCAGTGTTTGTGGGGAGAGGTAAAAAAATAATAAAAAATTCTTTTGTAAGCTGACTTTCCACACTTTTTCCATTTCGATATGTTGTGATCTTTTAGCAGCAACTTGGCTGAAGATGCCACTGTTTGTGAGGATAACCATGGGCACTACAGCAAATATGTTTTAAATTGAATTTTGTAGCATAAACTACTTAGTGCTATACACAATGATGTACATCTTCATCTGTGGGCTTTAATTGGGTCCGGGTTATAAATAATGCTTTTATATGGCTGTTTAGTGTATCGGACATTCTGACGGCACTTGAGAAGAGGGTGGATACTTCTGTGACCTTTAACATCTCAGTTACAAGGGAGGATCTGTTTCAAAGGGGGATGAAGCAGTGGATCAGACAAAAAAAGGCCTCCCCAAAGAATCTCCTCTGTGTGTCCTTCATTGGTGAATATGGCATAGATGAAGGTGCTCTAAGAAAAGAGTTTCTTACTGGTGTGTGTCCCACTGTGTACATCTCAGGTCATTTGAGATGAGAAGAGGAAACTGCTAAGTCATGTGATGTATCACATGTGACAAACTGTTTTTCCTTGATACAGAAATGGTGCGTGGAATTGAAGAGCGTTACTTTGAAGGAGATGGAGAGAAAGGCAAGATGCCCAAATACAGCATCTTGGACTACCAAGACAACAATTTCAAGTATGTTGCAAGACATTTTATATTTAAGGTTATTGTATTTAATTGACCTCTACAAAGTTTTTAATTTTGTCACAAAAGGACCTGTGGGGAAATTCTGGCCACAAGTTTGGTCCAGGGAGGTCCTGCACCAAACTTCCTTACACTTTAGTGCTACAGTTTCCTGTGTCATGGGGGGATGGACACTGGTGTGCCTGAGGAGGTTACAGCTCTGGATATGAGAAACCTGAAGGCTGAGGTACTGGCATTGGTTGTAGCGATCATACTGATTCTGATCATATTTAGAGCTCATTGCTCTTGTTGTCACTGTCTTCCTGTTTACACAAATACACATAAGATAAATGTATGACAGTGAACCAGCTTCATGACCATAGTTGTCAAGTCACCCATTTAGGCTGGGAAAGTACCATATTTTAACCCTCTTCCCTTTCAACTTCCCGTATTGATATTTTCTCATAAATGTTCCGTATTTATGTAGCTGAAATTTAGCTACATATAGATGTAAGGTAGTAACAAGAATATGCCAGTAGATGGCACTATTGCACAATAAATCTGCTAAAGAGAGGTAGCTATTAGTGTTGTTTGTTCTTTCAGGGATGGCCAATAATAAATCCAAGGCAGATCACCATGACAATGCACAGGAAACACTGTCATTAGTTAATGACAGAGCTACATGAGTGAATATGAAAAATTAGAAATGTGATGGAAAAATTGTTTAACTTAAATAGCCTAATGTAAAATAAACAGCAAATATGTAAATATATGGGCAATTTGTAAGATAAATAAATGTGCTTTTATGTACTTATTTAGGCTGTAATATAATGTTGACAGTTTCTCAATGTCAGTTAATCAAAATCTGATCGGCCTGATTGTAGTTAGTAAGTTTATTTTAGAATTTTTGTAGGCTACACTTGTCTCTTAATGTAAGGGAAACTGAAGTTTGGTTTAGGTAGTGGGATGGCTTGCAGAGGGTGGTGGAAAATTTCCCTAAATCCCAAAACTAGACAGGTATGTTCATGGCCCTTGACTACAATTAGTGTTTTAGTCTCCCTGTTACTGTCCTCCCTTCCCTCCGACCTCCTCTCAATACTCTAAAGCTTTTCTTTCAATCCAGATTCGGTTGAACATCTTTTCTTCATCACTGCAGCCTAAATTAAATGTTTATGTTCAGTGATATGTTTCCATATTAGTCAGTTATGAGCCATAAAATGGTGAATATAACTTACAATATATTGTCATCCATGATGTGATCAAATTTCTTTAGCTTTCCAACTGAAATTAGCATGTCCACATGAGTTTTTCAAACCAGTGTTGACACAGTATTTGGCTCTGTGAGGGGACCGAGTTAGTCAAGCAAGAGGTCACAGGTTGTTTCAAAGAAAAGGGAAAAATTAGTTAAAGAAAACAAAGTTGAATACAAATAATATCTAAATGTGCGCGCAAATAGAATTAAGAGTATTACAATTGAGTTTAAAGTAAATATATAAACAGAATAGTGGTAAACCTAAACTAAAGTTAAAGTGTTGGTGAATGGGTTGCCGGCAATTGTGTGGCTGTAGTTGCGGCCATCACAGGCTCCTTTCCCATTGTATAGGCAAATAAAGCCAGGTCTAATTCCTATGGGATTAGGATACTGCCAATAATCTTAACTCCAAACAAAGGGTTTGAATCTCTGAAAATATTTTTTTAAAACTGAAAACTTGTTTTGAATCTCTGAAAATATTTTTGTAAAACCAAAAAATTGTTTTGAATCTCTGAAAAAAGCTTTGAATATCTTGAAAAAATTCAAATAGTTTGAAAATGTTTTTCAAATATAATTTTACAGTGTTTCACCAACACATTTTCAGAGGTTGAAATTAGTCACAAACACAGAAAATGCATTTTGGCACTGTTATCCCCATGCATTATTTTGTTTTCCATGTTTGAAATCTGTTAAACTCCCAATTTGACAGAGAGATTTCAAACACTTGAAAAAAATATTTGCAAGACTGAAAACTCGTTTTGAATCTTTGAACATATTTTTGAAAGACTGAAAACTGTTTTCGAATCTTTGAAAAAAGATTTGATACCCTGATTTTTTTTTAATCTCTGCAAAATTTTTTACAGTGTTTCGCCTATACATCTTTAAAGTTTCAAATTGGTCACAATTACGGTTTCAGAATATACATTTTGGCAGTTGTTTTCCATGTTTGAAACCCACAGCGCACAGATCTGTCAATCGGAAAAATCTCTACTTATAACTGAAAACTTTCTTTGTGTAACTGAAAAATCTCTACTTGTAACAGAATACTCTCTACTTATAACTGAAAATTCTCTACTCGAAACTGAAAATTCTCTACTCGAAACTAACCCCCCCCCTCTCTCTCTCCCTCTCTTCGCGGCGTGGGGAGGGGGGTACCTAATGTATAAACTCTAGTCCAATCACATTTTGTGTTCACTGGAGACCAACGGCGTTCGGCCAATGACTGACACGCAGAGATGGAAGCAGCACAACTTTCTTCGGTCTCCACTGTTGCTGCTGTGAGATGGCGCTGAAAGTTTTGCGCGCATGAAAGCTGCCGTTGACTGAGCAGTCTGTCAATCCCCCGAGCGTGTCAATCATTGGCCGAACGCCGTTGGTCTCCAGTGAACACAAAATGTGACTGGATTAGGTACCCCCTCCCCATGCCGCGGAGAGAGAGAGAGGGGGGGCTGCTCAGTTTCGAGTAGAGAATTTTCAGTTACGAGTAGAAAGTTTTCAGTTATAAGTAGAGAGTATTCTGTTACAAGTAGAGATTTTTCAGTTACACAAAGAAAGTTTTCAGTTATGAGTAGAGATTTTTCAGATTGACAGATCTGTGCGCTGTGGGTTTCAAACATGGAAAACAAAAAAGTACTCAAGGAGAACTCTGCCAAAATGTATATTCTGAAACCGTAATTGTGACCAATTTGAAACTTTAAAGATGTGTAGGCGAAATCTCTGCAAGATTTTGCAGAGATTAAAAAAAAAAAATCAGGGTATTAAATCTTTTTTCAGAGATTCAAAACAATTTTTCGGTTTTACAAAAATATTTTCAGAGATTCAAAACAAGTTTTCAGTTTTACAAAAATATTTTCAGAGATTCAAAACAAGTTTTCAGTTTTACAAAAATATTTTCAGAGATTCAAACCCTTTGTTTGGAGTTAAGATTATTGGCAGTATCCTGATCCCATAAATCCCCTGCTAGAAAGGTGTGTGGCCTCTGTCACCGCGTGTCTGGTAATGCAATCACACTGGGTTCACTTTTATGATGTCATCAGTGCAACACAAATCAGGAAAGTAAACAATGTTTTTGACGCGGGTCAGTGAGTCTTTCCCACTGCCACTAAAAGCAGATTGTTTGTGGGTTTAAATGGGTTTTTTGGCCAGTGGGAAAGGGGTACATGTTGTCTTCAACTTTTGTTATTAAATATTTGTTATTAACTATGAATTTAACCTTTCAGGTGCAAAACGCTGATAATGAAAAGCTGATGGAATTGTCAGATGCCATTGTGTCCTGTGGCTACCAAGGACCAATAACTGTTGACAAGAAAAAAGCCATCACAGAGTATACTCACTATTAAAGCTACTTTTTCCACATGTTTCAATGATTTTACTCTGAATAAATACTGCATTTTTTTTTCAATCTTTTTACTTATTAGGGCCATCGGTTTGCATTCAGTGGTAAGGTTGATCCCCATTCTGACTCAGCTTCGTGAGGGATTCAAACTGTATGGGGTAGCTGAGTTTTTGGCACACCATGAGCATCTGTGTCAAGACCTGTTTGTCCCTGGCCACATTAAAAAAGTAAGTGATTTTAAGAACAAATAATCCCTCACATTAATTCCAGCTCTGTTTTTTTTTTTTTTTAAATCAGAGATTCCAAAAGACCACAAAAATTCTGAATTATTCAGTCTCATTGTTTATTATTACTACTACTAGGCCTACTACTACTGTCATTTAGCAGAAGCTTTTATCCGAAGTGACTTACATTAGCGAGAACAACACAAGCAAGAAATCGAAGGGTAGGGTACAATATGAACATTTAACAGTTTCCTATGAAAGTCAAATCACTATTTGGCATCATAAAGCATTGTGTTATAAGTGCATAGAGCTTTCTTAATGATATATACAGTATATGCCAATGTTATGCTTGAAAGTTTCATATACAATGATGCAAAGTCAATCAGCAGTATTAGGAAAGTACATTTGGACAGAAGCACAATAGCTATACTGCAGTATGATTTGGATAATTATGCCATGAGGCTGACAATATGTAGTATAAGTTGGATAATTTTGTTACACTTAGTGCAACCTCTTAATCATCCATTAATCCATTTATCTTCCATTTTAGAATCTGCCATCTAAATCGTATAATTTGTGTTTTTTGTGTTTCAGGTTGATGCAGACTTCATAGTGGGTGCCCTCTCTCCAAACCTAAATGAGGAGAGCTCTTTCAGACGTCAACAAGAACTGAAAGTTCTCAATTTTCTGCAAGACTTTTTGCAGAATCTTGAAGACAGAGGTAAGACATTGCAATCACATTGACCTTTATATTTCACATTAAACTGCCAATGTTTCTTTACAGTGGTTTTGTGTTTGAATGCATTAAACTGGTATTCAGTACATTGTATAATCTAGACTATTCCAAAATATGAAATTGTTGAAGAATACAAATAAATGTATAAGATTGGCTACATTTTCGCAAAGATCAACTATTGTGTTGGCTGAGAGGGAACAGAGGCATAATGTCAATTTTTCAAGTCGCCATTTGATCTTAAGTCCTTCCCTCACCATTTGACTTGAGCTCTGGTAAAGGAGTAATAAATACACAGCAAGTACAATTTTATGCAGGGTCAAAGCAGAGCTTTAGCTGTAACATTTTGTACGAGTGGTATGAATACCTGTCTTTTGAGGGTAAAGTCTGGTGAGCCTTCCTTCCAGCTCTGGCAAGGTGTTCAATGTACACAAGATAAAGTCAGATGAGACAAACTGGTGGTTATTTTCCAGATTGGATTGACAAGATTTGAGAATCGGGGTGCTCACAAACACAATTTCACCTTGTGGATATTGTTATAGTTTCACAACTGTTATTGGTATTCAAACGTGTTTTTGGGTTTCACTAGATGAAGACCATGAAGGAACACTTCCTTCAAGTGGAGAAGAAATGGCCGCCACACCAGAAACCACTGGCATGGGAAGCAAACGTCTTTCACTCCAGAACATCTTTCAGTGGGTCACAGGTCATGCTCACATTCCGCTGATACAGTCTCAACGGAAAATGTTCAAAATCAGCATAAATTTTGAGCATGACTGCAACTCACATTATGGGGAACATAGCATGTGCTACCCAGTTGTCAATGCCTGTGGGGTTAGTGTCACGTTTCCTGTACGTCACTTGGGAACATACAGTGATTTTGAAAAGAATATATGCACTGCGCTCCAGTTTGGTTATGAATTTAGCAGGTACTGAACTGGAAAGTACTGAAGCCATGTTTACATTTATGGTTCCTTTAGCAGCTAAAGCTGTGTTGTGATTGTTACATCCTTGTAGTTTTGAAAAGGAAAACAAAGAAAACAAACTTTGCAGATTGAAAATATATTTACATTGGGATGTTCTACTGTACATGTTCACCTTTGTAAAAAATAAAAAAAACCTGTTTGGGTAAAAAAACCCTGAGCAAGAAAAACTAAAAAAATTATGTAAACAAACATAATTGACAGCTAATATAGACAATAAAAGATATCAGTCAGTAAATTTATCCTAAATAAAAAAAGAATTCTCATATGTGTTAAGAGTAATGTAGGTCTTACATGCTCTGACATCTCAGGATCAATTGTTCGGTGCTGTCCTTAATCCCATCGATCAAAACTCTTAAGAAACACACGTTTCAAGAGTGCAGACAAAACTAACTTTCAGAGGTATATTTTAGGACTTGGGATTTTGAAGTTTCTTCAGGAACTTTTCTAGTTAGGGATTGCCATAATGAATGGAGTCCCAATCACATTGCAAATGGAATAGGACTCCATTCAAATGGCAAACCTATTATTCTACACCTCTAAGCGGGTCTCTGACTAGATTTATTTATTAGGGATTGCCATAATGAATGGAGTCCCAATAGGACTCCATTCAAATGGCAAACCTATTATTCTACACCTCTAAACGGGTCTCTGACTAGATTTATTTATAGATTTATTTATTATTCTTCCGTAGACATTAATGCGGCCCGAACGGAGCGACGGATCCAGGCGGTTCATACATCAAATCGACCGGCTCATTCACGGGAAGTGTGGAATTACTTTTATTTCAGATCCGAGTTACCATGGCGGCGCAGCTCGCCAAAAAGCGTCCCCGCAACGTCCCACAGCCCAAACCGTAAAACATTATGACGCGTATCATATATCATACGAACCGGATTGGAAACCCGATGTGATTGATCTTGGTTTCTTGGCGTTTCGGGTTGCCATGGCAACGGTATTAAAAAAAAACCCGCCTGAATGGAAAACGCTCCGAAAAAGGCCAAAAAGGTGACCTTTTTCGAGAGCTTACTGCGACAACATACTTTCTCCTACGGACACCGTTCCACCTCATTTCTGGTCTCAAGGGATGGTTCTACTTTAGATTTAAAGATCTCGTACAAAACTCAGACCGCGTGGCCGTGGTGACGTCAAACGCCATCAGAATAGCCCGTTTTACACATAGGGCAGACAGAACCACCTGTGATGACGTGTGATACGTCAAATTGATCGGTTAGGGAAGGAGAAGTGTACCATGGGGTTTAAATGAATTTAGAGGTTACCATGGCAACGCAGCTCGCCAAAAACACAACCCGAAATGCCCTACAGCCCCATCTGTCAGACATAACCCCACAAATAACACATCAAACTGACCGGGTTGATGACCAACGATGCTCTATCATGGTTTTGAAGTATTTTGGGTTACCATGCCAACAGGATCCACCAAAAACCACGCCCCGTATTCAAATCCTATGTTAAAAGCGCCCATATTATGCTTAAAATGGACGCTTTTTGAGAGATTATTGTGCAAATACACGCTGACCTACAGACATTGTTCCACCTTATTGCTGATCACTACACATTCGTCTATAACATACATGAGGACTTTTTTACATATCTGTTACCATGGCAACGCCATTCGCCATCAAACACACCCGGTGAGCCTGTAGGGCACACAATAGGATTTGCGACCTCATGACACATGTTAAAGAAATTGGCTTGACTGTTAGAAGTGACCCATCATGTAAACAGTAAATTTTGGGTTACCATGGCAACAGCATTGACTCAAATTTACACTTTTTGATCGCTTACTGTGCGGACATGCTTTGACCTACAGATGTCATTCCAACTTTAATGTACTCAGTAGACCTTGGTCTATAACATATTTAAGCAACTTTGACATATCTTTTACCGTATTGCCATAGCAACGCCGATCGCCATCAACGCACCCAGTCAGCTCACAGCAGACACTATGGGATGTGGGTTAACATCTGATGCATCAAAGTGATCGGGTCTACCGGGGGAACTGAACCATCATGCGTGTGTTAAATTTTGGGTTACCGTAGCAACGGAATTCATTAAAAACCATACCCCTATTGTAACCCTTTGGGTTTGCATCTGAAAGCATTACGATTACCGAATACACTCCCCAATTAATCTGAATCTTTCTGCCTTGTCATCACATTTGCAGCACCTGTCAGCTGTGGAATGAATGCAGCTGTCTGATTGGCTGAGGGTTTGAGAGTCCCGCACAGAGTGGCAATCCCTCTCAAAGTTTCTTCAGGAACTTTTCTAGTTAGGGATTGCCATAATGAATGGAGTCCCAATGTAAATGCATTGCGAAGCATGACACATGTTAAAGAAATTGGCTTGACTGTTAGAAGTGACCCATCATGTAAACAGTAAATTTTGGGTTACCATGGCAACAGCATTGACTCAAATTTACACTTTTTGATCGCTTACTGTGCGGACATGCTTTGACCTACAGATGTCATTCCAACTTTAATGTACTCAGTAGACCTTGGTCTATAACATATTTAAGCAACTTTGACATATCTTTTACCGTATTGCCATAGCAACGCCGATCGCCATCAACGCACCCAGTCAGCTCACAGCAGACACTATGGGATGTGGGTTAACATCTGATGCATCAAAGTGATCGGGTCTACCGGGGGAACTGAACCATCATGCGTGTGTTAAATTTTGGGTTACCATAACAACGGAACTCATTAAAAACCATACCCCTATTGTAACCCTTTGGGTTTGCATCTGAAAGCATTACGTTTACCGAATACACTCCCCAATTAATCTGAATCTTTCTGCCTTGTCATCACATTTGCAGCACCTGTCAGCTGTGGAATGAATGCAGCTGTCTGATTGGCTGAGGGTTTGAGAGTCCCGCACAGAGTGGCAATCCCTCTCAAAGTTTCTTCAGGAACTTTTCTAGTTAGGGATTGCCATAATGAATGGAGTCCTATGCAAATGCGCAATGCATTTGCATAGGACTTCATTCAAATGGCAAACCTATTATTCTACACCTCTAAGCGGGTCTCTGACTAGATTTATTTATAGATTTATTTATTATTCTTCCGTAGACATTAATGCGGCCCGAACGGAGCGACGGATCCAGGCGGTTCATACATCAAATCGACCGACTCGTTCACGGGAGGTGTGGAATTACTTTTATTTTAGATCCGAGTTACCATGGCGACGCAGAACGCCAAAATGTGCACCCGAAATGCCCCCCAGCCCAAACCGTAAAACTTTATGACGCGTATCATATGTCATACGAACCGGATTGGAAACCTGATGTGATTGATCTTGGTTTCGTGGCGTTTCGGGTTGCTATGGAAACGGTATTCACAAAAAACCCCGCCTCCCATTGAAAATGAATGGAAAACGCTCTGAAAAATGCCAAAAAGTGACCTTTTTCGAGAGCTTACTGCGACAACATACTTTCTCCTACGGACACCGTTCCACCTCATTTCTGGTCTCAAGGGATGGTTCTACTTTAGGTTTAAAGATCTCGTACAAAACTCAGACCGCGTGGCCGTGGTGATGTCAAACGCCATCAGAATAGCCCGTTTTACACATAGGGCAGACAGAACCACCTATGATGACGTGTGATACGTCAAATTGATCAGTTAGGGAAGGAGAATTGTACCATGGGGTTTAAATGAATTTAGGGGTTACCATGGCAATGCAGCTCGCCAAAAACACAACCCAAAATGCCCTACAGCCCCATCTGTCAGACATAACCACACAAATGACACATCAAACTGACCGGGTTGATGACCAACGATGCTCTGTTATGGTTCTGAAGCATTTTGGGTTACCATGGCAACAGGATCCACCAAAAACCACGCCCCGTATTCAAATCCTATGTTAAAAGCGCCCATATTATGCTTAAAATGGACGCTTTTTGAGAGATTATTGTGCAAATACACACTGACCTACAGACATTGTTCCACCTTATTGCTGATCACTACACATTCGTCTATAACATACATGAGGACTTTTTTACATATCTGTTACCATGGCAACGCCATTCGCCATCAAACACACCCGGTGAGCCTGTAGGGCACACAATAGGATTTGCAACCTCATGACACATGTTAAAGAAATTGGCTTGACTGTTAGAAGTGACCCATCATGTAAACAGTAAATTTTGGTTTACCATGGCAACAGCATTGACTCAAATTTACACTTTTTGATCGCTTACTGTGCGGACATGCTTTGACCTACAGATGTCATTCCAACTTTAATGTACTCAGTAGACCTTGGTCTATAACATATTTAAGCAACTTTGACATATCTTTTACCGTATTGCCATAGCAACGCCGATCGCCATCAACGCACCCGGTCAGCTCACAGCAGACACTATGGGATGTGGGTTAACATCTGATGCATCAAAGTGATCGGGTCTACCGGGGGAACGGAACCATCATGCGTGTGTTAAATTTTGGGTTACCATAACAACGGAATTCATTAAAAACCATACCCCTATTGTAACCCTTTGTGTTTGCATCTGAAAGCATTACGTTTACCGAATACACTCCCCAATTAATCTGAATCTTTCTGCCTTGTCATCACATTTGCAGCACCTGTCAGCTGTGGAATGAATGCAGCTGTCTGATTGGCTGAGGGTTTGAGAGTCCCGCACAGAGTGGCAATCCCTCTCAAAGTTTCTTCAGGAACTTTTCTAGTTAGGGATTGCCATAATGAATGGAGTCCAATGCAAATGCATTGCAAAGCAATGCATTTTATTAGGACTCCATTCAAATGGCAATCCTATTATTCTACACCTCTAAGCGGGTCTCTGACTAGATTTATTTATTTATAGATTTATTAGCAATTGCCATAATGAATGGAGTCCCAAAACAAATGCATTACAAAGCAATGCATTTGCATAAGACTCCATTCAAATGGCAAACCTAATATTCTACACCTCTAAACGGGTCTCTGACTAGATTTATTTATTTATTTATAGATTTATTATTCTTCAGTAGACATTAATGCGGCCCGAACGGAGCGACGGATCCAGGCAGTTCATACATCAAATCGACCGGCTCGTTCACGGGAAGTGTGGAATTACTTTTATTTCAGATCCGAGTTACCATGGCGACGCAGCTCGCCAAAAAGCGTCCCCGAAACGTCCCACAGCCCAAACCGTAAAACTTTATGACGCGTATCATATATCATACAAACCGGATTGGAAACCCAATGTGATTGATCTTGGTTTCGTGGCATTTTGGGTTCCCATGGCAATGGTATTCACAAAAAACCCCGCCTACCATTGAAAATGAATGGAAAACGCTCCGAAAAACGCCAAAAACTTCACCTTTTTCGAGAGCTTACTCCGAACACATACTTTCACCTACCAACACCGTTCTACCTCATATCTGGTCACAAGGGATAGGTCTACTTTAGATTTAAAGATCTCGTACAAAACTCAGACCGCGTGGCGGTGGTGACGTCAAACGCCATCAGGAGCACCCGTTTTACACACAGGGCAGACAGAACCACCTGTGATGACGTGTGATACGTCAAATTGATCGGTTAGGGAAGGAGAAGTGTACCATGGGGTTTAATTGAATTTTGGGGTTACCATGGCAACGCAGCTCGCCAAAAACACCACCCGAAATGCCCTACAGCCCCATCTGTCAGACATAACCCCACAAATGACAAATCAAACTGACCGGGTTGATGACCAGCGATGCTCTATCATGGTTCTTAGGCATTTTGGGTTACCATGGCAACAGGATCCACCAAAGACCACGCCCCGTATTCAAATCCTATGTTAAAAGGGCCAATATTATGCTTAAAATGGACGCTTTTTGAGAGATTATTGTGCAAATACACGCTGACCTACAGATATTGTTCCACCTTATCTGTGGTCACTTGACATTGGTCTATAACATACAAGAGGATCTTTCACATATGGGTTGCCATGGCAACGCCATTCGCCATCAAACACACGCGGTGAGCCTATAGGGCACACAATAGGATTTGTAACCTCATGTCATATATTAAAGCAATTGGCATGATCATTAGAAGTGACCCATCATGTAAACAGTAAATTTTGGGTTACCATGGCAACAGCATTGAGTCAAATTCACACTTTTTGATCGCTTACTGTGCGGACATGCTTTGACCTACAGATGTCATTCCAACTTTTATGTGCTCAGTAGACCTTGGTCTATAACATATTGAAGCAGCTTTGACATATCTTTTACCATATTGCCATAGAAACGCCATTCGCCATCAACGCACCCGGTCAGCTCATCAGACACTATGGGATTTGGGTTAACATCTGATACATAAAAGTAATCGGGTCTACCGGGGGAACTGAACCATCATGCGTGTGTTAAATTTTGGGTTACCATAGCAACGGAACTCATTAAAAACTATACCCCTATTGTAACCCTATGGGATTACATCTGAAAGCATTACGTTTACCGAATACACTCCCCAATTAATCTGAATCTTTCTGCCTTGTCATCACATTTGCAGCACCTGTCAGCTGTGGAATGAATGCAGCTGTCTGATTGGCTGAAGGTTTGAGAGTCCCGCACAGCTTACTCCAAGCACATACTTTCACCTACCAACACCGTTCTACCTCATATCTGGTCACAAGGGATAGGTCTACTTTAGATTTAAAGATCTCGTACAAAACTCAGACAGCGTGGCCATGGTGACGCCAAACGCCATCAGGAGCACCCGTTTTACACACAGGGCAGACAGAACCACCTGTGATGACGTTTAATACATCAAATTGATCTGTTAGGGAAGGAGAAGTGAACCATTGGGTTTAAATGAATTTTGGGGTTACCATGGCAACGCAGCTCGCCAAAAACACCACCCGAAATGCCCTACAGCCCCATCTGTCATACACACAGTGGGGCAAAAAAGTATTTAGTCAGCCACCAATTGTGTAAGTTCTCCCACTTAAAAAGATCAGAGAGGCCTGTAATTTTCATCATAGGTATACCTCAACTATGAGAGACAAAATGAGGGAAAAAAAATCCAGAAAATCACATTGTCTGATTTTTAAAGAATTTATTTGCAAATTATGGTGAAAAATAAGTATTTGGTCACCTACAAACAAGTAAGATTTCTGGCTTTCACAGACCTGTAACTTCTTTAAGAGGCTCCTCGGTCCTCCACTCGTTACCTGTATTAATGGCACCTGTGTGAACTCGTTATCAGTTAAAAAGACACATGTCCACAACCTCAAACAGTCATGCTCCAAACTCCACTATGGCCAAGACCAAAGAGCTGTCAAAGGACACCAGAAACAAAATTGTAGACCTTCACCAGGCTGGGAAGACTGAATCTGCAATAGGTAAGCAGCTTGGTGTGAAGAAATCAACTGTGGGAGCAATTATTAGAAAATGGAAGACATACAAGACCACTGATAATCTCCCTCGATCTGGGGCTCCACGCAAGATCTCACCCCATGGGGTCAAAATGATCACAAGAACGGTGAGCAAAAATCCCAGAACCACACGGAGGGACCTAGTGAATGACCTGCAGAGAGCTGGGACCAAAGTAACAAAGGCTACCATCAGTAACACACTACGCCGCCAGGGACTCAAATCCTGCAGTGCCAGACGTGTCCCCCTGCTGAAGCCAGGACACGTCCAGGCCCGTCTGCGGTTTGCTAGAGAGCATTTGGATGATCCAGAAGAGGATTGGGAGAACATCATATGGTCAGATGAAACCAAAATAGAACTTTTTGGTAGAAACTCAACTTGTCGTGTTTGGAGGGGAAAGAATGCTGAGTTGGATCCAAAGAACACCATACCTACTGTAAAGCATGGGGGTGGAAACA
The DNA here is from genome assembly GCA_006937955.1 of Pachypanchax playfairii. Classification (NCBI taxonomy): domain Eukaryota; kingdom Metazoa; phylum Chordata; class Actinopteri; order Cyprinodontiformes; family Aplocheilidae; genus Pachypanchax; species Pachypanchax playfairii. Next base: position 502,085 of record SSNP01000178.1, on the reverse strand, counting down.
TCATGCTTTGGGGCTGTTTTTCTGCAAGGGGACCAGGACGACTGATCCGTGTAAAGGAAAGAATGAATGGGGCCATGTATCGTAAGATTTTGAGTGAAAACCTCCTTCCATCAGCAAGGGCATTGAAAATGAGACGTGGCTGGGTCTTTCAGCATGACAATGATCCCAAACACACCGCCCGGGCAACGAAGGAGTGGCTTCGTAAGAAGCATTTCAAGGTCCTGGAGTGGCCTAGCCAGTCTCCAGATCTCAACCCCATAGAAAATCTCTGGAGGGAGTTGAAAGTCCGTGTTGCCCAGCGTCAGCCCCAAAACATCACTGCTCTAGAGGAGATCTGCATGGAGGAATGGGCCAAAATACCAGCAACAGTGTGTGAAAACCTTGTGAAGACTTACAGAAAACGTTTGACCTCTGTCATTGCCAACAAAGGCAATATAACAAAGTATTGAGATTAACTTTTGTTATTGACCAAATACTTATTTTCCACCATAATTTGCAAATAAATTCTTTAAAAATCAGACAATGTGATTTTCTGGATTTTTTTCCTCATTTTGTCTCTCATAGTTGAGGTATACCTATGATGAAAATTACAGGCCTCTCTGATCTTTTTAAGTGGGAGAACTTACACAATTGGTGGCTGACTAAATACTTTTTTGCCCCACTGTAACCCCACAAATGACACATCAAACTGACTGGGTTGATGACCAGCAAGGCAAGGCAAGGCAAGTTTATTTGTATAGCACAATTCATGTACAGGACAATTCAAAGTGCTTTACATGAAACAAAAGCATAAGTAAAAGAATGAAAACATGATTTAAATAAACAGAATTAGAACAAAGGACAGCTTAAAAGCAACCGTGTGGATTTGGACTTTCTAATAAAACTTTATGTAAATGCAGCGGAGAACAGGTGGGTCTTTAACCTTGATTTAAATAAACTGAGTGTTTCAGCTGATCTGAGACTTTCTGGGAGTTTGTTCCAGAAATGTGGAGCATAGAAGCTGAAAGCAGCTTCTCCATGTCTGGTTCTGACTCTGGGAACTGATAAAAGACCCGATCCAGAAGACCTGAGGAGTCTTGTAGGTTCATACTGGGTCAGGAGGTCACTGATGTATTTTGGTCCTAAACCATTCAGAGCTTTATAGACCAGCAATAGAACTTTAAAGTCTATCCTCTGACGGACAGGCAGCCAGTGTAAAGACCTCAGAACTGGACTGATGTGGTCCACTTTTCTGGTTTTAGTGAGAACTCTAGCAGCAGAGTTCTGAATGAGCTGCAACTGTTTAACTGATTTTTTAGGAAGACCAGTAAAGATGCTGTTACAATAATCAAGCCGACTGAAGATGAATGCATGGACTAGTTTTTCCAGGTTTTGTTGGGACATTAAATCTTTTATCCTAGAGATGTTCTTCGGGTGATAATAGGCTGATTTAGAGATTGCCTTAATGTGTTTTTCAAAGTTTAGGTCTGAGTCCATCACTACACCCAGATTTCTGGCCTGGTTGGTGGTTTTTAGGTGTATTGACTGAAGCTCTGTGGTGACCTGCAGTCGTTTCTCTTTGGCTCCAAAAACAATCACCTCAGTTTTATTTTTGTTCAGCTGAAGGAAGTTGAGGCACATCCAGTCATTAATCTCCTCAACGCATTTACTGAGAGCCAGTACAGGACCTCGGTCTCCTGGTGACATTGTGATATATAGCTGTGTGTCATCGGCGTAGCTATGGTAACTAACATTATTGCTCTTTATGACCTGGGCCAGTGGGAGCATGTAGATGTTAAACAGAAGAGGCCCCAGGATGGAACCCTGGGGAACTCCACAAGTAATTCTGGTCTGCTCAGATGTAAAATTACCTACTGACACAAAATACTTCCTGTTCTCCAAGTATGTTTTAAACCAGTTTAGTACAGGACCAGAAAGACCCACCCAGTTCTCCAGTCGTTGTAGTAATATAATGTGGTCGACTGTATCAAACGCAGCACTGAGATCCAGTAGAACCAACACCGACATTTTTCCACCATCTGTGTTCAGACATATATCATTAATAACTTTGGTCAGAGCAGTCTCGGTGCTGTGGTGCTGTCTAAAACCTGACTGGAAGACATCATAGCAGTTGTTTTGTCTAATAAAGTCATTTAGCTGATGATAAACTGCTTTTTCAATGATTTTACTCAAGAACGGAAGATTGGAGATCGGCCTGTAGTTAATCATCTGTGTTTTGTCTAGATTGTCCCTTTTTAGTAGAGGTTTAATAACGGCTGTTTTCAGCAGTTCTGGGAAAACACCCGTCGTTAAAGACGAGTTCACAATCTGTAGCAGATCTGGCTCTAAGGTCTTTGAAACCTTTTTTAGAAAACCAGTGGGCAGGATGTCCAGACAGCAAGAGGAGGAGTTCAGTTGACCTAAGATTAATGGGATAAAACTGTGTCATGGTGTTTGGACTCTGTGGACACAGAACATGACCTGAACCTGCTGTTGATGAGCTAATTGCTTGTCTAATATTTTGAATTTTCTCAGTGAAGAATTTAGCAAAGTCATTGCAGGCCTTGATGGAACAAAGTTCTGGAGCTACTGAAACAGGAGGGTTTGTTAGCCTGTCGACTGTAACAAATAAGGCCCGAGCGTTATGACTGTTTTTAGAGATGATGTCAGAACTTTTATGTGCTCAGTAGACATTGGTCTACAACATATTAAAGCAACTTTTACATATATGTTACCATGGCAACACCATTCGCCATTAAAAACACCTGGTGAGCCTATGGGGCCCACAATAGGATTTGTAACCTCATTTCATATATCAAAGCAATTGGCATGATCATTAGAAGTGACCCATCATGTAAACAGTAAATTTTGGGTTACCATGGCAACAGCATTGAGTCAAATTCACACTTTTTGATCGCTTACTGTGCGGACATGCTTTGACCTACAGCTGTCATTCCAACTTTTATGTGCTCAGTAGACCTTGGTTAATAACATATTGAAGCAACTTTGACATATCTTTTACCGTATTGCTATAGCAACGCCATTCGCCATCAATGCAACCGGTCAGCTCACAGCAGACACTATGGGTTGTGGGTGCACATGTAATACATCAAACTGATCGGGTCTACCGGGGGAACTGAACCATCATCTGTGTGTTAATTTTTGGGTTACTATAGCAACAGAATCCACCATAAACCACGCCCCCTTTGGAACTCTATTGGAAAATCTCTCAATTCATCACACATCCCCAATACACTACCATATTAAGTGGACTCTTTCAGCCTTGTCATCATGTTTGCAGCGTCTGTCAGCTATCACACATGCTCAGGGTCAGAAATTGCAGCCTTCTTATTGGCTGAGGGTTTGAGAGTCCCGCACAGAGTGGCAATCCCTCTCAAAGTTTCTTCAGGAACTTTTCTAGTTTATTTATTATTCTTCCGTAGACATTAATGCGGCCCGAACGGAGCGACGGATCCAGGCGGCTCGTTCACGGGAAGTGTGGAATTACTTTTTTTTCAGATCCGAGTTACCATGGCGACGCAGCTCGCCAAAAAGCGTCCCCGAAACGTCCCACAGCCCAAACCGTAAAACTTTATGACGCGTATCATATATCATACGAACCGGATTGGAAACCTGATGTGATTGATCTATGTTTCGTGGCGTTTCGGGTTGCCATGGCAATGGTATTCACAAAAAACCCCGCCTCCCATTGAAAATGAATGGAAAATGCTCCGAAAAACGCCAAAATTGTGACCTTTTTCTAGAGCTTACTCCGAACATATACTTTCACCTACCAACACCGTTCCACCTCATATCTGGTCACAAGGGATGGGTCTACTTTAGATTTAAAGATCTCGTACAAAACTCAGACCGCGTGGCCGTGGTGACGTCAAACGCCATCAGAATAGCCCGTTTTACACATAGGGCAGACAGAACCACCTGTGATGACGTGTGATATGTCAAATTGATCGGTTAGGGAAGGAGAAGTGAACCATGGGGTTTAAATGAATTTTGGGGTTACCATGGCAACGCAGCTCGCCAAAAACACCACCCGAAACGCCCTACAGCCCCATCTTTCAGACATAACCCCACAAATGACACATCAAACTGACCGAGTTGATGACCAGCGATGTTCTATCATGGTTCTGAAGGATTTGGGGTTACCATGGCAACATGATCCACCAAAAACCACGCCCCCTATTCAAGTCCTATGTTAAATGACCAGTAATATAGTTAAAATTGACACTTTTTGAGAGATTATTGTGCAAACACGCATTGACCTACAGACATTGTTCCACCTTATTGCTGATCACTAGACATTGGTCTATAACATACATGAGCTACTTTAACATATGTGTTACCGTGGCAACGCCATTCGCCATCAAACACACCCGGTGAGCCTATAGGGCCCACAATAGAAATTGTAACCTCATGTCATGTATCAGAGCAATTGGCATGATCATTAGAAGTGACCCATCATGTAAACATAAAATTTTGGGTTACCATGGCAACAGCATTGACTCAAATTTACACTTTTTGATTGCTTACTGTGTGGACATGCTTTGACCTACAGATGTCATAGATGGTCTATAACATATTGAAGCAACGTTTACATATCTTTTACCGTATTGCCATAGCAACGCCATTCGCCATCAATGCACCCGTTCAGCTCAAAGCAGACACTATGGGATTTGGGTGCACATGTCATTCATCATTGTGATCGGGTCTATCGGGGGAACTGAACCATCATGTGTTCCTCAAATTTCGGGTTACCATGGAAACTGAATCTATTTAAAACCATATCCCTATTGTAACCCTATAGACAATACACTCCTATATTAGTCCTAATCTTTCTGCCTTGTCATCACATTTGCAGCACCTGTCAGCTGTGCAATGAATGCAGCTTTCTGATTGGCTGAGGGTTTCAGAGTCCCGCACAGAGTGGCAATCCCTCTCAAAGTTTCTTCAGGAACTCTTCTAGTCTACATTTACTGTTACTATTACTGTTGTTTTTGTCAAATATGTCTTGTGTTTTTCAAGATTCTTCTGGATTTTATTTATGTTACAATGTAAATGTCCAAGTTTAAGAAGAAGATACAATTGGGCTGTCTAGTTCAATGTTAAAAACAATGTTAAAAATTTGAGAATAAAAAGACAAATCAATGTACTTCTCAAAATTTTTATTTCAAAATTTTCTTGATTTTTTTACATTTTACATTACATTGAGAAGCCACTTTTTGTATGTATCACTTAGGAGATGATCTACTTTTCAGTGCTGGGGAAGTTTACATCCTGAAAAACAGAAAAAAACACAAATAAGAAACATGAGTTTAATATTTGTTTTTGACAAAAAAGTAAGATCACATGCATTTCTTATAAAATGTTCTTGTAAGTATTTGGCTTCATTGCATTCATGACTCATATGTAACATCTCCTGTCGCCAATGACAATAGCCTAGAATAAATGTTATGTTATATTGCTTATGTCTTGACAAGGGACAACTGCTGCTTCTAGAAATGTATTGATGGATAAATTCTCCAAGAACTGATAAGTAATCCTTTGATACAAATAGGGTATATGCAGAAATCTGGAAGTTAATTTTAAAACCTTAGCAATATTGTTTCAAGGCCTTAATACATTTTAAGACCTCACCGCCACTTCAAGCTGGTACCATTTACATCATCAATACTTCTAACTTTACAGTTTTAGATTTTGATAAAGACTATAGACCACTTCGGACTGCCTGCCCACTCTCATGTTCTCAGAGGAAATTTAGAAACTCCCCCACAAAAGCCTTCGTTTTATGTACCTGATCATTTTTTGATAAATATGACTAAATTCACACTCTTTCACAATGATTTTTTGATTCAAGCTGCTGCACAGCTAGTTAACAAAAATTAATTCTAAAGCAGTGACAGCAATTTTTATTAATTTTAAAGCATCCGAATTGTCCCAAAATTAATTTATTACCTTCCTAAATGTGTTTTATAACTGTTTGATCATACAATGTTTCAACTAGTGTATTTCAAAATTTGGCAATAACACATAAAACTTAAAAAATTTACTTTACATCTACCCAAATACACTAATAAATATAACCAGTAACAATAGAAATTTGACTAGACAGTTACTTATAAAGTCAAACACAAATTCCATGACCTAATGGACAACTCAATTTTGAAATTACCATCTAAAATAAACCAAACATAATATCATGATAATTTTAAATATTTAGACGACAGTAAATATTCCTTGAAACGGAAATTAAATATATATGACACATATAAATACAATTAGAGTATTGGGGTAACTTTTCATTTGTTCTTTGTAATTTTGCCTTTTCGTTGATAATGTTAAGAATTAATGAATTTTTTTTTAAAACAGGACATGCATTATTGTGTGTAGATCTTTGAAAAAAAAATTATATGGAGTATGGCTAGTTCAATACAATTTAATCCAAAAAAGTTGCTTATGAACTGAGAAAATAATGATTAGCTTTTGTACAAGGTTTGTTACCAAGGGTAACAAATTGTTATTTTACCTGTCTGCCCCCCTACTTGGTCTTGTAACAACTGCTGGGTGGTGGGAACAGGAACACCGGAAAGAACACCAAGGTGACGTGGGTCATTGGGCCTTTGACTTTGTCTCCTTGGTAGTCCTACTCCTGAAGACACCCTCCGCTGAAGGATAGCTGCCTGGATCTCTGGGATGTAGCAGTAATTCTCTTGTTTCATGGAGGTCTTTAAACTATTCTGTTACACACAGGTGACACATGACTATCATTTATGTGGCAAGTGGATATAACCTGAGATACTACTTGTAGGTGCTTTGTGTAGCAATTATTAGAAAATGGAAGACATACAAGACCACTGATAATCTCCCTCGATCTGGGGCTCCACGCAAGATCTCACCCCGTGGGGTCAAAATGATCACAAGAACGGTGAGCAAAAATCCCAGAACCACACGGAGGGACCTAGTGAATGACCTGCAGAGAGCTGGGACCAAAGTAACAAAGGCTACCATCAGTAACACACTACGCCGCCAGGGACTCAAATCCTGCAGTGCCAGACGTGTCCCCCTGCTGAAGCCAGGACACGTCCAGGCCCGTCTGCGGTTTGCTAGAGAGCATTTGGATGATCCAGAAGAGGATTGGGAGAACATCATATGGTCAGATGAAACCAAAATAGAACTTTTTGGTAGAAACTCAACTTGTCGTGTTTGGAGGGGAAAGAATGCTGAGTTGGATCCAAAGAACACCATACCTACTGTAAAGCATGGGGGTGGAAACATCATGCTTTGGGGCTGTTTTTCTACAAGGGGACCAGGACGACTGATCCGTGTAAAGGAAAGAATGAATGGGGCCATGTATCGTAAGATTTTGAGTGAAAACCTCCTTCCATCAGCAAGGGCATTGAAAATGAGACGAGGCTGGGTCTTTCAGCATGACAATGATCCCAAACACACCGCCCGGGCAACGAAGGAGTGGCTTCGTAAGAAGCATTTCAAGGTCCTGGAGTGGCCTAGCCAGTCTCCAGATCTCAACCCCATAGAAAATCTCTGGAGGGAGTTGAAAGTCCGTGTTGCCCAGCGTCAGCCCCAAAACATCACTGCTCTAGAGGAGATCTGCATGGAGGAATGGGCCAAAATACCAGCAACAGTGTGTGAAAACCTTGTGAAGACTTACAGAAAACGTTTGACCTCTGTCATTGCCAACAAAGGCTATATAACAAAGTATTGAGATTAACTTTTGTTATTGACCAAATACTTATTTTCCACCACAATTTGCAAATAAATTCTTTAAAAATCAGACAATGTGATTTTCTGGATTTTTTTCCCTCATTTTGTCTCTCATAGTTGAGGTATACCTATGATGAAAATTACAGGCCTCTCTGATCTTTTTAAGTGGGAGAACTTACACAATTGGTGGCTGACTAAATACTTTTTTGCCCCACTGTATGTAAACCGGGGGGAGAGGGTAGGGGCTAACACTCACACAACCCGATACGCAGATCGGGGGGCAACATGGGGTTCAGTGTCTTGCCCAAGGACACTTCGACATGTGGCGGTGGGAGCCGGGAACGATCCACCAACCTTCAAATTGGAGGACGACCGCTCTAACCACTGAGCCACAGCCGCCCATTACTCAGATATGTTTAGACTATAAAAGTATATTTTATGTTAAGAACATTTAAATCATTGTAATGATTATAAATTCAATTCCAGTTTACAATTAATTGTTGTAAATAACAGTAACACCCAACACACACCTGGACAAAACAATATTGTTTCATTTATGTAATTACACAACTTTTTTTTCTTTTCTTGTTTCTGAGTTTTGGCATCGTGGTGAATGCTAATATTGATTTGAATGGATTTTTCATGACGCTTAACTTGGACGTGTATTTGCTTACAGTTATGTGGCGCCCTTAAAGTTTTGTGGTTACAGGTGGTTGGCTGCTGTACAAATCTGCAGGTGAGGCATTTTGCTGTATATGGCTTTGCAACTTATAAAAAAGCCTTTTTGATTTGGGCACTTAACAATCAGAAGAACAATAATCAAACAAAAAACAATTTAAATTCTTTAAATCAATTTATGCATGTCTTATTTTATCTTTCCTTTTAAATGACATTGTCATTATTATGTTCTTACTCTGTAGCTTGATATCTAATGAAATGTTTACATACAGTTCTAATTTCAAATAGATAAAGCAACTAAACAATGACCAGTATATTCATTCAGGTAAAATAACTGTATACAGTACTTACTGAAATCCCAACTTTCAATCAAATAATGTTAATCATCATATTTCATCAGCTTATTTTAAATAAAGTGAACAACTGCCCTTGTTCAAAAATAATGTGCCCAAGACCTCCCACTCTGACAAATTCCTGAGTAATATAATAACCACGCAAAAAATTAATAAATAAATAAATAAACAAACAAACAAACAAACAAACAAATAAATAAATAAATAACTAAAACTAAAGAGTCAACTTTAAGGATAAGAGGCAGGTGATGTCATTTTAAGATGGATGTTTACTTTTTGTTCCAAATAAGGGGTCTTAAAAATATAAGTGGACGTTCATGTTACAATGATTGTTATGGTTGAAAATTATGATTTATGGACTTTCTTTTTGCTTAAAGTATTTGAACGGACAATTAGATATAATATTATAGACAAAGGTAAATCAAATGCCTAGAATTCACACAAACACATTTATTTTTATCTAAAATCATTTAATAACATATGTAATACAGTACAGTTGGGTTATGGTATGGTACAAAATATTTAAGCAAGGCCAATGTATACAACTACAACCTTACAACCATGTTAACATTATGATGCATCTAACAATATTTTGAGTCCCAACCCTAGAAACAAATTGGCTTTAAAATTAGTTTATGAAAACAAAATCTAGGTTTGGTAACCCAGTGTTCCTTGGCAATGTTTTCTACAGGTGGATGGGGGAGTCAAAAACTCTCTCTGGTAGCTCCTGATGATACTGGCTATACAGGCAGGATCCTAAAAGGCTAATAGTCGTGGGACCACAGTTCTGTTAATTGCTCCAATTCAAGAAGAACTGAGCATAGAACCTTTACCACTTACTGATGAATCATTCATTGGCATGCCAAAAGCCACATGTCAGAAGTGTGATTCAGTGGTTACCCTGCAGTTGCTCACAGAACACCTCAAATCATGTTCTGTTGTGGAAGTTGCCTCTGACCAAGACCTGCCATGTCAGGATGTAATTTATGGTTTGGAGGAACAATGTAAGATTAATTTTCAGTAAATATCTGTAAAACTGTGCACAAGCATGTTTCCCACTGACATCACTGAGATGCTTGCTGCTTCATGTAGTGAAAGGTAAGTGTTAACTTAGATGTTTTTCACTCATCATAAATGTTGTACTCTTTAACAGCTGTACTGCAAGTGTAACATTAAATATAATTTCAGTAGCACAGGAAATGAGGCAAGGGATAAAGGTACTTTCAGTGAGGAAGAGCAAGCAGATATACCAGGACCATCAGGAACTGCTGCAGTCAGGGATGGTGAAGGGGCTAAAAATCTCTCTGTCTCTGTCTCTGCCTCCGTATGCATGGTTTTCCTGAGAAGCTGGAATGCCCAGCTTTCAGGCTGAAAAATCTCCCTACTGACTGTCTCTAACACATCCACCAATATTTATACTCTCTGCACTCTCTCCCAGCCCCCTCAAGGTCACTACGTCTAGCTTCAGATTGGAGGGGGTGGTGTGAACAAGAGATGTCTCCCAGCTGCAAGTGAAAGAATGCAAGGTCATGAGCTCAAAAAATTCCCCTCTTACTGAGGCTGCAATAATAAAAAAAATATACAGAAAACTCATTCCCTGCACTAGGGCAGAGGTGAAGAGAGTACAGCTCGAGCCATGTCAAACACAGGCCACCTGTGAGCGACCAGCTGGGTCCTTCAACAGATCTCATAGTGTACATTGCCAGTTCATTAAGTAAAACAGCAGAATACTAAATTGAAATGTATATTAATTTAGAAGAAGGTAGAAACATTCAGTTGGTGTCATGGTAATGTTCAACAGAATGTCATTGATCATGCATTTGATCCAGATGTTCATTGGTTAATGATAACTGTTGAAATATTTAAAGCAAAGTATATCTTAATGTGTATTTATGGATATAATAATCAAGCCTTAAATAGAAGTTTCTTGAAAAATATTGGCCTACTAATAAACTCATCCCATATAAAACACCAAACAGATAAAATAATAATAGGTGGTGACTTTAATATTGCTCCTAATTCATGGTTAGGTAGGAAACAAGAAAAAGGATCACAGCTTCAATTAAATGACACAATCTTAAAATTATGTTCAAATATTAATGTAACAGATGTGTGGAGCGTTGAGATACTATTAAATATGCATGGTTTAAAGCAGGCAATAATGACCATTGTTCAAGACTCGATTATTGGCTGGGATCCTCCGATCTTAGTAATTATACAAAAGACTGTAAAATACCACCAGCACCATTAACTGACCATAGTGTTATAAGTTTTGCCACTCATAGTAAAAAACAACCCAATAGTTAATACAGTGGTTTGGAAATTGAATAACAGATTATTACTAGCACTGGAATTCCAACATCAGGTAAAAGAAGTAATTAAAGAAATTAAAAATCTTGATATGGGAATGGCTGAAATTTCAGATAAAGCAAATAGCAGTCCCAATTGGAAAAAAAATTCATTTATAAGAAAACAAAAACAAACTGACCTGATAAAAAAATTTACTCTTTGACAAGTATTCATTCTGGAATAGCGCTACAACTGGTGGCACTCTTAAACACTCTTAAACACTCTTATACAACACATAAGTTGTAACCTGCAAATTCACCACACTATTAAATAATAATAAACATTACAAGACAGAGTTGTTTTCATGCCAAATACATAGCCGGAACTACATAGCGCTGTGATGAGTAATTTTAAACAGATCATGTTTAGTTTACTTACACACACACACACACACACACACACACACACACACACACACACACACACACACACACAGGGTTGCAGGTATAAGTAGATAGAAAGTTGTAATAGTTGTTGACTGAAGAGTCTTTTAACAATTCATTTACATCTGTCAGTAGCTACGTTTACATGGGCACATTTAATCGGAATAAACGCCCATGTCAATCAGAATGTTTTGATCCGATGCAGCCTGATCAGAATGAAATTTACTTCCGATCGAGAGGGGTGGTTTTGTCCGATCTTCATTTGGATAGACGTGCATGTATACACCCATTCGGAAAGAAAGGGTGAAAAAAGCCCACTGCGCATGCGTACAACTTCAGCGTGACGTCTTTCCGCTTTCGCAGACCCAAGTACAAAACATAGCGGGAAGTAAACAGAAGTGGTCTGCTGGCGCAGTCATCCTGTCATCCTGCTCTCCTCTCCTGTGGTGGAGGAGCAGTAGCAATATGTATTCAGCCTCTAGCTTGGTTAATGCGACCAGTAAAAACCCAAGCATAAAGGTAATCACCCGCAGAAGGTCCACATTGGGGATAACGTGAGTCAGCTCGAGCACACGATGGGGCGGGAAAGACGTGCAGAAAGGACAGAGTTTGTTCAACTCATTTAACCTGATTGAGTGCTTGGTGCATGTGTACTCATGACATGATCAGATCATTTCAGTTAGTGTCCATGTAAACAGTGATTTGGGAATTCCGATCGACCAGGATTTTAATCAGATTGGGGAAATTTGGCGCATGTAAACGTAGCTACTGTTAGTATCATGACATTTGTTACAAATATATTCCATATACCTGGGTGCTTCCATCACTGTCAGATGAATGTGAACGATCCTGCAGATCTGTGATGGAATCATCTGCGTGACATCCATCTTTCAAGCAGCTCATTTTCCTCAGATGAGGAGTGATTTGTTGAAGCTTCCTCTTTTGTACAGATGTAAAATCTGAGTAGCTTCAGTTTAGTTTGTTCATAAATTTTGGCTGACAGTCAGTATGTTTACATGGGCACATTTAATCGGAATAAACGCCCAATCGGATAAAAAAGACGTCATGTAAACATGTCAATCAGAATGTTTTGATCCGATGCAGCCTGATCTGAAAGAAATTTACTTCCGATCGAGAGGGGTGGTTTTGTCCGATCTTCATTCGGATAGACGTGCATGTATACACCCATTCGGAAAGAAAGGGTGAAAAGAGCCCTTTGCGCATGCGTACAACTTCAGCGTGACGTCTTTCTGCTTTCACAGACTCAAGTAGAAAACATAGCGGGAAGTAAACAGAAGTGGTCTGCTGGTGCAGTCATCCTGTCATCCTGCTCTCCTCTCCTGTGGTGGAGGAGCAGTAGTAATATGTATTCAGCCGCTAGCTTGGTTAATGCGACCAGTAAAAACCCAAACATAAAGGTAATCACCCGCAGAAGGTCCATATAGGGGATAACGTGAGTCAGCTCGAGCACACGATGGGGCGGGAAAGACGTGCAGAAAGGACGGAGTTTGTTTACTTTTTTTTTCTTCCCCCGGAAAGACAACTCGCTGTGCGCATGCTCAACTCATTTAACCTGATCTAGTGCTTGGTGCATGTGTACTCATGGCATGATCAGATCATTTCAGTTAGTGTCCATGTAAACAGGGATTTGGGAATTCAGATCGACCAAGATTTTAATCAGATTGGGGAAATTTGGCGCATGTAAACGTAGCTAGTGTTATCTAAGGGTATTTTGTTCATTTTAAAATCACAGATGTAAAATGTGAAGTCTTCAGCTGGCCCTTTTGTGGCGTGTCCATCAGGAAAAAATAGGTTCTTTCCATGATCTGATCAACAGTTGTTGTTTTTGCCAATGTAGCATGTCTTGTACCTCCACAACTGTTGGTCCGTATTTGACTGTATCCATTACTGCCAAAATGAAGCCATCCAATTTCAACCTTCCTTGAAGTCTTCTCTCCTGCCGTATTTCTTTGTCTGGCCATGGTGTTTTGGGGTTCATCTGGGGTACCACTTAGTGATCCTTTTGTCTTTGATTTCATTTTGCGTGCCCCTATTTTAGATTTTATTCTCTGTAAAAGAGTCTCTTTATTGGTGCTATCATGGCACTGGGTTTGTTCACAGAAAGATAGGACAGCTACTCTGTCACCATATGATGTTATGTATTTTGTCATTTCACTTTGTTTTTGTCCCCGTGGCTGTCGTGGCTTCTCGTATCTTTGTCCTGTGCTATTTGCTGTTTCACTCGCTCGCTCTGCCGCGCCAACTGGATTGCTCTCTCCAGCGTTAAATCCGCTTCGAGCTGTAGTTTCTGTGAGACATCCTTGTCCAGTATTGCAATCACGATCCATCCCCGATCTGCCAATCCTTACTGTTACCGAACTCTTAGTGCAAGTTCATACAGGTTCCGGATGAACGCCTCCACTGTCTCTCCCGCCCGTTGTGTTCTCTTGTGGAAACAGGCATGGTCGTGAATGACGTTCCGCTTGGGAATAAAATGTTCATCAAACTTCTCCACAACTAGCTTAAAGTCAAACTCGGGGTGTGGGATACCCTCTGTGGCAGACGGGAACACGAATAAACTTTATATAGGATCTGCATCCTCCCCATCAATACAGGAGTGAACTAACTTGCACTTCACTGTGTTCCTTCTCTAGTTTTGATGCCACACAGAAACGGGAAAACCGCTGCCGCCACACCGGCCACTAGCCGGGTGGGCAAAATCAAAATCATGGCGGAGAAAAAATAAGACAGATGAAGCAGAAGTAGCATCTTTCATTGAGCAGCAGCTACAAGGATCTGAAAGACAGTGTGGATATAGATGGATGCACCAGAAATGCTGGATGGCTGGTATAGTCACAGACTCATCTTTTGATGAGACTAATGGATCGTAATGGAGATGATATGCGTTCACGAAATTGCTTAACGCGATGTTAGTCAAGGACCAAACTACGTATGGCACATTGATGGGTATGACAAACTGAAGCCTTATGGTATATGCATAGATGGGTTTTAAAGAAAAATGATATGGCTGGAAGCATACAAAACTAACAGTGATCCTCACATTATTGGAGGTTATGTTATTGATGCTGTGAGGGCATGTAATGGTATGCCACAAAAAGTCAGGTTGGATCATGGTACTGAAAACACCCATGTTACAGCAATGCAAATGTTTCTGCACAACAGTCATGATGAAAATGGTTCAAATTCTGTCACCCTGGGATCAAGTACTGGCAATCAAAGGATTGAACATTGGTGGTGCACCTTGAGAAGTGAAAGCTCCTAGTTTTGGATGGACCGTTTTGACCAGCTCAAAGCAGATGTGTCAGGTTCAATGTATGTGTGTGCTGTGTTTTTGATGTCGGGTGAGTCATCTGCCTGCAGGAGGATCTACGCTGGAGCGTGAGGCAGATTATCTACACCTGGTGGCGATCAACGCTGATGAGGAGCAGGGTGCTACTTAAGCCTGAGGCAGACCTTCATTTGACGCCTGGTTGTTGACCTGAATGGTAGCTCCCTTGTGCCGTCCTTGTGATTTATTCCTTGTGATTCTGAGAAACATTTTTGAAACCTTTTTGTGCTCCTTGAGAAGACGTTTGGATTTTGTTCCTGTGTGCAACTAACCCTGTTCTCTCCAGGATTGTTCACCCTGCTCCTTGTGTTCCTGAGAGTTCTTCTGTGTCCAGCGTTTGATCGTCTGGAACCCTGTCTGCCTCCCTCCGGCCTCCTCACCTGACCGGGACTCACCACCTCCCTGCACAGCACGGCACTGGACCTGCCCTCCCTTCAAGCTTAACCACCTGCATCTATCCCTGCTGAGACTCTCCCTGGCGCACCAGATCACCAAGCACATTCTCTTCACTGTACATATATTTGTAAATAAACCTTACACTTTTGCACCTGAGCTGCTGTCTGTGTCTGAGTCCTGCAATGTGGGTCAACAAAATCACTGAGCCCGTGACAAGATGGTCATTTTGCTGACAGCTTTATTGACAGATCACTCATCCAGTTTTGTTTTCTAAATAAAATACAGGTGCTGATAACCATTATATGGAAACATGAGTACAAAAAAAATGACCTTCCCCCTAATCATTCTCTATTTTTCACACAGGAGGAGCTGAAGGATGTTGTATGTGCTTGGAATGATCATCAGATCTTCAAATAAGCCCTCATGTTGCATTATATCTTACTATTAACAGTGTTTAAATCAATAACAGGAGTATAAGAGCAGCCTATATGTAAATATCTGCAAAATAGCAGAAGCTTACCTATAAACCCAATTTAATATTTTGGCATTAAATTTGATATTTTTCCAGACAAAGCATGCACTGGCAAAGAAGTACTCCAGAATTTCCATGGTTGTTTTGTTTTTAAAAGACAAGCATTATGTGAAGTCTATAAACCATAGATCCTCATATCAGAGGACTGCATCAGGTACAACAGAATCCAACCATGCTCAATGTTGTACTGTAAATGACATATACAAGCTGTGAAACAAATTTTTTACTTTTTTCTGACTTTGAATGAGAAACTCTGAAACAAATATGAAACAATTTTCTTCATTTTGATATCCCAAGTGTGGCACAATGATTATTCATCATAATTGTGACAGGACACAATTTATATTTCTGAGTGTCATGTCCAGTGCTTGTGCAACTGTGTTTTGTGTGTCGGGTGAGTTCTCTTCACAGAGTGACATCTATGCTGGAGAGTGGTGCGGGCTGATTGACACCAGCTGGTGGAGATCAGACTGATGAGGAGCAGGAGCCTTATAAGCAGCAGACAGACTGTCATTCGTCTCCTGGTTGTTCCCCTAAATGATATCTAACCACAAGCCACTTTCCGAGGTTTTCTGAGTATTTCTGATGTTTAATATTTCCGAGTAATGTTTCCTGTGTATTCCAAGTAACCTTGTCTTTATCCCAGTCCACCTGCGTTCCTGCTCCTCCAGTCCTCCCGAGTCTCCTTGTGCTCCCTTGTGAACCTGATCCCGAGTCTCTTGTGTCTCCGCGTGAACCTCCCGAGCCCAGATCTCCGCCTTCAGTCTTGCCCGCTCTCCAGCGGCTCACCTGACACACACCCCTGGACTTTATCTCTCCACTCAGTCGCTTCTCTGGACATTCCTCCTCCTCGTGCTCCTCGTTGTCATCTCCCCCATGAGTCTCTTTTTCCTCCCGAGTACTTTTGTATCTTTGTATCATCTCTCCTCCAGTATCGGACCTTCCTGAGACGCCCCGCACTTACCCAATCTTTTCACTGTATACCGTATATTTGTAAATAAACTGTTCACTTTTGCACCTGAGCCTGTGTCTGGTATGAGGTCTGCATTTGGGTCGCACCGCTCCCCGCGAGCGCATGACACTGAGACTGTTAAGTGGTTTCAGTTATCAAATATATAGGATCTTTTCCAACATTGGCTTAGTGTAATAGATGCTAAAAATTCAAAAGAGCCATTAAGTGGAAAAAAAGTCACCATTTACAAGGTTATATATTATGTCCATGACCCAAATGTTAGACTCCAAAACTTTGTTCGTCTCAGAGCTGATGTCAGGGTAGCTATCATAATACACTGATAGTTCAAGCACACAGCCACATGTGTGAGCAACAGGTCTTCTCTGAAATCCTTGAATCTCAATTAAATTCAATAACAATGTTTTTATCCAAGAACAGGTCTGAACCTGTGAAGAACCTCAGAAACAAAGACAGATGCTGCAGGTCAGCATTCCTGATGTATGTAGTTAGGTACTTCTGAATGTTTTTCTGATGGGAATTCATTTCCTCTGGAAATGTGAGTGACTTGAGGATTTTTCTTACAGTCGGCTGTAAGTTTTCATAAACTGACGGAAGGTCCAGAAACATGTACCTGATGTTCCCAAGTATTTTGGCCCATTCTTCAGTAACATCGGCAGGCTCTCGGACAAGTGTTTTGTGTGCCAGCTCCTGAAGAATTTCATCTGTGGGAACTCTTCTGCAACTGTGATTGTCAAGAATATCTAATAATTCTTCTTGGTCCACACAGCTGAAATCAGATAACCAGGATTCAAAAACTAGACGCTCAGATTCAGGCATGTATCTTAGAAAATTTTCCACAACATCACTTTTTACTTCTCCCAAGGCAGCTTGTTCTAATATGACAGGCGCTAACTTTACAGGGAGATATTTCTCTCTGATCCATCCAAAAGCAATTATTTGGCCAATACTCTCCCACTCCTGCTGTCCAAAATCATGCCTTAGAAAAGGTTTCAGTTCCTGCAAAAGGTGGAGACAAGGCTGCGTTGTCATTGTGAGGTTTGTTTGTGTTTGGATTTTTTTAACATCGGGTTAGATAAAATCTAATGAGAGGGAGTTTCGTGTCATTGTATAATTGTCCAACAGTGGTTTTCTCATCAACAGTTAATTCTTGATAGTCCTTGAGATCTACTTCAAAATCTTCCAGAGGTCCTTCTCTATTTCTCCCCCCAGGAAAGAAAAGGTCAACTGCCATCTGAACAAGATCACTTTTCTTAGCATCCTTTGAAATTTCCACCTTCCTTGTGCCACATCCTCTTTTAGCTCTTACTTGCTAGAAAACTTGTTTTTCATCATCATACATCATCCATCCTATCTCATACAGTGGGGCAAAAAAGTATTTAGTCAGCCACCAATTGTGTACGTTCTCCCACTTAAAAAGATCAGAGAGGCCTGTAATTTTCATCATAGGTATACCTCAACTATGAGAGACAAAATGAGGAAAAAAAATCCAGAAAATCACATTGTCTGATTTTTAAAGAATTTATTTGCAAATTATGGTGGAAAATAAGTATTTGGTCAATAACAAAAGTTAATCTCAATACTTTGTTATATAGCCTTTGTTGGCAATGACAGAGGTCAAACGTTTTCTGAAAGTCTTCACAAGGTTTTCACACACTGTTGCTGGTATTTTGGCCCATTCCTCCATGCAGATCTCCTCTAGAGCAGTGATGTTTTGGGGCTGACGCTGGGCAACACGGACTTTCAACTCCCTCCAGAGATTTTCTATGGGGTTGAGATCTGGAGACTGGCTAGGCCACTCCAGGACCTTGAAATGCTTCTTACGAAGCCACTCCTTTGTTGCCTGGGCGGTGTGTTTGGGATCATTGTCATGCTGAAAGACCCAGCCACATCTCATTTTCAATGCCCTTGCTGATGGAAGGAGGTTTTCACTCAAAATCTTACGATACATGGCCCCATTCATTCTTTCCTTTGCACGGATCAGTCGTCCTGGTCCCCTTGCAGAAAAACAGCCCCAAAGCATGATGTTTCCACCCCCATGCTTTACAGTAGGTATGGTGTTCTTTGGATCCAACTCAGCATTCTTTCCCCTCCAAACACGACAAGTTGAGTTTCTACCAAAAAGTTCTATTTTGGTTTCATCTGACCATATGATGTTCTCCCAATCCTCTTCTGGATCATCCAAATGCTCTCTAGCAAACCGCAGACGGGCCTGGACGTGTCCTGGCTTCAGCAGGGGGACACGTCTGGCACTGCAGGATTTGAGTCCCTGGCGGCGTAGTGTGTTACTGATGGTAGCCTTTGTTACTTTGGTCCCAGCCCTCTGCAGGTCATTCACTAGGTCCCTCCGTGTGGTTCTGGGATTTTTGCTCACCGTTCTTGTGATCATTTTGACCCCACGGGGTGAGATCTTGCGTGGAGCCCCAGATCGAGGGAGATTATCAGTGGTCTTGTATGTCTTCCATTTTCTAACAATTGCTCCCACAGTTGATTTCTTCACACCAAGCTGCTTACCTATTGCAGATTCAGTCTTCCCAGCCTGGTGAAGGTCTACAATTTTGTTTCTGGTGTCCTTTGACAGCTCTTTGGTCTTGGCCATAGTGGAGTTTGGAGCGTGACTGTTTGAGGTTGTGGACAGGTGTCTTTTATACTGATAACGAGTTCACACAGGTGCCATTAATACAGGTAACGAGTGGAGGACCGAGGAGCCTCTTAAAGCAGTTACAGGTCTGTGAAAGCCAGAAATCTTACTTGTTTGTAGGTGACCAAATACTTATTTTCCACCATAATTTGCAAATAAATTCTTTAAAAATCAGACAATGTGATTTTCTGGATTTTTTTTCCTCATTTTGTCTCTCATAGTTGAGGTATACCTATGATGAAAATTACAGGCCTCTCTGATCTTTTTAAGTGGGAGAACTTACACAATTGGTGGCTGACTAAATACTTTTTTGCCCCACTGTATTTTTCTCTTTGACTTAAGGGCATTGTGCACTGGACTGTTTGCTTCTTCATCACAAGGTTTTCTTTTGCCTATTTTACAAAATATACAACAAAATATGCTGATCTTTATTCTTTTCACTTTTGAGAACAAGTAATACTGTGTATTTTGTTGTGAGAATTGTTTATGTCTTGTCTTCATGCTGCTCAGTGTGTCTGAAATTTTTAATTGCTTCTAAGGGATAAATAAAGTTGTTCTGATTCTGATTCTAATACTTTTGATTTCAAGTGCTCAAAAAGCTTTGATTTCCGACTGGTTGTGTTTCCATTTTCCTTTCGTCGGTAATATCCTAAAACTGCTAGGCGGTCCCCACATGATGGCAGATATGTCTTCAGATCTTCATCTGTCATCAGCAGGACTGTGTTGGTATCAATCTAAGCAAGTATAATACAGTCATTTAAAAAATATAATTTATCATTATCATTCTGTTAACAGATAAGTATGACACTTTTACTGCATATGAATGAACACATATCAATTGGGTTTATAAAATGTGAAATGTATCTTAAATGTGTTAAGTACCCTCTCGTTCTTCATCATCTCTATAGTTTCCTTAGGAATACTCCTCTGACTCAAGAAATCCCCCAGGTCCTCCATCCTGCTATCAAGTACCAAAAGGAAAAAAAATGTATGCAGTCGATTGCTACACAATCAAAAGTCTAAAAAGCTAAATTAAAGTGTAAACATAGATTTGTATAATTAATTTTGACAATACACATAGTTATATCCTACAACTAACATATATAATATGCTTCAGCCTTTTCCCTTAAGTTAGATTAGATTCAACTTTATTGTCATTACACAGGTACAAGTACAAGGCAACGAAATACAGTTTATATCTAAACAGAAGTGCAATGAGCAGCAGTGCATGATATAAGTATAAATTACAGGTGCAGATATATACAGAATGTGGGTAATATTTATAGGTGGATGTAGAGTAATATGAACATACTATACAGTTTGTATGAACTATAAACAGGGGTTACAAGCAGGTAGGCATAATGTACAGGCATATGTATTAAAATGTATAGACAGAGATTTACAAATGCACATGTGCATTTATGTGTATCGGGGGGGTGTAGTGTTCAGAGAAGTCAGTGTGGGGTAGAGTTCAATAAAGAGACAGCTCTGGGAAAGAAGCTGTTCCTCAATCTGCTGGTTTTAGTTCTAAATGTACTGTAGTACAGTAATTTAAAAAAAATATCGTGAGAGTGCTAGCGAAGGGGCATACGAAACCTTACATAGATGTATTCCTTACCTAATATAATCACAAAAGAGGTGTTTACAATGTGTAAAGTCACTGCTTGCCACCTACACAGCGCCCATACTTCTGAAAGAAATCAGCTCTCTGGAAAACAAAACCAAATTTTATTAGGATTTTGTTAAAATTACTTTTTAAAGAGTGATCCAATATCAAACCCACCTGACCTATATAAGATGTTCATACATGCACACATATAGAAACAGATGTGGGAAGCAATCAGTTACATTTACTCATTTACCTGACTAACATTTTAAAAAATACATTTAGCAGTTCTACTGCTTTATATTTTTTACTTTTAACTGAGTAGATTTGAAGAGGTAGTTGTACTTTCACTCCACTAAATTGAGCAACAATTGGTTACTTTTGGTTACAATTAGTTTCTTGATTTGTAAACAATGACAAGTAGTATTGTTAATACAGTATTTGTTGTAAAAAAAATCTAGATAAAAATAGGTTAGAAAGCTGGTAAATTATCATAAAAGTTTATACTATTTACAAATCTGATACAGTATTTAAGCTGCATCTGTTGGTTGGAGAAGTACACAGAGGGTCTAACAACCACTAATAAAACACTGTGACAAATAGGGATGAATGAAACTGATTGTCTACTGACATCCTTTGTATTTTCATATTTTAATTACATTATTAATAGACACCAGAATTTGTACATTATCATATATCATAAATGAACCATTATGTTAAAACTGTCACCACGTAAGCAGTATTTTAACATATAACTGATTTCCCCGTATCATGAATGGCGGATATGAAGTAGTTTGCCGTGCAAAGAATTATATGTTGCGCGGCAACTGTAAACACAAAGAATAATGGAACTACCCATCTGAATGTAAATGTCTGAACCGGGAAAACACTGAAGCACAAAGTCCTTCTCATATGTGAACGTAACCAGGAACTCGTTAATCCGCTGTTTCTTGTGACTCGAGGGTGCATCCTTACATAAACATAATTTATTTAGTGAAAAATTCAGTTAGCTAATTCATAGGCTAATTTGTTCAATTAATTCATAGGTGTGAATGATACATGAATATAACATGGCTGATAGCTAGTTGATAGCTTAGTAGATCTCATAATAATGACTTACTATCTCATAATTATGACTTAGTTATCTCATAGTTATGACTTTTTATCTCATAATTATGAGTTATATTTTTCTTTTTTTCTTTCTTCAGAGTGGCGGGAATAGGCTTCCATAGGATACACCACATTCTTAAAATTCAAGGAAAAATAGTAGGGGAGAGTGGGACACTTTTTACATTTGCTCCCCTCCCAGCGAGCTAAAATGATATATCAGTTAAATTTCCACATTTACAGGATGTTTCCTTGCAATGGTAATTACCACAATGTATTCAGGATGAAGAGCAGTGAAAATATGATGGTTTTTAAAAAAGCAGTCTTGTCTCACTTTTTTACCCCAGCCCAGGGGTAAAGTGAGACAGACCAGAGAAATCAGTGGGGTAAAGTGAACCACTTACTTTTTCCACTCTGAAACTACCATTTTACTACGCCTTCCTGGAAAGCATTATGACCTTTTCCATCACCTGTTGGTTCCACTCTGTGAGCCTTCAGAACAGAAACAGACTGCAGCACACTGCATTAGTGTGCTCAAAAATCATTGGTCTGCCTGTCAGAACTTTAGCAGAGTTTTTTAGCCAACAGGCTCTCAGACAGGCAACCAAAATCATACATGACTCCTCCCACATTCTTCATCCTGCATTTCAGTGGCTCCCCTCTGGGTGGCGCCTCGTTCCATTTACTGCAGGACTGAAAGGAGGAGAGCCACCTTTGTTCCCAAAGCCACTTTGCTTTTTAACTCCAGCCGAACTCATGTCCATCACCATAAATCAGTATCACTGCTGATATTTTTAACTCATTTTATAGAAATTTATCATCTTTATTCTTTCCACTTTTGAGAACAAGTAACACTGCATATTTTATTGTATATTTTGTTGTGAGAATTGTTTAGGTCTTGTCTTCATGCTGCTCAGTGTATCTGAAATTTAATTGCCTCTAGGGGATAAATAAAGTTGTTCTGATTCATAACAACATGTGCTGTGACAGTTAGAATACTGACAACTAGCCTGACAGCCTCACATTCAATTACAAATATTAGACTAGTAACAGAATCATGGAGATTGGTCAATAAGCACATTTTTTTCCCTAAACACTTGAAATCTTGCAAACATTGAAGGATCTAAGCTTCCCGAGGAAGTCCAGTCTGCTCTGTCCCTTCATAAAAACAGCATCACAGTTGTGTCTCCAGTTCAGTCTGTGTTCCAGGTGAACAACAGGTATTTATACTCCTCCACCACCTCCACCTCTTCTCCCATGAAGGAAATGGGTTTTGGCATGTTGCTGCTCTTCCTAAAATCCACAATCATCTCCTTTGTCTTGTTCCCACACCAGGACACAAAGTGGTCCACCAGTTCTATGTAAATGGTCCATTTCTGATCCACCAGTATTTCTGCAGATGACAGGACTCTGACCTGTACTGAAAGTGTCAGGTGTACAGAGTGAAAAGGAATGGTGAGAGTACAGTCCCCTGTGGTACTCCTGTGTTGATGCTCACCTGGCCAGACATACAACTCTTTAGTCTCACAAACTGTGGTCTGTTAGTGAGATAGTTCTTAATCCAGGTGATTGTGGAGGCTTCCACCTGTGTCTTCTGGAGGTTTTTACACAGTAAAACAGGCTGAATTGTATTAAATACACTGGAGAAATCAAAGAACATGATCCTCACAGTGTTGCCTGCTTTGTCCAGATGTCAGTGGGTTTGTTGAAGCAGGTGTATGATGGCGAGACACTACGTTTACCTGCGACAAATTTCCCCCAATCTGATTAAAATCTTGGTCAATCGGAATTCCCAAATCCCTGTTCACATGACACTAACTGAAATGATTTGATCATGCCATGAGTACACATGCACCAAGCACTCAATCA
Organism: Pachypanchax playfairii; assembly: GCA_006937955.1. Lineage (NCBI taxonomy): Eukaryota > Metazoa > Chordata > Actinopteri > Cyprinodontiformes > Aplocheilidae > Pachypanchax > Pachypanchax playfairii. The sequence goes on along the minus strand of SSNP01000178.1, from coordinate 478,136 downwards.
GATTAAATGAGTTGAGCATGCACACAGCGAGTTGTCTTTCCGGGGGAAGAAAAAAGTAAACCCCATCCTTTCTGCGCATCTTTTCCGCCCCATCGTGCGCTTGAGCTGACTCATGTTTTCCCCAATATGGACCTTCTGCGGGTGATTACCTTTATGTTTGGGTTTTTACTGGTTGCATTAACCAAGTTAGAGACAGAATACATATTGCTGCTGCTCCTCCGCCACAGGAGAGGAGAGCAGGAGGACTGTGCCAGCAGACCGCTTCTGTTTACCTCCCGCCATGTTTTCTACTTGGGTCTGTGAAAGCGGAAAGACGTCACGCTGAAGTTGTACGCATGCACAGTGGGCTTTTTTCACCCCTTCATTCCGAATGCGTGTGTACATGCACGTCTATCCGAATGAGGATCAGACAAAACCACCCCTCTCGATCGGAAGGAAATTTCTTTCTGATTAGGCTGCATCGGATCAAAACATTCTGATTGACATGTTTACATGACGTGTTTTTGTTCTGATTGGGTGTTTATTCCAATTAAATGTGCCCATGTAAATGTAGCTACTGTCTCACTTTACCCCACCTCCACCAATTAAAAAAATTAACTTTTTTTAACAATTCAGGCTAACCTTCAGCTAGCATCGTGATATGGTTTTACATGTTTGTAGTTCATCAATAGTTTTTCTGCCTGAATAAATTTGTTTTGGCACACCAGCTGATTAAGTTGACAGCAATAAAATTTACTTTTACATGCAAAAAACATTTTTAGGGAAAAACATGCATACCTCAGCAAAATGAGACACTAACTTTTATGGTCAAGGGGAAATGGGAGGAGTTTGGAAACAAAATGGTCACATGGGCACAAATGTGTTCTGTTGCCTAGATACAGGTGGTGTCTCACATTAAACAGTGTCCGTTCTCCCCTACTCATTTCAAGGAAGTATTTGAAGAATCCTTGGAATTTAGACAGTTCTCGTCGCAGCGGTGTGACGTAAGCATCCTTAAAATACGACCTTAGAAGAATGGAGACCACGAATTTGGACACAGCCTAGACACCCCATTATATGCTGGAGAGCGATCATCGCTGCCATATTGGATGGGTCTCCGATTAGTTTACATAGAACTGGAGTCAATGGAGAATCAGTAACTATGCCTGTAATATTTTAATGTCATTTTATATTTAGAATTACTATGTGGCTTATACAAAAACCTCATTTTTATTGTGTTTATTATCTTCAGAGAAATTTCACATTTACAAATGTAAATGGTTTAATTCCCAACCCTGCTTTAAAGTGTTTCATATGGACTTTAAACCATATCACAAGACAATAGAACACCTGCAAAATTTGAAGGCTTCAATGACATTTCATCTGTTAAAAGAACTACTTTTTTTAAAATTTCCATTTCTAATTTCAATAATATATTATAACCCTCTGGTCTGTGTATGTTAATTCTTTATGTGCAGGTTGCACAGCAGTTTTAATATCTTTTTACTTTTCTTTCTCTCCTTTGTTGTACCTATTGACTTGTATTTTGTTCATGTTAAATTTGTTTTAAAAAAGTAACTGCCCATTTTATGTGCAGCCTACTGTTGCAACAACTGGCACACAGTTTAAAGCGGATTAAACCTTTAACAAATAAGATTACATATATTTAGGTTATTTGACCATTTATAATAATTTATAATACAATCGTAACTAACATTATTTGACTATTAAAAAAATGCTAACCCAATTAGAACAAACTTTGACAATCATCATTTTATGCTTGTCATTTGTTGTCTCTGTATTTCATAAAGTAAGGCTCCACCACATAATGAAACTGACCCTGGAGTTACAGGGGGAGAAGAAAGAAGCTGTGCAAAAAAGTTATTTTTCAAGGGTTTTAGAGTGAGAGAGACAAAAGGTTATTCTGGTGTTTAATGTGAAGAGTTGAGATTGCATTTGACTCTCTTATTTCAATAGTTATGGATCTTATCATTATGTGTAAGTTCTTAATATTTTTTTGAAAAGCTGCATGAGAAACAATTGATCAAAATATATCTTTTTATTAAGATGTCATACCATGTCTGATTATTTTTAAAATGCATTATAAAAGTTCTTTTTCAAGGGTTGTAACTCTCCATCAATGAACCATCAAACTTGTTTTGCTTATTAGACTATAAACTGAATCTCATTTTTATTAACACGCCATACCACATGTCACATTCTGTTGAAGAGCGTAATTAAATGCATTTTTGTAGTTGGTTAGTTTCGTAGTTGGGTATGCACTTACTTCAGTAGAAATAAATGCAATGGAGGCGAATGGGGACCTATCCAAAATGGTGGCCGCGCTGATACTTCAGCTCCAATAGACCGCGTCAGTCCATGGGGCGTCAACGTATTAATGTCTATGTGACGACTTTAAGCCCTGGTTAGCCCTTTATGTCGAGCTGGGATTTAATCTACAAATTCTAAATGCCTTAACAAGAAAGTGTCATATTCTCAGTATATCCTGATTTTTTTTAATGTTTTTTTTTTTTATTTTTGGTTGGAAAATTACATTTGTACATGTTCCCAAACAGATATTACAAGCAAAAGAGGCATCTATGAGTAACCACACAGACTTGTACTACACCAGATAAAGCCACATGTCAAAAATGTGGCCTCTGTTAAATATTGTTTAGACTTCATGAGATTGAGGCAGTCTGCTTTACAAGGGAACAAACCTGCATTTGGTCATTTTATGACATGTGATTCAAAACAATAATGTAGGGACTTTAAATATTTTAAATTGTGTACAGACAAACGGAACACTTAAAACAAGGTTCCCACATTTTATGTCCAGACCCTTGTCTTTGTACTTTTTCTTTTAATGGCACACTGATGATCACATCAAAATAGTCTTCAAACAGTTGTGCTTTGTGAAATCTTTCTTGAATCTTCTGGCAAATGGCGCCTTAAAGCGATCAAAGAAAAGTAGCAAAGGAGTTCAAACACAATCTATTTCTTCATAAAGCTGCATCTTCGGTAAAAGTGTTAAAACAAGTTGTCTCCCTCTATTGTCCAGACAGTTTGTTTGACATACGAAGGTTATGCTACCGTTTTAGAATTTCTTGGCAGCTGTAAATCCTTTGCTCAATTATTGTCAAAAAAGTAGGGGCACTTAACTATTAGTCAATACAGACAGCGGGAAACAGTCTCCCACACAAGACTAAGGTCAAGGAAGGACTTCAAGAAATATTTATTTGGTAAAAGTCAAGACTTTCCAGGCTATTGGGAACCTGTAAACACAACTAATCAAACACTGGATGCAGGATGGTTTGATTTTTATCACACTGATCCCTTATGAAAAATGGCCATTTAACAAAACAAGAACTTGAGTGGGTGGTTTGAGGAAAATACGCTTCCATATGAGAGAGGTATGTTGTCTATTAATCATCCGTAAGGTCCTGAACAAAAACAACCTCGGAGCGACTCAGTCCTGCCTCCTTCAGCGTGGGGGTGTTGAACCACTCTTCAGAAGGAAGACAGGGCAGGACTCGGCGTGGGAAGTTTGTAACTATCTGAAACTTCTCTGGAGTTTCTTTCAAAGAGAAAAGGAAGTCATGTATTACCTGTGAAAGGAAAAGAGTTGGGTCAAAAGTCAAATAACTACAGATTATGATAACATAGCATTAAAAAGATTTTGTTATCACCTTAAAAAGTTTTTATGAATTTCAAAGGACTCTGGCAAGGGCAACAGAAAGTTTGTACTAACCGTTAGAGACTGACCAAACAGGAATCGTCTTTCTACCCGTGTATCATTGGGCAACTTGAACACTATTTTGACACTTTCTGGATCATCAACAGGTGGTTCCGGAGGAAGACATTCCAACTTCCTCTCCTTTTCTTCTTCTAGAGTCTAGAATCACAAAAAGCAAACATCAGTTAGAAACGGAAAGAACTGTATCTTTAGTCAGAAGATGACTGCCCACTCAATGTGTCTGTTCACAGTTTAGTTAAAACAAATTAAAAAAAATCAAGACTCACTCTTCGTCTCCGCTCCTCGGCAAGAGCACTCTGTCTGACCTTCTCCTCCTCTTGCTTTCTCTGCTCCAGCTGCTCCCTTTTCTTTCTCTCCTTCTCCTGGTCAGCTCGTAAGGAGGCCAAATAGGCCTCATCCTGCTGCTGCCTCAGCACCTGGGTCTGGTTCCTCTCCTCTCTGAAACAAACACTTCAATCTAAACCTGCTGCACCAAATAGTTACACTGATGTATGAACAGCAAGAGACCTTCAATTTTTTTGGCTACATTCTTCAATATGATCTACATTTTTTTTATTGTGGCAGGCCTGTTGTATTTGTAGTGTTTATTATTATTTTAAATCTTTCGTAATTTGATTTGCCTTTTTCGTGGCTTTAACATCCCCAAAACCTTTGGCTAACCTCCCTAAGAAATTTGAAATATTTGATACATTTTAAACACCAAAAACAGGTGGAGCCTCATAACATACACAGCACCACCTTTTGAAAGTGCTCTTTTATGTACAGCTATGAAATTTGGTGGGCTGATAGAACTATCAAGGACAGTCATAAAAGTCTCTTGGAGGTGTGGTCAAAACCAAACCCTAAAGAGGCCATTCAATTGAAAACTTTTTTCTTAGGTTTCTGTTGAATATTTTAGCTCTACAGGTGTTCTTACCTTCATATTGGTTGTGAAAACAGGTCAATAACTCCTCTTTCAGTTTTTATCTCTTAAACTACGCAGTTGGCGATAACACACAAGTTCTCCCGAGTTTGAACAGCTTGTATTTGTTTCGTCACAACTTCTTTGTTCATTAGTATTCATCAGCTCCCGCAGTTGAAACCACGCCTAGCATGCTGCTGGCTAAAAGCTGTCGCACAAGACGTAGCAAACCAGAATATTAATGAGTTGCTGCCCGATGTCTGACAAAGCCAACTGAATCTTCACACAGATCGATTGAAAGGTCTGTTAATCAGTGTTTCCTCAAGTTTTTTTAGATATTGACATTAGCTCGTGCAGTTGAGACCACGCCTAGCAAGGTGCTGGCTAAATGCTGTTAGCATAAAGACATAACGAACCGGAAGATAGATGGTGTGCTGTTGCCATGCGCAATGCTGTTGCCATGGGAAGGAAAAAGTATGCCTTGCTCTCATAGACTAGTTTGTTGGCCAATCAGAGTCCAACAAATTAGCGTAATGAATATTAATGAGTTGGAGCTGAAGCCAGGCGAATCTTCATGCAGACAGATTGAAAGATCTGCAAATCAGTGTTTCCTCAAGTTTTTTAGATATAAAATGTTTCATATTACAGGTTAATACTTCAGAAATAACCGAAGTAATGGAATTTGTGTGAAAACGCCTCTTTAATAAAACTGAGATCTGTAAACAAAGGGCATAATTTGAGCTAAGTGTAATGATTAATAATTTCCCCATTTCTATTATTATGCTTAAGTTAACGCTACAATGGTCATTTCTATATCTTTGCACGCCAAAGTCGTTTTGGTTTTCTTCTTTATATGAACAAACCCAACAGGATTGAAGAAAATAAAAGGCAAGAGAGAACATTTTTGAGTTTCCTACTCCAGCAAATTATCATAAAAAACACTTTCAATAAGCCAAAATTATTGTCAGGGTCATAAAATTATACCTGATAGAGAATGGAAAACATAGAATTATACACGTTCATGCCTGACACCAACTTTGAAGAAACCTCCTGCATGACCAGTGTGCAGCAGTCACACAGGCCCTGTTATCTGACCTGCTACTGTTCTCAGACTTACACATTCTCCCTCAGAACACTTTGTTTTTCTTAATCCAAGGTAACTGCGAGGCGCCAGCCACTACTGGCTCCACTGATTTGTAGTGATGATTCATGTTATCTATTATTGCTGTTTCTAAGTGAATAAAGACACTGAGCTGAAGAGGGACCAGCAGAGTTATCAGGGCTGTCTTGCGGACATGATGCAAGCGCTGGTACTCTCCTCGGCTGAGTTTTGGACCAAACTTCTTGAGTGATCGTATTTCTTATATTTATAATAATGGAAGGTTTTGATAGAATAAGGAAAAAACCTAACAATACCCATGTAAGAAATGTATCTAACCAGAGTGGACTTGGTGACTTGAAATACCTTTCAAGGCGCTCTGACATCAGATATGTCTGGTTGGCATCTATGATGAAAGTGAGCTGATTGATGAGCTCCTCTGGCTGAATGAGACCCTCAAGGCGTCCCACCACCGTCATCTTACGGTCCTTCAGCATAATCATGGCCAGGAATGGGTAGGTGTTCTCCCGCAGAGCTTGGGACACTAAAATACAGCATGATACATTACACTGATAGCTTTTTGGCAACATATAAAAATATTCCTAAATTTGCAAACCTCTGTAGCCCTCAGGTTTGCTTGTTGAACACGCCCAGAAAAGCATTCGTGTGTTGAGGAAGGTTATGACCTCTTCTGTACATAACGTGGAGCTGATAGGTGTTAGAATAGAGGGATTAGGTGAATATTTAAAAAACTAAACAACTTTTTAAAAATATTCATAATGATTTTTTAGTAAAAACTAAACAGACTAGCAGATGGCATGAAATTAGTTATTTTTTTCACCGGCAAAATTCATCTGTGTCTTGATGATCATCCCCATGAAGGTACACTAATAGGTAGCGGAGCTCCCGTTTGGCATCATTCAGTGCCTAAGTCAGGAAAACAAAATTTGTATTAAGTGCGGCAGCTTGACCATGCTGAAAAACGCATTTCTGACAGCTCCACTCACAACAACTCACCTGGCTGTATGTTCCTTGGTAAAAAACAGGGTGTGACTGACCGTATTTCTCCTCAAAACTACGAAGGAAAGACACAACGTCTCCCACGGGGTCCATCACCCGACCACGAGGATCTGGCCTAATGAATCTCAGGGCAAACCTTTGAAAGAGAAGACAAAAACAACAGTCAATTTACTTTTTTTTTACCAAATGAAGGCAACTTTCAATCGGTGCACTTTAATTACCTGAATATGTCCAGAAGTGTGTAATATGTAAATCTGAATGGCAGCATTATTAAGTAGTAACCCCATCCGAGTAATCCCTGAAAGGAAGAGCAAATTTAAATCCATTACAACTTACAAACTGGGAAAAAAGCAACAGTATGCAAAAGTTTCAGCACCATACCATAAAAACACCAAGTTATGAATATAAATTATTTAGAAAAATAGGAAAATAAACTGTTAGAGATGAGCTACAACATGGCTACAGGTGGAGAACAATGTACAGTTTAACAGGACAAAGTAAAAGTGTGACAGCGTCCTACTAAGGGTGACAATAGTACCAAACAGGCCTACCCTGGGTTGCGGCCTTGGGACGATGTAACTATAAACTCTATGATCTGCTGTGTTGACTTGAAGGGGTCTGGATGGTGGAGGGTTGAACACACTTGGAACGCCTTCCTGCTCATTTAGTCTGTCTTGCACTGCAGCCTGAAACACACACACATACCTGTATTCACTCCAATTGAATTATGACTTGAGTTCAGAGAATTGATAAATATGTGAAAAGGTCAAACTAAACACTAAAGTTACTATAATGTAACTTTACCTCTATGTTCCAATTATGTTGCTCTAATGTTCGACGGCATTGGTCCATTGATTCCAAACCAGTTAAATCCTGTTAGATGTAAACAGAAAGTCAGACGGAGGATCTGAATATTCCCATGAAAGCAGAAAACCTAATTTGAAATTATCCAGGTTTCCACACACTAATGGTCTCAGTTGCATTTCCATCTAGTGTTATCACACTATACTCCAGAACAATAAATATCTAAATGCAACTATAGATGACCTTTCAGTAAAGAAAAGGCTTCCTCCACTGTTACAGGTGACACCATAATCACATCTAAGTGTAGATGTTTATTACAGATGCTTAAATGGTTTTACCACCCACTACATAACACTTATTGTATAATTAGACTGTGTGTATCATGTTTGGTGGCAATTATTGCATATGTATTCACTCACCACTTTATTAGGCACACCTGTCCAACTTCTCCTTAACTCATTCAGTGCCTACCACTTTCAGATTTCTATCCCCCCTCAGTGCCAGAGATATTGAGCATTTTTACTGATTTTTGAAGGTCCACAGAATATTTTGTCCTATGACTATGTGAATTCTGAAACCAGCATCAGAAAGATTAGTCTTTCTTCTTTCAGCAGCATAAAAAAAGCTTCTACCCTTTTTTGTTATTTAGTAATCTGCAGTACAAAAGAGCAACTTTCGAGAAAATTCACCCATTCAGAACAAAAAGTGGCAACAAAGAGCTTTTTATGTAAAGAGGTTTTTCAAGCAGATCAGTGACTTTGATTTAAAGAGGCCATTCCATTAAAAACTAGTTTTCTGTGGTTTTGTTGAATATTTTAGCTCCACAGATGTTCTTACCTTCATAGTAGGCCTGGGCGATAAATCGGTTAAACGAATTAATTCGAATTTTTTGCTGCGGGCGATTTAAAAATAAATAAATCGAGATTTTGCATAGTGGCGCTTTTTTGGCTCCCCTGAGTTTCCGTAGCGTTAGTTTCACATGGTTTGCTGCGACAGACGTGCAGTACAAGACCCCCTGCTGCAGCATTTGCCTAAAGCCCATCACAGTCAAAGGCAGCAGCACTAAAAAATTAATTCCAACACCTGAAACAGAGGCATCCAGCCAATCATGGAAAACGCCAGTCTCTCTGAGACGAACAAACACCACAGAGACAGAGCCACTGACGTCTGTCTGACGCACTCCACCATTGACTTTACATGTAAACTTGTAGCTTCTGACGTTGACGGTTGGGCCGGTGTGAACACACCATTAGTATTCGGCAGCTCTCGCAGTTGAAACCATGCCTAGCGTGTGGTTCACTAAAAGCTGTAGCATAAGATGTAGCAAACAGGAAGACACAACAGTATACTTTGCTCTCATAGGCTACTTTGTTAGCCAATCTAAGATCAGCAAATTCAAATAATGAATATGAACGAGCTGCTACCAAAGCAGCCGAAGCTGCCTGACGGAAGGAGTCGGAATTTTAATGCCGATAGATTGAAAAGTCTGTTAATCAGTGTTTCCTGACGTTTTTCAGATAAAATGTTTCATATTACAGGTTACTACTTAAGAAATAACCATAATAAAAAAACGAGTTTTAATAATCTAAACTTCTGTAAACAATTTGAATTAAATATTTTAAGCTACATAATTAACTGTGTTCATTATTATAGTCGGTAAATGTAATATAAGATTCAATTTTAGGATGAGTCCATGTTTTTTTTAGAGACAGCAGGCAACATGCTGACAAACTGCCGACTCACCAAGCTACGAGAAAAAAGAAGCTGAAAATAAATTTATTGTATTGTCCCATCTCACCACACTAGTCAGCGCGGCGGCGGTGTTATAACACTCTAGTGTCCAGAAAAGTTCAGTGTCAGCTTGACTGCCAACTATGTTCATTTTGAATTAGCAAATGTTTGGTAGAGAGCGTAAATGGCAATCAAATCAAGCAATAAAAACACACCGTAAGAGGCGACAGACAGCTGTTTTTGAATCATGGAGCTGAACTGCTTTTATATTTATGAGAAACATATATGATGAGAGTTAAGCCTTTCGGAAATGTCTAATGACCAGTTAGTTAGCCTAGCCTTGGCTAACGTAAGCTACGACTGAAGTTGACGTTGGAGAATCGTTATCAAAGTTAACTGTGGAAAAAAAATAGTTCATACACCAACAAGTCAACCTGCTCCAGACGATTTACTATCAGAGACAACCCAATAACACGTCAAGGTTCAAATGAACCAGTGTTAATGTCGTATTAATAATATTTACCTGAAACTGGAGGAGTTTTTCTGTCTGCGCCTGAGATAATTCTGGTTCCTCTGGCGCCGCCATCTTACCTCGCCAATCATCTACCAACGCGTAATAACCCGTCTTTTCCTGATACGGGTCGTGTTGTCACACGCTTCTCCCGCTGCTGCCGCCTACCGGTATGGAGATATCATATCTGAGACAAGATTTTTTGAGTAACCTCTGACTGTGTCCAATTTATTTTTTTTGAACTTTTTTTTTTATTAACAGAACGTCAGGAATACAGTGCAGTCATTAATATACAATTAGAGATACTTGAAGCCAGGGGGGGCATTCACACAAATACATTAAATAAAGTACATAAATTCAGTGTTTTTACAGCTTTCTTGTTGATGGAATCAGAAATGCTTACAATGCACTGCTCAGATTCTTTTTGAAACGCCAGAAAAGATGAAGAGTGAGTAACTTTGGATTTGTGTATATGATACTTCCCTAAGAGTATTATTAGATTAATAATATAGAGTTCATTCTGTTTTTTATCATCTGATGCATGGATTCCGAACAGCACAATGTACCAAGATAAACAGAAATCACGATCAATCTTCTTTTGGACAAAATTAATTATTTCTGCCCAGAAGGTGGCAGTAGTGCGGCAGTTCCAGAACAGGTGTATCACTGTTTCAGGCTCGGATTCACACAGAGAACAGTTCACACATAAATCTTTCTTAAATTTTAACAAGTACTGCTTGGCAGGGTAATATCTATGAATTAATTTAAATGACACTTCTCTCACTTTGTTTGTTAATAGGTATCTGTAAGGTAAATTCCATATACTGAACCACTTCATATCATTTACAAAACCAGACCAATAATGAACAGCATATGGGGTTGTGGTGACATCTGCTTGAAACAAAGACCTAATGTTGCGATTATTATTTTTAGATTTAACTGAAAAGCATATGTGGCCCACTGGTGTCGCAGAGGGGTCAAAAGGTGGAACATATGTTGGTTTCACAGCACTCCTTAACAAAGATAAGATACCGGATGGAACTGCATCCATAACTATGGCAAATTCTTTTGGGGTGACAGGAAAACCAAAGGTTTTCAGGAACTCAGAGTAATCCAGTAAATTCCCATCATCATTAAGAAGCTGAGTTACTAGAACTATATTCTTATCAAACCACGATTTGAAAAATATGGCTTTATTTTTGTATCGAATGTGCTGATTGTTCCAAATGAAACATCTGTGCGGAGAGAAGTTGTGTTTATAAATTAGTGACCATGCCAGTAACATCTGTTTATGAAAATTTGATAAACGAAGGGGATGTTTCTCTATTTTATAGTTGCATAAAAGTACAAATTCAAGGCTACCAATGGTGGAGAAAATGTAATTGGGTATAAAGTTCCATGTAGAAGTAGGGTTATGTAAAAATTGCTTTATCCAATTAATTTTAAAGGTATTGTTGAGGGTGGTGAAGTCAAGAAAATTTAGCCCACCAGAATTGTAAGATTTTTTCACATAATGCGTTTTATTTTTCCAAATAAGATTAAATAGTAACTTGTCTATGTCAGTACAGATTTTTTTATCAACAGCCAGAGGAACAGCTGCATACGTAAGACGAGACAATCCCTCTGCCTTTGTCAACAATATCCGTCCCTTCAGAGACAAGTCTCTCTGGAGCCACTGATTAAGTTTCTTTTTTGTCCTTTCAATAATCATATTAAAATTTTCAACGCATCTATCCGTCTGATTTTTCATTATTGTAATTCCAAGGTAAGTACGTTTATTTTTAACAGGTATGTTGTAAATCATAGCGTCATTACAATCTTTGAGAGGAAAGAGCTCACATTTTTTCAGGTTTAAGGAGAGTCCAGAAGCTGCAGAGAACAGATCGATTGAATTGATAGCAATGGGAACTTGAGAGGCATTTTAAAAAAATAATGTGGTATCATCTGCCAATTGACTAATAATTATTTCTTTATCTGCAATGAAGATGCCCTGTAACGGGCTATTTTTTATATGAGTAGATAAGAGCTGGGTACACAAAATGAATAAATAAGGTGAGACGGGGCAACCCTGTCTGATTCCTCGCTGTAAATCAAATCTTGGTGAAGTGCCACTTTTTAGTCTGGTGGAACTGTTACCTTTAGAGTACATAGTTTTAACGGCTTTGCAGAAAAAATGACCAAATCCAAAATGCTCCAGAGTTTTAAATATAAAGTTATGCTCTACAGTGTCAAACGCCTTATAAAAGTCCAGGAAGAAGATGAAGCTGTCGTTGGGACACAGAAAGGAGTAATCAATTAAATCTAAAACAAGCCGAATATTATTGGAAATATGCCTTTTTTTCATAAAACCTGACTGGGTCTCATCAAAAAGTGGGTCCAAAACATGTTTAAGCCGTTGAGCAAGAATGGAAGCAAAAATTTTGTAGTGAGTGTTCAATAAAGAAATAGGACGTCAATAATCTATGAACAGAAGGTCCTTTTTAGGTTTTGGGATCAGTGTTATGAGGCCTTGTGTTAGTGTTGTAGGTAAAGTTTCTTTTTCTATGCTCTCTAAAATGACCTCAAGTAAAAATGGAGCTAAGTCTTCTTCAAATTTCTGTTAAAATTCAGCAGACAGGCCATCGACCCCAGGTGATTTGTTAGTTTTAAGATGTTTAATAGCATAGGTGATCTCCTGTAAGGATACTTTATTATCACAACTCTTCCTGTCGTCATCAGTAATCTGAGTGATATCATTACTCAGAGAGCTGAAAAAAACAGACGCTGATTGATGACAGTATTTAGTTTTGTAAAGATTGCTGTAATAGCTGGAGCAAAAATTTGCAATTCTTTTTGGATCATTAATTAGTTCACCATTAATATTGAGACACTGGATTAGGTTGATCTTTCTGTGATTTTTTTCTAGGTTAAAAAAATAGGCTGAATTCTGCTCTCTGGCTTTGATCCACTTCTTCCTAGACCTTACAAATGCACCTTTAGCTTTACGTAAAAAGATTTCATTTAATTTAATCTGTTCTGCTATTAAGTCTAGCCGTTCCTTTTCAGACATATCAGCAGGTTTCTTCTGAGATAATGATATTATATTTGAGACAACTTTCTCTTCCTCATATCTCTGAGTTTTGGCGAAGGTGCTGCCATAGGTTCTCAAGTATTGTGAAGCTTTAAATTTTAACAGCTCCCAGTTTCTACCAAAGTCATTTTCAGAGCGAGCCTTATTCCAGAGTTCTGCTATTAGCCTTTTAACACCCAAATGAGCCGTCTCATGTTTCAATAAAGAGCAATTTAGCTTCCAATAAGAGTTTCTACATACCTTAGTAGAAGTGGAGTGTAAAGGGATGAATACAGACACTGCACTATGGTCAGTTAAAGGTGTTGTAATAATATTAGCTGACGTTTTATCAATATTCAAATTATTAGAGATTAACCAGAAGTCTAATCTAGATTTCCTGGTGGCGCTTCTGTTTCTCCAAGTATAAGCATTAGTGCTGTGATGATGATGCCTCCACACGTCGACCAAGTAAAATTTTTGCATGAACTGTTTCAGGTTAATATTAACAGCTGTAGAGCTGCGCAGAGGCCAGCAGTCCAGGTTATGATCAAGTATCATGTTAAAATCTCCCCCCACTACAATACCAGAAATGGGAAAGTTATCTAAGGCATTTTGAATATAATTCTCTAATGTGTCCAATAGTACATTATTATCCCTATGCGAGTTATATCCATATACGTTAACAATTACCAATACAATGTTTTCAATAGATATGACTTGTAAAATAAAGTGACCCGATGAATCATACCTAGTCAATAGCATGGACCCTGAAAAATTATCCTTTAAAGTGGTAACACCTGCAAAATGTTCAGAACCATGGGCTTGCCACAGCTCATTACCCCACTGGGATCTCCAAAATTTCCCATCATTCGGCACAGAATGTGATTCCTGAATAAAACAAAAGTCAATTTTGTACTTTCTGGCAAACAAGAATAACGCTTTGCGTTTAAGATTATTTCTTAACCCCCTGGCATTAAGAGGTATAATGGATAAAGACATTAACAACGATAAACAGAGTAAGTGGACAAACTAAATGTAAACCTTTTATGTTTTAACCTCCTCAAGAGGAGCTGACCCATCTTAACTATAAGAAATGTAGTGTATAGTGAAACATACTGAACCAACTAGAGAGGCACCTAGGTCTGGACACTAGCATCTTAAAACTTGGCACCACAAATGTTATGAGAGGAGAGGCGTCAAAAAAAAAAAAAAGAGAAAAAAAGCATGAGTCAATATCTGAGCATCTCAACCACTAAGCTCAACAGAGATATGAATTAGAACACAATTTAAATGTGTAAAAACAATGCCTCTCAACCCTTACTCATGGTAAAACTTGTAACCATTAGATCCACTTATCAACTTCAGCTTGAAGACTTCAGGTAGTTGGAAACAGTTCAGTTCCTTCAACAAATGCTCGTCCTCCAATGAAATATGCGGCCTTTCCTTGTTCTCGCGCTTTGGCTACAAGCGGCCACAGCTGCCTCCGTCTCTCTCTGGCGGGCGGCGACAGATCCTCAGCGAAGCGGAGGTTGTTTTTCTGCAGGAACATGGACTTCTTCGCAGCTTTCCATATCTTGTCGCGGTAGAAGCGGCCAGTAAACTGCATGATGATACCTCGAGGCTTGGAGACATCTTTCTTCAGTTGACCAAGTCGGTGTACTGTATCGATGACGTCTGGGAATTTTGCTTTACACTCTGGTATGATCGCTTGACATATGTTTATCCCCTCAGCGCGGACATCTTGCTCTTTGTTCTCAGGTACTCCGTACAGGCGCAGGTTCCAGCGTCGGGAGTAGTTCTCCAGCTCATCAACTCGGTGGTCAACAGTACAGTTTTTTTTTCAACTTGCAGGCTTGGGCATCAACTTTAGTCACCTTCTCCTTAACCTCCCGAATGTCAGCACATATGAAGTCTACGGTCTTTTTGAGCCCCTCAATCTTCATCGTATTGTCAGAAATCAGTTTCTCCATGTTTTTCTCCAGACTATCAAGTCTTGTATTAAGAATGGCTGATATTTTCTGTACCAAGGGCTCCTCCCCCATTTCCAGAGAATGCTGAGTTTTTATCTTTTTTGGAGCCGGCGGTTTGGAAGGTGTTGAAGATGGAGTTACAGGAAGAGGACAAAAATCAGGATCCACAACAGAAAGAACAGGTTTATCTGTCAAGCAGTAGTCGTGCAGATTATGGATAAGTGAGTTCTGCTGAGCAGCCGATGACTCCATGTGTGGAGTCCTGCAGTGGTGAGCTAGCTTAAACGCAGCTAAGCTAGCTCGCGGGTAAGTTTTGTTATATGAGATCTCCTCTCTCGTTACAGTTTCTATAACTATGGCACAGTCAGCTGATCACCATTGTGAGTTACCTCAAGTAAATTGTGAAGTTGGGCAGAAGTTTCACTAAGTAGAAAAGTCTTTGGTGCTCAGCTCCAGTAAAGTCGCTTGCTCACACCGCCATCTTGCGCGGCACCCTGACAGTGTCCAAATTCAGGGTCTGCATTTTAAGAATGTTACGTCTCACCGCCGCGACGAGAACTATCCAAATTCCAAGGATTCTTCAAATACTTCCTCGAAATGCGTACTATTTTTCCCCGAAATTTAAGGATGGGTCTGGTGTATCCTTTCATTTTGGTTGAAGGCTAGGAAGAGAGAGCAGGTCAAGGAGCAACAATTTACCGTGGGAAGTTGGCGAGTGAAACAGAGTATAAAGATAATGATTTGTGTTTGGATTTTGGCGACGGATATTGGATTACGGACTTTGGACTTTAGAGGTTTGGCATAAACTGGTGTGTGAATGGCTGGAATGGCATCTCAGGAAGAGGATGAGGATGAAATGGATTTGAGTGAATGGACCCAGGTTTCTAATAGGGGAAAATCAGGTAGAGGGAGAGACAGAAAAAATGGGGAAAGTTTGTTTGGAGTACAGACCAGTAAACAGAGTTTAGAGGAGATCAGCTCTGGTGAAGGGACAAATGATGTCTGGAAAAGGATTGTAAAAGAGGGATATAATTGTGAGTTTCGGAAAGGAAGATGAGAAAGTTCAGTTAAGCCCAACAGCATTGTCAAGAGAGTTGAAAAAAAGTTATGGAGGGTTAAACAGGCTAAAATTCTAAGGGATGGAAACTTACTGATAGAAGTGAAGACAGAAAAAGAAAGTGTTAAATATTGAAAGCATCTGTAAGAAGATAGTGAGGGAGAAAAGGGTACTGGGAGAAAATAAAGTGACACCGTGATTACCGGTATACCAGTGGAGGAGGATCTGGAAAAACTCAAGTTGAGTATTCGGGGTGGCGAAGTTAACAGAGTGAAAAGACTATTAAAAACATTAGATGGAGAGTCAATCCATACTGTTGGAGTTTCGGGAGTATGTCCTTCCGGAGAGAATTAGAGTAGGGTGTATGAGCTTCCCTTCACCCATTAGATGCTATAAATGCCAAAGATATGGACACATTGCAGCAGTTTGCAAAGGGAAACAGAGGTGCCCAAAGTGCGGAGGTGAACACAGATTTGAGGAGTGTGGTGAAAATGTACAGGACAAATGCTGTAACTGTGGGGGGCAGCACAGGGTGAGTTATGGGGGATGTGAAATCAGAAAGAAGGCAGTGGAGGTGGAACAGATAAAAGTAATTCATAACATCAGCTATGCAGAGGCTTTAAAGCAGAACTAAGTAAGTTTTGCTCTCGCTCTCCCCCTACTGGTCCCCTGTGAAAGCTCACTGTCATAACGTTCCCCCGCCGCCGCCGCAGACCCCCCCCCCCCCACCCCGCCGCCGCCCCCCCCAACAACAAGGCGCAGAGAACGCTTTTGCAAGAAGAAAGAAAAACAAAACCAAGAAAATGTCTCGACAGGTGAGTATTATTGTCATCTTTGCGCTCCTAAGGGTGGCGTTGCTAACAACGGCAAGGGCTTCATGCTTGTATTTACGTACGTGAGTGTGAGTGCCGTAAAGCAGGTTTGTTCTCGCGAGATTAGTCGGGTCCGATCCACTGAAAGTTGCAAGTGCTGCTTTCAGGACACAGACCCCGGAGGGAGGGGAGGGACCCACGAATCACCCCGCCAAGTCCTTGTTTACCCCCACAGGGACTCTAGAAAACATTTATTGAGGTGAAAAAACTTACTTAGTTCTGCTTTAAAAAGGGCGCAGAAGGTAAAGGATGGGGCAAGAAAGGTTCAGCTAAAGTCAACATCAGATTTAGTGCAAACACAAGAAACTCATACAGGACTGACAGTGGAGAAGATGATTTTGTTTATGGCTTATGTTATAAATTGCACAGAGCAAATGGAATGTACAGAATTGGTGTTTCAGTAATGCAGATTGGGAAAAATTTAAAGTAATTTGTGATCAGGAAATGGAAAACATTGATATGAATGTTGATGTTGATGCTTTAAATTTTTCTGTTTGTAATGCAGTCTTGAAGGCAGCAAACCAGGCGATAAAGAAGAAAGAAGGTATAAGGAAAAAGAAGATAGTACCTTGGAGGACAAAGGATTGTGATAAAATGATTAAGGATCGAAATAAAGCTTTTAAAATTTTAAAGAGGAATCACAGTTTTATGAATTTTATGGAGTATAAAATATTACTGGCTAAGGTAAGAAGAACTTAAAAATGCAAAGAAGGAGTATTGGAGAGGGTTTTGTAATTCAGTGGGGAGGGAGACAAAAATACAAAAGGTTTGGTCAATGATTAAGAGAATGAATAGTATAAGGAAAGAGTATGGATATCCAATATTAAATGATGGTGAGGTAACAGCAGTAAAAGATGAGGAGAAAGCTAATTTAATTTAAAAAAGACATTTGTTAAAATTCATAGTTTAGATATTGTTAGTGAAGAAGGAAAAAGAGGAAGAGAAAATACAGTTAGGGAAAATATAGAATTATTGCAACATGTGGAGGACAATCATAACTTGTTAAATATTTTGTTTACAAAAACAGAATTAAATCGAGTTTTACAAAAATCCAAATTATCAGCACCAGGAAAAGATCAGATTTGTTATATTATGATTAACCATATTAGTGATAAAGCTAAAGACATTTTATTAGAGCTATATAATAGAGTTTGGGAGGGTGGGAAAATGCCGCAAAGCTGGAAGGAGGCAGTGGTAGTACCCATAAGAAAACCAGGAAAAGATAATACTAATCCAGGAAATTATAGACCAATAGCTTTGACATCTAATGTTTGTAAGATAATGGAGTGTATGATAAATGAAAGATTAATATATTATATAGAAAATAAAGGATATATATCTAAATATCAAAGTGGTTTTAGAAGAGGAAGGAATACAATGGATCCTGTTTTATGTTTAGAACATGAAGTTAGGAGAGCACAAATAAACAAAGAAAGTGTAGTGGTAGTATTTTTTGATATAGAAAAAGCCTATGATACAATGTGGACAGAAGGCCTTCTAATTAAAATTAGGAAAATGGGAGTTAATGGACGAATGTTTATATGGGTAAAGGACTATTTAATGGGAAGACAAATTCAAGTGACAATTGGAAAGATTTTTTCTGAAAAGTTTCTTGTGGAATATGGTACACCACAAGGAAGTATAGTGAGTCCATTATTATTTTCTTTAATGGTAAATTATTTTTTTAATGGTATAAAAGATGGGATAGGGTGTTCACTTTTTGCAGATGATGGGGCAATATGGAAGAGAGGGAAAATGTAGAGTTTATTGTAAAGAAACTACAAGAAGCAATTGGTAAAGTGAAGGAATGGTCATACGAATGGGGTTCTAAGTTCTCGGTAGAAAAGACTTACACAATGTTCTTTACAAGGAAAAGAGTTAGAGAGGAAGTTTAAACTTAAGTTGTATGGTCAGGAGTTGGAAAGAGCAAATAAATTTAAATTTCTAGGTTTATGGTTTCATGAAAGGTTAACATGGGGTGTGCACATTCAGAGTATTATGGATAAAAGTTAAAAGGTGTTAAATATAATGAGGTGTTTAGTTGGGAGTGAATGGGGTGCAGACAGGAAATCATTGAAGACTATATAATAATAATAATAATAATTCTGGAATAGCGCTACAACTGGTGGCAGCTTGTTGGAGTAGCTCTGTGACTTAGCTTGTATTTGCTAGCATTTTTTGTTGTTGTTATTTTTGAGTATTTCTTGCTAGTTTTTTCTTCTGATATATTTTCTTAATACTTTTCTCCTGATTTGGGTGATGTGCTGATTGAGTTTTTTGCTTGATTTATCACTTTTCTGCCACTTGTTATGATGCGTAACCATGGCAACAAGAGACTTGTTTAAAAGAGAGAGCAACTAACTGACATTTCTAACGCTGAAATAAACCTCAAATGGAAACTCTGGATCCAGGATGAGCTCAAAAGAAGAAGACGTGGATGCAGCGCAGGAGCAAGGTGAAGAGAGAGAAAGAGGAAGTTTAAACCTTCACTTCCATCAGTCATATTGACAACTGTGAGATCTCTCGCTAATAAAATGGATGAACTTGAAACTCTGTTGAAGACCCAGCCAGGGTATCAGGAATGCAGCATCATGTGTTTTACTGTGACATGGCTAAAGGAACATATCCTGGACTCCAACGTTTCTCTGCCTGGCTTTCAAACAATACGGGCAGACAGAGATTTGAAGAGGAGCAGCAAAAGAAGAGGAGTTGTCAGTTGATCACATCTCACAGCAGTCTCACATCTCACAAAGCAAGTGACATGAAGAGGTTGAATAGATTGAAAAGGAGGGCTGGTTTGGATCCTCTTGAGTTGATTGTTCAAAGGAGGTTGAAGAACATGATAGAGAACCCTCATCATCCTCTTCACAACACAGTAACTCAACAACAGAGTGTCTTCAGTCAGAAGCTTCTTCAGATCCAACACAGACCACTACAGGAGATTCTTCCTGTCCACAGATAGAACCCTCTACAGGAGAACCTTCCTGTCCACGGCTAGAACCCTCTACAGGAGAACCTTCCTGTCCACGGCTAGAACCCTCTAAAGAAGATCCTTCCTGTTCACAGCTAGAACCCTCTTCAGGAGATCCTTAACGTCCACAGATAGAACCCTCTACAATGGAAGAAGAACTGAGCTACAACAACCACGGGTGCCGCCAGAAATTCTGGGCCCTATGGAAAACAAAATTTCTGGGACCCCTACATTTTTTACAGATAAAATTAACCCAGTAAACATAACCTGTATACTTAAAAAAAGATACTTAGAACAGTTAAAATTTCGGCTTGCTCTGTTCTTCCCTGATCTCTTCCTTTACACTTAGGGTTCCCTCTGTACTATTCTCACCACTTCCTCAACTTCCACACTCTCTCTGTCTCTCTCTTGTTTCTGTTTGGTAAGGATAGCAAATTAGAGCTTAGAATTAATATTTTCCCAACTGCATTGTTAAATAATATTATATGAAATATATAATCATACAAAATTAAGTTCAAGTTTCAAGTGTATTTATTTATAAAGCGCCAGTTCATGACAAAGTCATTTCAAGGCACTTCACAGAAAAATCAAACATTTTCTATCTAAGGAACCAGCCAATTGGGCTGAATTGTTAGTTCAGCACAATCCCCCATCCTGAGCAAGCACGATTGGCGACAGTGGAAAGGAACAACTCCCTTTTAACAGGAAGAAACGTTTAGCAGAACCTGGCTCAGGATGGGCGGCGAATGGGGTCTGACCTGACAGGAAAGAGACACATACAAACACCGATGGATTTTGGCCAGTCGTCATGTCTATAGAAGGATAAACAGAGAAACAGTCAATGGCAGCAGTAAAAATTAAAAGCAACTAGATGAATTGCATTTCCTGCGGAAATGCAGTGTGAATGCTGGGAGCTGAAAAAAGTGAGTTAAATGCAGCTGAATGAATTTGCTGAATTAGCTAAAGGCAGAATAGAAAGCTTAAAGTAGCTGAATGGTTGAAATTCTTGTAAAGAAGCTGAATTAGCTAGATGTAGCTGAAAAAGTTTAAATTAGCTGAATTAATTAGTTTAAGTCTGCCAAAAATGTTTAAGGAGAACTGATGTTTAGAAGAAACCTAACTGACAATAATAGTTGAATTATTTTGCTAAATGTACTAAAAGAAGTTTAATTTGCAAAGTGCAATTGAAAAAGCTTATCTACCTACATTAGCTCAATGCAGTTGGAAAAGCCTAAATTAGTTGAATTAGCTAAAACAAGCTGAAGGGCTTAAAAGAAGCTGAAAAGCTTTAAATGTGCTGAATTAACAGGGGGAATCTGCTAAAACTGCATAAGCAGTGCTTTTGTTTTCAAAAGCACAACTGTTAATATTAACTGAAAAGTTTTATTGAATAGTTTAAAATGGTCTAATATAAGATGAAATGACACAAAGCAGAAAAGTGGAAGGTCAGAAGCTTTAAAACTGTTATGAGAGAAAAGATAAAAACATAATGAAAAAGCATTTACACAGTAATCCATAAAAAACTGGGATTTAGACTCTGTGATTGCCATGGTAACCCAAAAATTGAATTTGACATGATGGTTCACTTCTAATGATCAAGCAGAGTTCTACTAGAGTTATACTACATGGGGTAACAGATACTACTGTGTCTATTATGTGCCATTTTAACAGGGTTTCATATTTTTTGTGAATTCTGTTGCCATGGTAACATGAAACCTGATGTAAACATTATTATCAACTTCTCCTGGCCGATCAGATCAGTTTAATGTATTATTTATGCATATAAAATCCCCAGACCTCAAATGGAACGTTCAAATGGAATGTTCAGTTAGGGTGTAACTGCCGACCAGATTAATCTTTTCACAGGCCGAAAAATTTCTTCCTGGGAGCTAAAAAAAATGAATGAAATGCAGCTGAAAAAGTTTTTTTTAACTTGAAAAGAGCTGAAAGAATTAAAAAGTTGAAGAGTTGAAACAGTTGAATGTATTTCAATGAAGCTACAGGAATTCACAAACTTAAATACTTTTTAAAGTTTAAGATATATCAATATATAAAGATGTAGTTTCCAAGGTGAAGAGAGCTGAAGTAGTTGGAAAAGTGAAAAGAGTTCAATAGTTAAAGAGTTGTATGTATTTCAAGGAAGCTGAAGGGGTTCACAAACTTAAATACTTTTTAAAGGTGAATATATATCAATGGGACATTTTATTCATATTATGAAAATCAAGTTTGACAGCATCGATCGTAGCAGCAGCACTGTCACTTCATAGAACACGCTCTAAACTGATTTTGTAACTTTTAAAGCGTGTAGATTACTATTTGTAGTGTAGAGTTATCATGTGGAGAACACTGGTAGATAAGAGGCGTTTAGAGGCTTCAGTCTTCATGAAATTGGGTACTCATGCTCATCTTGTTCAGCTAAGACGGGAGGGGAGGGGGGCGCTTGGGGGAAGGAGGATGTGAGTGTGCAGCGGCCATTGAATCTCTGTCTTTGATAACCCAGAAACAGCGGATATGTTATTATAGTTGGGTCAAAATCATAATTCAGTTGTTCTTTTACTAAGCTAGCTGGATAAAAGCAGGTCCAGTAGCAAAAGAAATAAGTCTTGGAATATAGGAATCAGGCAAGCTACCTTTCTTTTTCAAAAACAATGTGACACACTTTGGACTTCGGCGTAGGCTACTCTGGTTCACTTTCCGTCATTTCTTTCCGTTTTATAACTGTCCGCCATTGCTCATAATGCACGTTGGGATATGTCGACCAGCGAAGAATACACCTAGTGTTTATATCTATGGAAAGGAGCCAGCCTGTCTGTCATTTCGGTCCGCACTCCAAACCAGTGGTGGCGGTAATGCGCCAACCTCCACACAACTACCTGGAAGAAGAACATGTTGGCTTCAGGCAGTGAGGCTAGATGCGCATTCTTGCTCTACAGTATCTCGTTTTTGCAAAATATTTACTAAAAATGCCACCAAAAGGAAAAGGTGGAAAGGGTGGCAAAGGTTAGTGGTCCACACACACAAAATATCATCAATAATATATCATAATATATTACGTTTCACTCCTCAACAGCTTTGAGTTAGCTCACAATGCGTCCCTTCCATGAAAAAACCCTGTTTTGTGTAATTCTTGATTATCGTATTTTTGTTGGTGTGACCATGTCGTGTTGAATTTCGTTACTGTGTAGGGGCTGCTTCTTTAAGTGTGGAGGCTGACAAGAAGGAAAAAGGCCCGAAAGGAGGCACTGCTGTCAAGGTAAAGGAAATCACACACAGTCGGAACTCGTGGCGACTTGACTTCTATCCAAACTCTGCAGTCAGTCAGCAGTGCACCACGCTTTGAGTGCACTTTGAAAACAGTGAAGACATGGGCATGTTTGTGTTATTCCGAGGGAGTCGACGCATCACACTGAGAGCCGATGATCTCAGTGCGAACACAATTTCTTTAATTCTGTGCCCTATGCGACGGCGGTACCGTGGTTAAATGAGCCGACCTTAAAGGTCATGTATTATGAAGAATCAACTTTTTGGAGCGTTTAACCATGTTGTGATGCTATTTCTTTAATTAAAAGACCTCCAGAGTGGTTTTTGGCTTAATTCGTGCATTCCCGAGTAATCCTCCTGAAACCTGCGCTCTGAACAGCTGCTTTACTCGCTCATGTAAAACGGCTGAATTGAGCCCCTCTACGTCACACTGTCGTATCAGCAAGTTCCTGACCAATCCCTGCTGTCCCTGTAGTAGGTACGAGGTGAGCTGCGAGAGTCCGAAACAATTTGTCAGGAGCTCATCACGGCAGATGTCTAACGTACAGCCCAGAGTTCCCACACTTCAACCACCTGCTGCTCTTTATTAGCATGAGCTGCTAATAAAGACTTATCAACTCTACCCTGCTAATCACATGTCAGTAAGATTCCAGCTTTACAGCTGAGCTCCACGTCACCGCAGCCCGTCCCACCACCGGATAAAAGACTCAGTCACTCACCCTCACCTCACGGAGCTCCTGTTAGCCTCCGTGCTGCTTTATCCGCCTCATTAATCCAGCCTCAGACCTGTCCTGGTCGATCTCTCAATCTCCCTCTCTCTCTCTCTCTCTCTCTCTCTCTCTCTCTCTCTCTCTCTGTCCGCCTCGTTCTTGGCTGCTGGTCTCGCGGTCAGCGGGTCGCTGCCTCCAGAAACCCGCTCCTCGCCTACGACCTGTCTCACTTCACCCATCTGATTCCAGTCTTGGTGTCATCTCCCGGGTCGGATGAGATCCAGTCGCGAGTGGACCGTCCTTCCCTCCAGACGGTCCTCACCACTGAGCGTCCTCTGACAAATTAGCACCTCCATTTCGTTGTATTTCATTCCAAAAATTTCTCGTCGAAAATGTGCATTTGGCTGCGAGAGTTACAGAAGTTTATTTAGTGTTTCTAAATCAGACTAACATTTGGGAGGCGGGGTTTTAGGTAAACCGAGCATTTTTAAAACTGTAAAATAGCATGATACAGTCCCTTTAAAGATAAGCGTTCAAGTCAGCCGAAGCTAGCGCTCGTATAATTATTTGCTTCGCGCATACACCGTTCATTATGATAATAGAGCATTGGGGTGCCCTTGCAAGCGGAAACGATGAAAGAGTGAAGATTTGAAAAGCTTAGGCACAAGAAATGTTTATTTATAATAAATATATACACTCACCGGCCACTTTATTAGGTACACTATGCTAGTAACGGGTTGGATCCCCTTTTGCCTTCAGAACTGCCTCAATTCTTCGTGGCATAGATTCAACAAGGTGCTGGAAGCATTCCTCAGAGAGTTTGGTCCATATTGACATGATGGCATCACACAGTTGGCGCAGATTTGTCGGCTGCACATCCATGATGCGAATCTCCCGTTCCACCACATCCCAAAGATGCTCTATTGGATTGAGATCTGGTGACTGTGGAGGCCATTTGAGTACAGTGAACTCATTGTCATGTTCAAGAAACCAGTCCGAGATGATTCCAGCTTTATGACATGGCGCATTATCCTGCTGAAAGTAGCCATCAGAAGTTGGGTACATTGTGGTCATAAAGGGATGGACATGGTCAGCAACAATACTCAGGTAGGCTGTGGCGTTGTAACGATGCTCAATTGGTACCAAGGGGCCCAAAGAGTGCCAAGAAAATATTCCCCACACCATTACACCACCACCAGCCTGAATCGTTGATACAAGGCAGGATGGATCCATGCTTTCATGTTGTTGACCCCAAATTCTGACCCTACCATCCGAATGTCGCAGCAGAAATCGAGACTCATCAGACCAGGCAACGTTTTTCCAATCTTCTGTTGTCCAATTTCGATGAGCTTGTGCAAATTGTAGCCTCAGTTTCCTGTTCTTAGCTGAAAGGAGTGGCACCCGGCGTGGTCTTCTGCTGCTGTAGCCCATCTGCCTCAAAGTTCGACGTACTGTGCGTTCAGAGATGCTCTTCTGCCTACCTTGGTTGTAACGAGTGGTTATTTGAGTCACTGTTGCCTTTCTATCAGCTCGAACCAGTCTGGCCATTCTCCTCTGACCTCTGGCATCAACAAGGCATTTCCGCCCACAGAACTGCCGCTCACTGGATATTTTTTCTTTTTTGGACCATTCTCTGTAAACCCTAGAGATGGTTGTGCGTGAAAATCCCAGTAGATCAGCAGTTTCTGAAATACTTAGACCAGCCATTCTGGCACCAACAACCATGCCACGTTCAAAGTCACTCAAATCACCTTTCTTCCCCATACTGATGCTCGGTTTGAACTGCAGGAGATTGTCTTGACCATGTGTACATGCCTAAATGCACTGAGTTTCCGCCATGTGATTGGCTGATTAGAAATTAAGTGTTAACGAGCAGTTGGACAGGTGTACCTAATAAAGTGGCCGGTGAGTGTATATATATGTAATATTATTTAATAACCCATCTACGACGTATATTTGTACTATATCCAGAAGAATTCTTCAATAATTTACTGTAGATTTTCAGAGAAACAGAAGACCAGAGTGCAGTATAAAACCAAGTTGTCATAGGCGTTTCTCATTTTCAATAATTAATTTCTGCAAAACGAGGAGAGGTGACAAAAAACTCTTTATTTTCTGGTAAAGGGTCACCTATACTACCACCAGAATAAATATTTCACAGTTTTACTGTAGAAATTTGGAGAAATATCAAGTCAAAGTACTGTTTAATGCCTTTACCGACAAAGTGATTGTCTCATTTTCAGGAATTACCCAGTAAACATTAGACATCTGCTGGACGTGCAGATCAAGTTGAAATTGCGTCCGTTGATCCAAGAACAATTTTGGCCATCTATACGGCTTGCAAACTAGGATCGCTATTTGGACGTCTAACCTTGACCCCATTTAGACCTCAATAGACAGTAATTGCATCATCATGACCCATCGTCTGATTGGCTGAAGTTGGGGTGGGCGATATGACCTAAAATCACCTGATTTTTCATCTTTTGTGATGGTATAATATCACTGTTTTTTCGGTACATTTTGGGAGGAGTAGCCTGTCCTGTCCCTTTAGTAAAGTTCATATTTTTATAATATACAGTGGACCACGGTTATATGCACTACCTCGGTGCCCAGCAGTTTTGTGCATGTAAGCGCTGTGTGCAATTATCCGTTGGTGGTCATTTGGACTGTAAACATGGGTAGCAGTGTTCAGTATTGATAACAGATATCAGAAATGGTATAATAACGCAATTAAAATATATTAGGAGAATAAAACTCTCAAACAGGGAGTTGTATACTTGTAGTCAGGATACACTATAAGTAAACAGATGCTCCACATACGCGCGCACATGGACACGACGGTGACGGCACGGATTAAGTTACAGTTAGTAACAGAACAGAACGGTTTTCTATATCAGATATTAAGAACTCATGATCCGGCAATAAAAACTAGAACAAATGTTACACGTGACACTATTTCAAACTGAAGACGTTTTTTGGCGACCGTCTGACAGCTTCAGGCAGACCAGCCACACACACGACCAGGGGTCTCATTTATAAAACATTGCGTAGAAACCCTACTAAAAGTGTACGTACGACCAAAACAAAAAGTTTGCGTACGCCAAAAAAATTTCCGATTTATAAAACCATGCGTACGCACAGTTGTAAGCAACTTCCCCTTTAAATCACACTCTACCTGGAACTACCTGGAACTCTACCTGAACACGCCCAAACCGGGCCATATAAGGTCAATACAAAGCAGGACATGAATATTGATACATATGAGGAAGATGGGAAATATCGCAACTAAACAAAAAAACAAGAAGATAAACTTCACAGAGACGAAAATGAAAGTGTTAGTGGGTGAAGTGGAGGATTGGAGAGACATTTTATTTGGTGGAAACAGCAGTGGTGTCACAAATAAAATAAAAAAACTATGAGTGGCAGCGTCTGCAGTGCAGACTGTCAGCTGCTGACAGGGCGGTGTACGGTCTTGTGTCAGAGAAGGAGGGCGACACCGACCTGACAGAAACAACAAATAAAGCCGCGGTAAAACACCTTTTGTAATATGTGGCTACATTAACAAATGTTAGCATGTTTTAAGGAGACTAATATGCCGTGTCTTTTCAGCATTTGCACATAGGCGAGGATGAGGTCATCAGACTGTCCCCGGCACCAGTGGTGCCGGTGACCGCGGCGCATCCAGCAGTGGTCGAATTCTGACTGAAGCTGTGATACAGACACAGAGAGAAACGATCAGCGCTGTTAATTCTGTGACCAAAACAAAAGAAATAAATATTGTGTTTTGTGACATGATGACAGCTGTTGTGGCTTTAAATGATACATTAAAAAACATTAAATGAACCTTGTCGTTGTCATCTCAAACGCCGCATTACACCCTCAGACCCAATTATTCCCAGAGTGAAGGCTTCCTGTCGAGGAGGCGATTAATTTTATGTATTTCTCTTAGTATTAAAAAATGTTTTTAGGAGAGCTACAGCTCACTACAAGCTGCAATATAGATATCATTGCTGTTCTGAATGTTTATAATAACGAATCTATAATTGATGTTTGGTGTGAGGTGAAATGACGTGTGTGAGAGGAGTAACATGCAGTCTGACTGTAGTTCACCACCTCACCAACTACTTCGTTGATTCCCCTCGTCTCCAAAATGTCTGTACGCACGGGTCAGAGTTGGCGTACAGGTGTGCACGTTTTCAAGTCAAGTTTGTTTTTTATAAATCCCAACTTTTGCTTTGAAAGTGGCGTACGCTACTTTCAGGCCCCATTTTGTGCGTACGCACCGTTTATAAATGAGACCCCAGAGCAGTCTAGTTCCACACACCAAACAGCGACAGTGTGCGTGAGAACACCAGCAGAGGTTTACGGTCATGTAACAAGTGAGAAACAGCGAGATTTAGTGAGATGCATATATGATACCTCCAAATGTTTGTGCAAATAAGTGCATATTATTGAAGCTTGCTTCGTGTCGGATGATTTAAAACTGAACCAGTTCCAAATAACAGAGGTGCCTCCTCTTTTTGGAACGAGAGTTTCCTCTAGAGCAGCCTTAGTCTCGCCGTCTGGTTCTGACACTCCACTCATCTCTTTTCAGATAATATAGGCTACAGGCCCGACCATTCTTCACGATGTTTCACCAGTCGTTTCTTTATTGATTACTCGGTTAAGTGCTCATTACGGTAATTTAATGGCCACTCCCCTTTTACCTACCACCTGCAAAGTTGATACGAATATGTTTTACTTTTTTTATTTGCAACAAGATACATAGTATAAGGACAGGTATTCAGACCACAGCTGAATGTTTGAAGAAAATTTAATGCCTTATTAAAATTGGCTATTATTGCTGTAAATGCAGTCATTCAAGGCACATAATTGATTTATAACGGTATTGACAGTATTAGAAAATCCATGTCGTGGTGCAATGTTACACTGATGACTATGACACCAGTGTACCGCCCACCCCTAGGCTGAAGCAATTAAACCCCCCACAAACCCGAAATGATGAGCTGGATCTAAAACCACGCAGCGTTTGGCACAATACTCGGTCCTGGTTGATCTGGCGCTGGAGGGATTTTATTCATGTAATCAACTCAATTCCATCAATTTTGGAAGATTTCTGAACAAAGAACAAATAGATCGCTTCGCAGCCGCTTCAGAGTCTCTGATTCTCCCTTCCACCATCATCGTCTGTCTCTTTCTGACTACCTGGTTTCGTTCCTGCTCCACATGCCTTTTATAACAGGGTAAGAAAGGAAGATCTCACCCAGAGAAGTGCACCGCTGTCCCCGTCAGGATCATAGGACTAATTACAGGATGTAACAAGTTCATATTCAGCGAGCAGCTGCCCCAGAATGGGATTTAAGCCAATAAGAGCTGTAGAGACGTCAGTGGTACTGAGGGTTCAGATTCACTTTGACGTCTATAGACGTCAGTGGCACTGAATGAGTTAATAATCAATTACAAATAATTTTAGGATATAATATAGTCCAGACTGGTTAATATTTTTAGTGACAGTGCATATAAAAGTATAGTTTAGTCGAAATCAACAACTGATGGGCAAAGGTTCATCAGAGCACAACAGACAAGTTCAGTCTTTTCAATGGTAAATTAACCATCACTACCTTTGCACATCAAGAAGTCAGTTGGCAGTATCTTCCCCAAAAAAGTACATTTCTGGTGCACACCACCAATCACACGCTGAACATGAATCCTGATGTGGGCAATTTTCCTTATTGTTTCCAAGTCAACAGGAGCTAACTGGGACTTTCCATGTGTGAAGGCTAGTATTTTTAAATGAGCCATTCTACAACCTAAAGTGGCCTGAATATTAAAGCCACGATCAGCAAGAACAAGATCACCAGGAACTATGTTATCCAAAAGACCACAGTTTTCAGTTATGTATTTACTCTTCCTCTCCGTGCATTTGAAATGTAAAACACTGTGCCTTGTGGTGTAATACAGTGGACGACGGTTATATGCACAACCTCGGTGCCCAGCACTTTTGTGCATATAGGCGTTGTGTGCATTTATCCGTCGGAGGTCATTTCGACTGTAAACATGGGTAGCGGTGTTTGGTATTGATAATCAAAAATTGTGTAATAACGCAATTACAATATATTAGGGGAATAAAACTCAAACAGACCGAGTTGTACTTATAGAGTGGATCTACTACTTAGTAACAGATGCGACAGATATGCACGCATGATGGACACCAGGGTAACGGCACAGATTAAGTTACAGTTAGAAACAGAGCAGAACGATTTTCCATATTGGATATGAAGAACGTATGATCGGGCACTAAAAATTAATAGAACAGATGTTACATCTGACACTGTTTCACACTGAAGAAGTCAGTGATTAATTTTTGGCAACCCTCTGACAGCTTCAGGCAGAAGCGCCAGACACGTATGCGAGATCGTCAGAGCAGCCTAGTTCCAGGCACCTGACAGTGCGTGGGAGAACACCAGAGGAGGTCAGGCAACCACTGAGAAATGGCGATATTCAATGAGATGCATATAGGATACCGCCAAATGTTTTGTGCATATATCCGTTGGCGCTGAACATATAAGCGTTGAGGGTGATTCTCATGAACGTGGTGTACAACTCATAGCAAAATTAAAAAACCACTGAATACACAATCTTTCCTCCCCTTTTATAAAATAGGGTCTAGTTTCACTATTGAGTTTGAAATTATAACCCTTATTCACATTTTTTAGGTATTTCCAGACGTTTTTCCCTACATTTTGAGGAAATAAATTCATTACCGTAACACATTATAATTATGAAAAATTAAACAACAAAACCTCTTTTCCCCCTTTTTTTGACAGCAATGACTTCATTGTGATCAAGACCAGTGGTTATCATTAAAATATTACTTAATTATTTAATGTAGGTTCAATAAATCATCAAAATCTGTACATTGCGGTAATGAAAAAAGCATAACGGCAATGAATAACAAAGTTTTGGTACTGAACACTTTATAACTACACTATTTAACTACACAATAAAATGCATTCTACTCCAATTTATTAATAAACCAATAAATATATACATTATACCATAGTTTGTTGTTGCTTTTCACTTCATTCTTCTTTAGTGTGTGGGCCTACCATTGATTTTTTTCCTATTTGTTTCTTTTATACTTAGCCTAGATCTCTGGCAATACACTGAAATGCCTAGCAGATGATGAAGATGGCAGTGGCTCATGGATAATTTCTTTTATGTCATCCAAATAGTACCAGACCTTGTCGCCAGCAAATTTTATGGAGGGAATATAGAACTGGTTGTCACCTGCACAAGTCATGGTGTCGACTTCATACTGGTCACTGGCACAGTGGATTAATAAATTACAAAAAAGGCACATTAAAATATCAAAATTTTAAACAACAGCACATGTGGTTTTGAATATTGGCATGTGATTATGACCCCCACTTTGTTTGGGATCACACATGGGCCCACTGAAATCATGGGTGTAATCATTCTTTTGAGGGGGCATGCCTTACCCAATATTGTGGAAATGCTAGTGTTTAAATTTTGCCGGATTGTTGATTGAATTCTTAACTGAATATTTACACACCTGACTTCCTTTTTTTTGTTTTCAACTTGTAACATAACCTATGTTATAGTGCCAGGTCTCAATCATAGTCCACAAGGACCCAAGTTCCAACTGGGATTCTTTCATCAGACTCCTCTTGTTCCTTGTTGGTGAGAACAAATTCCTTTGGGGAGAAGCAGTCACAAAAGTGGCTACAAAAACAAGAAACATCTCTAACTTTGATCCTTCCTGGCTTGTTTGCAAGAACCTGTGGGAAAAATAGTTAAGTTTAATAATATACAATAATATAAAAATACACAGCTTTGAAAGATTGCCCATTATTATTAACACCATTTGGATGGTGGTTATGTACTACCTACACAATGTGAAGAACGAAAGTGAAAATGAATGAAGGGGAGGCAATGTCGCCTTCCGTGTGTCTAGCCCCTAAGACAGGAATAAAACAAGTGTCACTGTGCTTCATCTGTTGGCTGACAGTGTAGAAACATCACAGTGACGTAAAGAAGCCTGTGATACAACAGATTTAACGGTTTAAAGGCTTTGAGATATTACCAAGTATAATAATTTGCTGTTGTGGTACTTTGAATTCACTGAAGAGTAGATTTAGTTCTGTAATGGTTTATTTCTGAATACTTGACTTTGTTTTTCCCTCAGGTTCGGCACATCCTCTGTGAAAAACATGGAAAATGCATGGAGGCGATGGAAAAACTGAAAGCTGGAGTTCGATTCTGTGAAGTAGCATCACAGTACAGTGAAGACAAAGCCAGACAAGGAGTAAGCATGCATGCACAAACTCAGTTCTACGTCTTTAATTTACATGCTCTTTTTATTACTAGATGGCTTGGCGCGCGCAGGGGATTAAACGAGCCTGGCACCCAGATGGCTGAAGGCTTTGTGCCATGTTATTGTTATATTGTATTAATAACTAATAAAATGTGCAGTAACTACATTATTACATGTTGTCGAAACACCAAACTCACAGAACACATAACCATCTCCCATTGATCATACTACAACTCATACTTTGGGGAAATAGGCTTAAATTTCATTTTAAATTCTCTTTCATCATATCAGGGATTCCCAAACTTATTTTGCCACGCACCCCCTTTTATGTCCCGGTCGTGTTGACGCACCCCCCGCACCTTCAAAAAAAATGCCACAAGCATTTTTGTTACGGTTGAAAGGACGTTGAATTTTATTTAGGCTATATTAAAAATGGCATGTTTACTCAAATGAACAAAAAACACATCTAATGATGATCTAATGACAACAATAATGCGCTCCTGTGTCTGTGTTAGGGTGAGTTTTTCCAGTATATTTGAAGCAATAATATAAATACTATTTGTCCAAATACATACTCAGATTAATACCTTTGATTCATCACTCTCTCTTGGTTCCTCTCCTGTACCTTTGTTTTTCAATTTCTCAACTGACAGTTTCCCCGATTTAAGCCAATTGAGCATATTTGCGAAAATGAATGAAGTAGAGGCAACAAGCTAGGTCCGCACATAAATTGTGTAGTAGAAGAAGAAGAACTTCTTCTACACTTCATTTCTAGATTAAGTGCATTTTGAATAGTAATTTTAATTGTCAGTTTAAAAATTTACAGAGGAAATATTTATTTACACATCTTTATTGTGTGAGGAAACACCACTCTATTTTGTAATTATTATCATTACATTTTTCCGCCATTACATTTTTCACGTTGCGCACCCCCTAGTGGCAGCTCGCGCACTCCTGGGGGTGCACGCACCACACTTAGGGAATCCCTGCTTCATGTAATAACCTAGCATTGTAGCATTAGTCTCGGGTTTAGGTGAACACACTCTTGGCGTTTAGCAATAATTGAGTGGTTGTGGCCTGGGATGATATCGAAATTCCTAGCCGAAATTATTATTTCAGTCTGCCCCTGGCAGAGTCCAAGTTGTCTCTAGGAGAGTCTTTAAAGTAGGAAATATTGCACATTGCCTCAGCCTGCATTAAATCAGTGATCAGTTCTTGATACTTTCTCATCTCCTACTTTTTATAATAATAATACAATCTCAATTTTGGTACATGAGACAACAATATTGAAGAATTTAGGGATTTGACACTGTAATGACGTGCACATGCGCGGGCACGTACACACACACACACACACACACACACACACACACACACACACCCACACACCCACAAGTGTGTTTTGGTATCCTTATGGGGACCGTCCATTGACTTCCATTGATTTTAGTAACTAGATTTATACCTAACCCAAACCCTTTTACTAACCTTAACCATTACTGATCTATAACTAACCCTAAGACTAACTAAGACTCTATTCACACCATACCTATAAACCTAACCCCTAACCCTAAAAAGGGGAGTCCCCCTCATGGGGACCAGGCTTCGGTCCCCACAAGAACCCTCGGACCCCAGAAAGATAGTAAAAGTCAGGAAACGGGTCCCCAGGAGGTCAGAAATACAACCCCCCCCCCACACACACACACAGTATCTGATTCAGAACTTTGCTCTATAAATGACTCTTTTTAGACAAAACAAAATATCAAAGTACTTTTTTACTGTTGTCTTTTCCACTTTCATAGTAGTAAAACATAGTTCAGATGTTGCATGAATCATTAAAACATGAAATATTTAAAAGTCACTGATCTGCTTGAAAAACCTCTTTATACACAATGCTCTTTATCTCAGCTTTTAGTCCTGAAACTTGTGGATTTTCATAAAAGTCCCTCTTTTGTACGGCAGATTACTAAATAACAGAAAGAGGTAGAAACATTTTTTTTTTGCTTTTGAAAGAAGAAAGACTAAATTTTGTGCTGATGGTTTCAGAATTCACATAGTCATTGGAGAAAATATTCTGTGGGCCTTCAAAAATCAGTAAAAAGGCTAAATATCTGGCACTGAATGAGTTAACAATCCTGTTTTTATTTAGACTAGTTTTAGTTGACTATAAGTTGAGCTTTTTAGTTTTTATTTTAGTCCAAGAAAATCTTTTTATGTTTAGTTTTAGTCAAAACCTGTAAACATTTTAGTCTAGTTTTGGTCAGGACAATCATTTTACCACTTTTCTGTTTTTGTCAGCAGATAATATTGAACATTTCCATCTGATCTAAAGTTATTTCACACAATTTTTCCCATCTTTTTGATGAAACACACAACTATCCTATTATATAAAGAAATAACCCGATTTTGATATCACAAAACTCTTGCAAAAAATAGATTCAACATCTTCAACAGAATTTCAGACTGTACAAATTGGTACCTTCCCAAAGGGAAAGTACTACAGCTTACTAGGGTATTTATATTAGATTTAATATTTACTATATACAATAATGGATTTCTTTACATTTAACATCAGATGACCACTTCGGTTGTAAGATTTGGATAAATATTAGACATTTTACATGAGAATAAGAAAGAAAAATAATTATTTGTACCCCTCTTTCCCTGTTAATACTTTACTTGGCCTTCTAGCTAAATTTTGTTAGACTTGCCCCTGGACAGTTACCAGTGTTCAGCTACATAGAAAAGGCTCCTGGTGTTATTGGTCTCTCAGAAACAGTTTGTAACTTCCCTTCAGCTCATTTATATCACCTAAAAGGTGTTTCTCGATTATCTGTTCAGCTCTGATGATTCAGTGTAGACATATCCTGGTTTCATCTTCATGTTTCCTTCTCACCAGATATCCAAACCAATATCATGACCAGCAGCTACAGCTGCGACTCGAGTAAACATCAGCTGATAAACCAATCTTTTTCTAGTCTACCTGAAATACTGGACAAATCATGTTCCCTTACACCTCAAAAAAGAATGCGTAATATTTTCTCTGACAATTTAGTTTTTTTACAGGACAGTTGGCAACCATATTCTAGATCTACACTCACCGGCCACTTTATTAGGTACACCTGTCCAACTGCTCGTTAACACTTAATTTCTAATCAGCCAATCACATGGCGGAAACTCAGTGCATTTAGGCATGTACACATGGTCAAGACAATCTCCTGCAGTTCAAACCGAGCATCAGTATGGGGAAGAAAGGTGATTTGAGTGACTTTGAACGTGGCATGGTTGTTGGTGCCAGAATGGCTGGTCTGAGTATTTCAGAAACTGCTGATCTACTGGGATTTTCACGCACAACCATCTCTAGGGTTTACAGAGAATGGTCCAAAAAAGAAAAAATATCCAGTGAGCGACAGTTCTGTGGGCGGAAATGCCTTGTTGATGCCAGAGGTCAGAGGAGAATGGCCAGACTGGTTCGAGCTGATAGAAAGGCAACAGTGACTCAAATAACCACTCGTTACAACCAAGGTAGGCAGAAGAGCATCTCTGAACGCACAGTACGTTGAACTTTGAGGCAGATGGGCTACAGCAGCAGAAGACCACGCCGGGTGCCACTCCTTTCAGCTAAGAACAGGAAACTAAGGCTACAATTTGCACAAGCTCATCGAAATTGGACAATAGAAGATTGGAAAAACGTTGCCTGGTCTGATGAGTCTCGATTTCTGCTGCGACATTCGGATGGTAGGGTCAGAATTTGGCGTCAACAACATGAAAGCATGAATCCATCCTGCCACAGGTTCAGGCTGGTGGTGGTGGTGTAATGGTGTGGGGAATATTTTCTTGGCACTCTTTAGGCCCCTTGGTACCAATTGAGCATCGTTACAACGCCTCAGCCTACCTGAGTATTGTTGCTGACCATGTCCATCCCTTTATGACCACAATGTGGTATACTGTTTCCTGCCCTGCTGCGCATGGCAACATCAGACGTCGAGTCTTCCTGTTTGCTACTCTTATGCTACAGCTTTTAGTAAGCAGACTTCTAGGCGTGGTTTCACCTGCGGGAGCTGTCGAATATTATTGAACAAAGGAGTTGTGACGCAACGGATATAGGCCGTTCGAACTCGAGTGTTATCACCACCTCCATAGTTTGAGAGATTAAAACTGAAAGAGAAGTTTTTTACCTGTTTTCACACCCACTATGACGGTAAGAACACCTGTGGAGCTAAAATATTCACCAGAATCCTCAGAAAAAACGTTTTTAATGAAAGGGCCTCTTTAACAAAATTAACACTATCATGCTTGTAGATTTTACAGCAAAAAATATGTTGATGGTGAGACATCTAACTTTGGTGTGATGCTTTGGCCACGCCTTAAATGTTAGAGCCCTAACTTTTTATACTATTGTTTAAACGAAATTGTTTAGGCCTTGATTACAATCCATCCTAAGAGGTTTTATATCAGTCTGATCCAGAGTGTGTAATTAACAGCAAATTTAGTGGGTTTTTTTTTTTGGCTACATCCAAATTTGTTGCGCAGTCAAGACCACATTTACTGGTGAAAAGTCATTTTTTTCCCCATCAAATCTTAGATCAACCGTTTTTCTCTTATCTGACACAATTTTGAAGTTGATCAAGACGGGAATCAACTCTTACAACTAAAATGTGACACCTCCAGTTCCCAGTGATCATGGCTAAAGTTGTCTCAAAATATGAATGTATGGCTTTAATTAGAAACACATTGCCATCATCCACAGGCTTTTTGGTGTAGATTCCGACATTTTAGTGAGTTATTACAGTTTATCTTGTGATGATGAGATGTCAAAGTTTGATGTTATGCCCCGCCAACAACGTAATACTTTTAAAAGTCTTTTGATAACTTTTAACCCCCCATGCCTTGAGACTGTATTGACCAAGTTTGGTGTTAATACATAAAAAAACTGTAGGAGTTCATTCAAATAGAAAGTGCCAAACGTTTTTTTTTAAGACGGCCAATTTTCTTTTGAGTTTTTGCCACATCTCCAAGAGACATTTTTTTTGTCTGCAATTATTTCATCTATCAACTTAGTAAATTTAAAATTTGTACATAAAAGTAGTGGAACGTGCACTTTCAAAAGGTGGCTCTATAAATATAGTAGG
Organism: Pachypanchax playfairii; assembly: GCA_006937955.1. NCBI lineage: Eukaryota > Metazoa > Chordata > Actinopteri > Cyprinodontiformes > Aplocheilidae > Pachypanchax > Pachypanchax playfairii. The sequence goes on along the minus strand of SSNP01000178.1, from coordinate 440,977 downwards.
AGGCTCCATCCATGTTCAACACCTAGACGATGCAGTGATTTGTAGACAGGAAAGATCTCCTGTAGAGGGTTCTAGCTGTGGAAGGGAAGGATCTCCTGTAGAGGGTTCTAGCTGTGGACAGGATGATGAGGTTTCTCCATCATGTTCTTTGTCGTTCTTTGGACAATCTGCTCTGATGCTCTGCCCCTAACAGGTGACTGCAGTTGACAAACTCCTTTTCTTTTGCCGCTCCTCTTCAAATCTTTGTCTGCTCGTATTGTTTGAAAGACAGACAGAGACACACTGGAGTCCGGGGTGTGCCCCTTTAGCCGTGTCTCAGTTAAACACATGATGCTGCATTCCTGATACTCTGGCTGGGTCTTCAACAGAGTTTCAAGTTCATCCATTTTGTTAGCAAGATAATTAAAAGTGAAGGTTTAAACTTTCTTTCTTTTTGTTTTGATCCTGCTCTGCATCCACGTCTTCTACTTTTTAGTTCATCAGGGATCCATGGTTTCAATTTGAGGATTATTTGAGCCTAACCCTCCTTTTCACAGGACGCGTCAGCAGCACGTTACTGCAGCAGCACGTCATACGCAGCTGATAGATACCGCTGTAGTCAATAGAACCTTTTCCACCGCATCCGTCAGCAGCGCGAGTCGAACGCGTCTCAGGAGCGACATCTCGCGGCAAATACGCGGTGGTTCTATTTTTTACATGCTACATGTCTGAAACGCGTGTGAAACTGTGCAGCCCTGAAGTTATTACTAGCAGTCTTCTGTGTTTTTCCATCATTGACAATGAACAGCTGATTACTGAAGTGGAGAAGTACCAAATCCTGTTTGATCCGAGTCACATTTTATATAAAGACAGCCTCAAGAAGGATAAAACATGGACAAGATGGTGAGCTTATGCTACTTATTAACTAGGGATGAGCCGGATAGTCATTTCAAATGAGTACTTGTTACAGAGTCCGAGCACTACACAAGTTTTTTTTTAGGATTATTCATATCCGCGCTAAAATAATCCTCATTGGGTAGCAACAACTACTGTTAGTTTTTTCCTTATTCTGTCAAAACCTTCCATTATTATAAATATAAGAAATATGACCACTCAAGAAGTTTGGTTCAAAACTCAGCCGAGGAGAGTGCCAGCCCTCGCATCATCTCTGCGAGACAGCCCTGACAACTCTGCTGGTCCCTCATCAGCTCAGTGTCTTTATTCACTTAGAAACAGCAAAAACAGATAACATGAATCATCACTCCAAAATCAGTGGAGCCAGTCGTGGCTGGCGCCTCGCAATTACCTTGGATTAAGAAAAACAAAGTGTTCTGAGGGAGAATGTGTAAGTCTGAGAACAGTAACAGGTCAGATAACAGGGCCTGTGTGACTGCTGCACACTGGTCATGCAGGAGGTTTCTTCAAAGTTGGTGTCAGGCATGAACATGTATACTTCTATGTTTTCCATTCTCTATCAACTACCGCCTTCACTCTTCATGCTCTGTGATTGGCCAGTCACACACAGCCCGCCACCGACATGCAGCAGCGAGGAGGTGCCTTTGCTCTCCCCTTTCAGTGACTACTTCTCTTGCTTGCTTAAGTTGACTGTACTAGTTTACATTGCTCTCATCTCTGTACTCAGTTTTCTTCAGCTCGTCTCTATTTCGGTTTGTATGGTATTTATTTAAAGCTACTTCTTGAACTTATTTCGTGACATACGCGGTGCATGTGACAAGACAGGGCTGACAATGGCTCGTGTCGGGTGGGTCAGTGGCCCGAGTTTCAGTGCGGGACAGTTTTCTTTTATCTTTTTTAGGTTTTCATCTCGAACAACCTCTCTCCCTCTCACTCAGTCACACGCGCACACACACACACCTTAAGCAACACTCTTTAATTATATGTGGGGTAAAATGCAAAAAAAACGTTCAGTAGTTAAAAAAAGTAAAAAAAAAAGTTCTGTATAGTTTGACTACTGTTAGTATCAACAAATATGAGTCTCATTTCTGAGTCATTTCTGAGCCTATTTAAATATTAAAAATATTATTGTTCTGATTTAAAAAATAAAATGTTCCGTAAATAGTTCTTTTACTATTGGGATAAAAACAGTAGTTTGAATCTCTTTTGAGGCTGTTTTATTCATTCATATAAACAATAAATATAGCCATTTCTAATCATCAATCCATGCCTGTTAGCATAGTCCTAAGCAGCCCCCGGTTCACCATCGCCCCGTCCACGTTTCAAACCGTTTTTCCCCACTCAGCGACACACCCGCTGAGAAACAGACTCTGGTTATTGGCAGCTCTGTAGTCCAAAACGTGGCATTAGAGACACCAGCGACCATAGTCAAATGCCTTCCGGGGGCCAGAGCGGGCGACATAGAAGGCTACCTGAAACTGCTGGCTAAGGATAAACGTAAATACAGTAAGATTGTTATTCACGTCGGCAGTAACGACACCCGGTTACGCCAATCGGAGGTCACTAAGATTAATGTTGCTTCGGTGTGTAACTTTGCAAAAACAATGTCGGACTCCGTAATCTTCTCTGGTCCCCTCCCTAATCTGAGAAACGATGACATGTTTAGTCGTATGTCTTCATTTCGTCGCTGGTTGTCTAGGTGGTGTCCCGATAACAACGTGGGCTTTATCGATAATTGGCAGACGTTTTGGGGAAAACCTGGACTGATTCGGAGAGACGGCATCCATCCTACTTTGGATGGTGCAGCTCTCCTTTCTAGAAATATGGCTGAATTTATTACTTTTCCAAAATCGTGACAATCCAGGGTCCAGTCCAGGAAGCAGAGTTCGAGTCTTACGCACCTCTCTGCAGCTTCTCTGTCGTTACCCTCCCACTTTCCTATAGAGACGGTGTCTGCTCAACCACGGTTCAAATTAAATAAACAAATATTTTGTTCTAGAAAAATAAATAATAAAAATCTGATTAAAATAAATACAGTTACTAATATAAAACCTGTAAATAAAACCATTAGATGTGGTTTACTGAATGTTAGATCTCTTTCATCTAAATCTCTGTTAGTTAATGATCTGATAATTGATCATCATATTGATCTATTTTGTCTTACGGAAACCTGGCTGCAGCAGGAGGATCATGTTAGTATTAATGAATCAACTCCTTCTAACTACCTTAATCTTCATGTTCCTCGAGCAACAGGTCGAGGAGGAGGAGTAGCAGCTATTTTCCAGTCAGGTCTATTGATTAGCTCTAGACCAGTTACTAGTTATAATTCTTTTGAATTTATGACCCTCAGTATTTCTCACCCAAATTGGAAATCAGAGGAACCTATTTTACTTGTTGTTGTATATCGTCCACCAGGTGCTTATTCTGAGTTCTTGTCTGAATTTTCAGTCTTTTAATCAGAACTATTATTGAAATCTGATAAAGTCATTATAGTGGGAGATTTCAATATTCATGTTGATGTTGAAAGTGATAGTTTGAATATAGCTTTTAATGATCTTTTGGATTCAGTTGGTTTCTCTCAGAATGTAAACAGACCAACTCACTATTGTCATCATACTATTGATCTTGTTCTGACTTATGGTGTAGAGATTGAACAGCTGATAGTGTTTCCTCACAACCCTGTCTTGTCTGATCATTTTTTAATAACCTTTGAATTTACAATGATGGACTTCACCGCTCCAGATAGAAACTTTACCTACCGTAGATGTTTATCAGAAAATGCTCTAACTAAATTCAAAGAATCTATTCCGTTAGCTTTATCTTCATTCCAGAAGAATAATATAACAGAGAGCAGCTGCAGAGATTTGGCAGACTGGCGAATTGATGATCTTACTTAGGGATGCACGATAACTTTTTTTGAGACCGATATCGATAACCGATAACTTTGAGCTCCTAAATGCTGATACCGATAAATGAAAACCGATAACACCATATCTAAGATAATTACATCAATACTATTAAGAAAACTAAAAAGACTTTTCATTTTTAATAGAGACATTTTTTTTTTTTCAGTGAAAAACGATCGGCAAGCCTCTCAAACATTCTCGAAGATGTCAAACAAAACTATTTGATATCTTAAATGCACATCAATTCAAATAAGGTGCATTGCTTACTTATACAAAAAATAAAGGCTCCTGGTTGACTGGTTGTTCCTTCAGTATTCCAGGGGGCAATGGCTCACGTGAATCGTTGGCTCCGACAGATATACCTGGAGCTGAAAGTTAAAACACAACAGAATAAAATTGAATTGTTATGGTGTTCCCACTGGCACAGAAGCAATGCGAGTTGTCTTTAAAAAATTTTTTAAAAATATTTACACCTACTTCTGCATCCACTCTGCTGTTTTCCTGGTGAATGGCAGCCTCATTGTTTTCTTCCAGTATTGCCTCAAACATTCCCATCAGTGAGTTTTTCTCATCTTCCCTGCTCCTCTTTCATGGCGGCTCTTCGGGCTGGGGAGTGCCAGCCACGGCACCATCCTCCTCCAACAACTTTTCCCGTAGCATACCTGCTGCTTGCCTTTTTGATGCAAGGCTGAAATAGCGGTCCTTGTACCTCGGGTCCAGTATTGTTGCCAGATAGTACAGGGGCTCCTCCTCGACGTGACCAAAACGTGTTTGCACTGCTTTTAACAGTTTGTCCTTTGATGTCTTTACACCGTGGTCTGTCGGAACAGTTTGCTTAAGCAGACGTGTCAAGGCTTGGATGGAGGGAATAACGTCTGCAGCTGTGGCCTTGCTGATGTTCCTGGTCAGCTGTTCACAGGGATCGAGGATGGTCAGCATGTTCTCAACCAGGGTCCATTGGTGGGCGTTGAGTACAGCAGGCAAATGGTGTTCAACTGAATATGCTGCAATTGCTTGCTTCTGCGCCACTAGACTCTTAAGCATATAAAACATGCTATTCCAACGAGTAGCTATGTCTTGTTGGAGTCTTGTTTGTGGCACTTGCAGCTGTTCTTGTAATTTCCTCAAGGCAGAGGACGCAACTTGAGATTGTCTGAAATGTCCAACAATCCTGCGCCCTAAGGCAACACTGTCCGACACAGCTCTTTGACTTAAAACAGCCTCGTTCACAGCGAGTTGTAAAGAGTGTGCCATGCAGCCCAAGCTTGCAACGCCACATTCATTCATTCCCTTTTCCATATTACGAGCATTATCGCGTAAGACGACATGCACCATCTCTTTTTTGACATTCCACCGCAGCAACATGGCTTCAAAAGTCTGGTGAATCATTGCACCCGTGTGTGAGCCGGGCAGCTCCTGGCACTGCAGCACTGCTCTGAACAGTTGAAAGTCTGCATTTAACCACTGCGCAGTCAGACTCATCATGCTTACCGGGCTGACATCAGAAGTCCATAGATCCATCGTGAAGCTTATGTCTTTCACGTTGTTATCTATCAAAGTGTGGATAAATTTGGCGACTGCATCATATTTGGATGGAAGGCACACATCAGAAAAGTAGCGGCGGCTCGGCATCATAAACCGTGGCTCCAGGTGATTAATCAGACTCGAAAAGCCTCTGTCCTCAATGAGGGTGAAGGGCTGGTCATCAAGCGTCATCATTTCCATAATTAAATCTTCAATAGCCTTAGCCCGTGGGTCATGTCTAGCAAATTTTTTTGATTTGTCCAGAGCTTCACGGATGTCTGTCAGTCCCGATGGCTTCTTGGCGGCTGCCTTTTGATTGTTAGCGGCTTTAGCAGCCCGAGCGTCTTCATACGCTTTTAAAACTCCGTCGAAGCGGTGGTTATGTTTAAGATGACTGATCAGGTTTGTAGTGTTGAAGCTCGTGCTGCTCTTCCCTCCTCGTGGAACTTGCTTGGAACACTTGTGACAAATAACCAGCGAACTGTCTTCCTCGGAAACTTTGAAAAAATCCCACACTATCGACGCCATGGTGACTGTTACTGAATGTAAACAGTGCGCTGCATGCAGGTGGTGCCGCATTCACTGTGAGACGGAAATTCCTATTTCCACGTTTGCAAGTAATTCTTCCGGCCTTTTTAAAATGAATGTTTCTATTGTTTATGTGCAACACGTCAATAAGGTAAGTCAGTCAGTTTTCTGATTAAAGAAAAGGTTAAATAATTTAAAACTAATTCCAAAACTATGACCAAGTTTTAGTTGTTTTCTATCATTAGGTACTCTGAGTTTTCCTTTTTATGTCAACATCATGTGAATGCAGCATTCACTGTTGACCATTCAGTTAGTGTGCGCCGAAAACTGCCGTGCTGACAAAAATTAATTACTTATCGGAGCAAGTCCTACTGATATCGGACTTATGGAATGACGTCATAATTTCCTGATATCGGCCCGATAATTATCGGATCGATAGTTATCGTGCACCCCTAGTTGAGTTACAAGTCTGCTGAGGAAACACAGGTTTAGAGTACAGAACACAGATGGCGGCCGCATTTCCTGCCTCAGAGCCGCTAATAGAGCATCTCGTGTTTATATCTATGTTTGTTACATCATCATAAACTTAACTACTGTTGTCTATCAGACATTTATTATTTAAGACCCAGTTCACCTGCAGAAACATGAAAACAGTAAATCAGATAGAGCTACTGGGTGTGCAGTCTGCTGTTACCTGCTACATACTGACTTCTTCTGCTAGACCATCAGCTGCTGATGCATAATGGCACAGAGCGCCCTCTGCTGGCATGCTTGAATGGTAAAATACATTACACAGATTTAGTTCCCAAACGTAAATGTCTTTGAGTATAAAAATAAAATGGAGGGCTACTATTTTCAGGGCTACTATATAATTACATTATCTGGAACCTTCCTGATACCATCCAGATCAGAGACACAGTTGTATGTGAAGTGGTAGAAATAATTATTTGACCCCTCATTGATTTTGCAAGTTTGTCCAATGACAAAGAAATGAAAAGTCTCAGAACAGTATCATTTTAATGATTGGTTTATTTTAACAGTAACAGATGGCACATCAAAAGGAAAATAAAAAAAGAAAACTTTAAATAAAAGATAGAAACTGGACTAACAGGTTTTACTGGTTCAAACCTGTGGAACCGTTTACCTGTTCATATTCAGATGTCTGAGAATGATGAAAACCAAACTTTTCTCTCTGGAGGTTATCTAGTTTTTATTGTTTTCTGTTGCCATTGTGTTGATTATTTATGTTTATCTTGTTTTTATTGTTCTTCAT
>SSNP01000178.1:393081-433842 GCA_006937955.1 Pachypanchax playfairii | reverse complement strand
TTTACTTAAGAAACCTGATCTTGATCCAGGATCTCCAGGTAATTATCGACCTATATCCAATTTACCCTTCATCTCAAAAATTCTAGAAAAGATAGTTGCAAACCAGTTATGTGATCATCTACACAGTAATAATCTTTTTGAAGAGTTCCAGTCGGGATTTAGAGCTCATCATAGCACTGAAACAGCACTGGTGAAAGTTTCTAATGATATTCTCATGGCCTCAGACAGTGGACTTGTGTCTGTACTTGTCCTGTTAGATCTCAGTGCTGCGTTTGATACTATAGATCATAAGATCCTATTGAAGAGGCTTGAATATGATATTGGGATTCAGGGAACTGCATTAAACTGGTTTGAATCATATTTAACTGAAAGATTCCAGTTTGTTCATGTAAATAATGAATCTTCTTCATATACCAGAGTCAGTCATGGAGTTCCTCAGGGTTCAGTGCTTGGACCAATCCTCTTTACTATATATATGTTGCCGCTTGGTAAAATTATTAGACAACATGGTATAAAATTCCATTTTTATGCTGATGATACTCAGTTATATCTATCAATGAAGCCTGATGAGACCAACCAGCTGCAGAGATTACAAGCTTGTCTTAATGATGTAAAACGTTGGATGACGCTTAATTTTTTGCTTTTAAATTCAGACAAGACAGAGGTTGTGACCTTTGGGCCTGAGAATCTTAGAAACAAGTTGTGTAGTCAGTCATCAACGTTGGATGGCATTAATTTGGCCTCCAACAAGAAGGTAAAGAACCTGGGTGTTATCTTTGACCAGGACATGTCCTTTAGTTCTCATATAAAGCATGTTACCAGGACGGCCTACTTCCACCTGCGTAATGTTGCTAAAATTCGGAGCATTTTGAATCAAAGGGATGCAGAAACTTTAGTTCACGCATTTATTACTTCTAGACTTGATTACTGTAATTCATTATTATCAGGGTGTTCTAATAGTGCTGTTAAAGGCCTCCAGCTGATCCAAAATACTGCTGCCAGAGTTCTGATGAGAGTTAGAAGGAGAGACCATATTTCTCCTGTTTTAGCATCATTTCATTGGCTCCCTGTAAGGTCTACAATAAAGTTTAAGGTTTTACTTTTGACGTATAAGGCCTTGAACGACCAAGCTCCAGCTAATATTAAAGATCTTATTGTTCCATATGCTCCTAACAGAGCACTTCGCTCTCAGACTGCAGGTCTGCTTGTAGTTCCTAGAATTTCTAAAAGTAGGATGGGAGGAAGAGCTTTTAATTATCAGGCTCCTCTCCTGTGGAACCAGCTTCCACTTTTTATCCGTGAGGCAGACACCTTGTGTAGTTTTAAGAATAGACTTAAAACTTTCCTTTTTACACAATCCTATAGTCAGGGTTAGCTTGGGTTCTCCTGAGCTTTCCCTTTAGTTATGCTGCTATAGGTTTAGACTGCCGGAGGACATACTGACCACATTTTTTCACTCTGCTGTCTTTCTTTACTGTGGCTGCCTCTGAGGAGGGTGTATCTCACATAAACAAGGGATGAAATATTCCCACTAGAGCCATCAAATTGTTATTGCTTTGATTGTTACTGCTGCGATTAACTGTTTCTCTGTTTATCTTTCCATAGCCATGACGACTGGCCTAAATACATCTGTGTTTGTCTGTGTCTCTTTCCTGTCAGCTCAGACCCCAGTCGGCTAAGGAAGAAGGCCGCCCATCCTGAGCCGGGTTCTGCTAGAGGTTTCTTCCTGTTAAAAGGGAGTCGTTCCTTTCCACTGTCGCCAATCGTGCTTGCTCAGGATGGGGGATTGTGCTGAAATAACAATTCAGCCCAATCGGCTGGTTCCTTAGATAGAAAATGTTTTATTATTAATTGATTGATTTTTCTGTGAAGTGCCTTGAAATGACTTTGTCATGAACTGGCGCTTTATAAATAAATAAACTTGAAACTTGAAACTGTTTCAGACTTAAAATAATGTATGAATTTAAGTCCCACCCATTTTCAGGCAAACCACACCCGTTTCCGGTTAGGCCCGGCCCCCTACAAGTACGGATATGGATACAGATAATATAGATGGGTATACAGATACAGATAATGGTGTACTCGCTCATCACTATTATTAACGTTATTTCAGAGGGAGCAGCACCTCTGAATCTTTTTATGTCCTTCATATTTACATGTCTATAGTACCTCGGATCGCCGCTAACATTATTCAGTTGGACTTTAAGCGAATTTGGATATTACCTGTCTTAGCGTAAACGTATTAGAGGTTATAAAACAGACAGAACATAAAACACAAACCTTTTGGAGCCATGTTGTAGTTTTTTTCCTGCTTATTGTTGTGGATACTGATAAGGTCACGCGTGATTTTGCTAATCTCGCGTGACTTTGTGCTCTTTCTGGGACAGTTGCTTCCCTGCTGCTACACGTCTGATACGCACCCGGTGGAAAGGGCCAAGCAGCAGAGTACACGAGCGAGATGTGCTGCTTCAGTAATGTGCTGCTGACGCATCCAGTGGAAAGGAGGGGTCAGAAATGTTCTTCAACTGCCCCTTCCAAGTCTCTTGTAGCCATGGTTACACTTCATAACAAGTGGCAAAAAAGTGGCAAATCAAGCAAAAATCCCCTCAATAAGCACAGCACCCAAATCAGAATAAGAAGTATTTCAAAAATAATATTTCCAGAAGAAAAAACTAGTAAGAAATGCTCAAAAAGAACAAAAAATGCTAACAATGCTAGAGAATTACTCCAACAAGCTGCCACCATGTGTAGCACTATGCCGGAATGTAAATCCGGGTAAAACTCTGGTCCGCTGGGTCAGTTAAGGTTTGAAGTGGTCAAGTGGGAAGAAAGGAGTCACTGTTGTTGCAGTTAACCACACCCACATGATTTTTCTAGTTAGGTATGTTTACAAAGAGTCATCCTGTGAAATTTAGTCTCATTCTGATCATGAATGTGGATTTTAAGGAAGCAAATACACTACATTACCAAAAGTATTCACTCACCCATTCATATGATCAGAATCAGGTGTCCTAATCACTTGGCCTGGCCACAGGTGTATAAAGTCAAGCACTCAGGCATGCAGACTGTGAAGCAAGACATTTGTGAAAGAATGGGCCGCCCTCAGGAGCTCAGTGAATTCCAGCGTGGAACTGTCATAGGATGCCACCTGTGCAGCAAATCCAGTCGTGAAATTTCCTCGCTCCTAAATATTCCACAGTCAACTTTCAGCTCTATTATAACAAAATGGAAGCTTTTGGGAACAACAGCAACTCAGCCACGAAGTGGTAGGCCACGTAAAGTGACGGAGAGGGGTCAGCGGATGCTGAAGCGCATAGTGCAAAGAGGTCGCCGACTTTCTGCACAGTCAGTTGCTACAGAGCTACAAACTTCATGTGACCTTCAGATTAGCCCAAGTACAGTACGCAGAGAGCTTCATGGAATGGGTGTCCATGGTCGAGCAGCTGCAGCCAAGCCACACATCAAGTGCAATGCAAAGCGTCGTATGCGATGGTGTAAAGCACGCCGCCACTGGCCTCTAGAGCAGTGGAGACGCGTTCTCTGGAGGGATGAATCACGCTTTTCCATTTGGCAATCTGATGGACGAGTCTGGGTTTGGAGGTTGCCAGGAGAACGGTACATTTCAGACTGCATTGTGCCGACTGTGAAATTTGGTGGAGGAGGAATTATGGTGTGGGGTTGTTTTTCCAGTGAAAGGAACTTTGAATTCTTCAGGATACCAAAGCATTTTGGACAATTCCATGCTCCCAACCTTGTGGGAACAGTTTGGAGCGGGCCCCTTCCTCTTCCAACATGACTGTGCACCAGTGCACAAAGCAAGGTCCATAAAGACATTGATGACAGAGTCTGGTGTGGATGAACTTGACTGGCCTGCACAGAGTCCTGAAATGAACCCGATAGAACACCTTTGGGATGAATTGGAGCGGAGACTGAGAGCCAGGCCTTCTCGACCAACATCAGTGTGTGACCTCACCAATGCACTTTTGGAAGAATGGTCAAAAATTCCTATAAACACTCTCCTCAACCTTGTGGACAGCCTTCCCAGAAGGGTTGAAGCTGTAATAGCTGCAAAAGGTGGACCGACATCATATTGAACTCTATGGGTTAGGAATGGGATGGCACTTCAGTTCATAGTATGAGTAAAGGCAGGTGAGCGAATACTTTTAGTAATATAGTGCATGTTGGTGGTGAAATATCAAACTTTGATGTGCCAGTTTAAAACTCAAAACCCTACTTTTTCTAAAGTGTTAGACCATCTCATTGGTTGTTATTTAAACCAGGTTGAAGTAGAACAGAACACTTCTGTTCTACACTGGGCGGGGCTAAAGTTATCACAAAAAATTATCATATGGTTTTGTTGTGGACATCACTGTGATCCTCTATAGGCATTTTGGTACCAGTCTGTGAAAATGGTAATGGTGTACTTTCTTGGCTTGAGCGTAAAATTTGAAGTAAAATTCCCACATTTCTTAAACAAGAATAAATCTTTTATAAACAAATGATCTTGATGTTTAAAGACTCTGTGGACATGGTTTGATGGTGATCCATGAAAGTATGTGGGATCAGTTTGTTCTTTCCGGTGCCGCTCCTAGCAGGCAGCCGGAAAGTAGTTCTAACCTGACTGAGTCTTTTTTCTCTTTAATATATATTTGTTGTTGGTCTTTGTTTCTTGTCTTTGTTTTTTCTCTGTTGTGAACTGCTTCCGCACACAATGGAGCTCAAAACTTTATGGATATTTACAGTGGGGCAAAAAAGTATTTAGTCAGCCACCAATTGTGTAAGTTCTCCCACTTAAAAAGATCAGAGAGGCCTGTAATTTTCATCATAGGTATACCTCAACTATGAGAGACAAAATGAGGAAAAAAAATCCAGAAAATCACATTGTCTGATTTTTAAAGAATTTATTTGCAAATTATGGTGGAAAATAAGTATTTGGTCACCTACAAACAAGTAAGATTTCTGGCTTTCACAGACCTGTAACTTCTTTAAGAGGCTCCTCGGTCCTCCACTCGTTACCTGTATTAATGGCACCTGTGTGAACTCGTTATCAAAAAAAAAGTTTTTTTCTAACAACAAGCAATGGATAAATCCTGAAATAAAGGCTCTCCTCAAGGAGAAAAACAGATCATTTAGATGTGGAGACAAACAGGAGCTGAAAGTTGTCCAGAAGAAACTGAAACGGAAGATCAGACAGGGAAATGATACCTACCATATAAAGATGGAAGAGCAGCTGCAACAGGAAAACATCAGAAGAGTTTGGAACAGCCTGAAGGAATGGATGTCATCCTGTACACACACGCGCATTTGTATACAATCAAAGATTTTAAGTTTTCCCACTTTCCCGAAAGATGGTAAGTTACAGAAAAAGTGGTTAGTTATGACAGTCCATACAATAGTCTGCAGTTGTCATTTTTTCATCTGCTGATCGAGCCTGCTACATCAGGTGGGCGCAGACTTCTGAAGACTGGTCCTGTTTGAGTGGAACAGCTACACTTTGCCTGCCACTCGTCCTAGTGTTTGGGAACGAACAGAGCGACCAAACACCCTTGCTCTCTCTGATGATCAGGAGCCAGTGATGGAGGTTGACTGCCATGACCACGACTGCTGCTACACCACGGAGCCAGCAGTAGTGGACCTACCCTGGATGAGACAGAAAAACTCCGGTCCGAGCTCTCAAAGATCCGGAGGCAGGTGGAGGAGATGGCTGTCAGGATATTTTAATACCCCTAAGTTAAATAACTAACAAAAAGACCATCAGTCAGACACAGAGGTATGGTTTCAATGAGCTTTGCAAAGGAGAACACCCAACCAAGATGTTGAGAATATTCTGGATATGTCCACCTTTGCATTGCCTTTTTATTCACAAAGACTCCTCCCATCTGGATGGAGCAAGGAAGGGAAACTAGTGTGAGTCAGATAATGAAGTCAGAGTGTAGTAAACAAACACAGTTGGATGGACAACAGTCACAGGTCATAAACCAAGTGCTTTGCAAAGCAATGCATTTGCATAGGACTCCATTCAAATGGCAAACCTATTATTCTACATCTCTAAACTTGTTTCTAAGTATATTAGGTTTATTTACTAGAAAAGTTCCTGAAGAAACTTTGAGAGGGATTTCCACTCTGTGCGGGACTCTGAATCCCTCAGCCAATCAGAAAGCCACATTCAATCCACAGCTGACAGGTGCTGCAAATGTGATGACAAGGCAGCGAGATTAGGACTAATATGGGAGTGTATTGGGGAGACGTGATTATTTCAGAAGTTTTTCTATAGTGTTACAATAGGGATATGGTTTAAAATGGATTCCGTTGCCATGGTAACCCAAATTTTAAGTTGCAAGTGATGGTTCAGTTCTCCTGGTCAATCTGATAGCATTGATGTATCACATGTGCACCCACATCCCATAGTGTCTGCTGTGAGCTGACCGGGTGTGTTGATGGCGAATGGCGTTGCTATGGCAATACGGTAAAAGATATGGTAAAATTGCTGCAATATGTTATCGACCAATGTCTACTAAGCACATAAAAGTTGGAACGGCATCTGTAGGTCAAAGCATGTCCGCACAATAAACAATCAAAAAGTGTGAATTTGAATCAATGCTGTTGCCATGGTAACCCCAAAATTAATGATCACATGATGGGTCACTTCTAATGATCAAGCCAATTGCTTTAATATATGACATGAGGTCACAAATACTATTGTGGGCCCTATAGGCTCACCGGGTGTGTTTGATGGCGAATGGCGTTGCCATGGCAACACATATGTTAAAGTAGCTCATGTATGTTATAGACCTATGTCTAGTGACCACAGATAAGGTGGAACAATGTTTGTAGGTCAAAGTGTATTTGCACAATAATCTCTCAAAAACTTCCATTTTAGGTATAATACGGTCCATTTTAACATAGGATTTGAATAGGGGGCATGGTTTTTGGTGGATCCTGTTGCCATGGTAACCCAAAATGCTTCAGAACCATGATAGAGCATGTCTGGTCATCAACCCGGTCGGTTTGATGTGTCATACATGGGGTTACGTCTGACAGATGGGGCTGTATGGCATTTCGGGTGGTGTTTTTGGCGAGCTACGTTGCCATGGTAACCCCAATCTTCATCAAAACCCCATAGTTTACTTCTTCTTCCCAAACCGATCGATTTGATGTATCACACGTCATCACAGGTGGTACTGTCTGTCCTGTGTGTAAAACGGTTGCTCCTCACGGCATTTGGGGTCACCACGGCCACGCAGTCTGAGTTTTGTACGAGATCTTTAAATATAAAGTAGACCCATCCCTTGAGACCAGAAATGAGGTGCAACGGTGTCCGTAGGTGAAAGTATGTTGTGGCCGTAAGCTCTGGAAAAAGGTCACGTTTTTGGTGTTTTTTTTGGAGCGTTTTCTATTCATTTCCAATGGGAGACAGGGTTTTTTGTGAATAACATTGCCATGGCAACCCGAAACGCCACAAAACCAGGATCATGCGCATCTGGAATTTTGTCCGGTCACTTTGATGTATGATACTCGTACAAAACTCTGGCAGTTTGGGCTGGGGGACGTTTCGGGTGCACATTTTGGCGTGCTGTGTCGCCATGGTAACTCAAATCTGAAATAAAAGTAATTCCACATGTCCCGTGAACGAGCCGGTCGATTTGATGTATGTTGTGTCTGGGGGCGTTTTGCCGTTCGGGCCGCATTAATGTCTGCGGAAGAAGAACAAATAAATCTATAAAGAAGCCAGTTTAGAGGTGTAGAATAATAGGTTTGCCATTTGAATGGACTCCATTCATTATGGCAATCCCTAACTAGAAAAGTTCCTGAAGAAACTTTGAGAGGGATTGCCACTCTGTGCGGGACTCTGAAACCCTCAGCCAATCAGAAAGCTGCAATTTCTGACCCTGAGCATGTGTGATAGCTGACAGACACTGCAAACATGATGACAAGGCTGAAAGAGTCCACTTAATATGGTAGTGTATTGGGGAAGTGTGATGAATTGAGAGATTTTCCAATAGAGTTCCAAAGGGGGCGTGGTTTATGGTGGATTCTGTTGCTATAGTAACTAAAAATTAACACATGCATGATGGTTCAGTTCCCCCGGTAGACCCGATCACTTTGATGTATGACATGTGCACCCACATCCCATAGTGTCTGCTGTGAGCTGACCGGGTGCGTTGATGGTGAATGGCGTTGCTATGGCAATACGGTAAAAGATATGTCAAAGTTGCTTCAATATGTTATAGACCAAGGTCTACTGAGCACATAAAAGTTGGAATGACAGCTGTAGGTCAAAGCATGTCCGCACAGTAAGCGATCAAATAGTGTAAATTTGAGTCAATGCTGTTGCCATGGTAACCCAAAATTTATTGTTTACATGATGGTTCACTTCTAATGGTCAAGCCAATAGCTTTAATATATGACATGAGGTCACAAATACTATTGTGTGCCCTATGGGCTCCCCGGGTGTGTTTGATGGCGAATGGCGTTGCCATGGTAACACATATGTTAAAGTAGCTCATGTATGTATTTAATAAGTAATTGCAGAATAAACGTGAGAAGAGGGACACCACTCCATTTTCACTTCTGTTGTTTAGTGTTGTCACAGTTACTAGGCGACTGGACATGCGCAGAGAGTAAGGGCGAGAACCGAAGGAAGGGTAGAAGTGTCCAAATTCACAAGACACCAACTTCCTCTTTTTGCGTTCCAGAAGGAAATGTCCTCTTTAGATTGGTTTGGAGGCACTCTCAGTAGTATGGAAACACTGAATTTGGACACAGCCCATGCCTTTGTTTCCACATATAAACTTTATTATCTTCACGTGGATCCGGAGCACCAGAGTGAGCACCACCTAATTTTTTTCACACCCCAGAAGCACTTATAGCAATTTTTTTAAGGGAATGTCCTGTATTTGTATAGCGCTTTTCTAGTCATTCAGACCACTCAAAGCGCTTTTACACTACAAGTTTTACATTCACACATTCATACAACCCAATTTGTAAATTTGGGGGGAGAGGGGAGGGGCTAACATCCACACGATACGCAAATCGGGGGGCTACATGGGGTTCAGTATCTTGCCTAAGGACACTTCAACATATGGAAGCCGGGATTGATCCGCCAAACTTCCTATCAGAAGACAACCGCTCTAATTCCGGAATAGTGCTACAACTGGTGGCAGCTTGTTGGAGTTGCTCTGTGACTTTGCTAGCATTTTTTGTTCTTTGAGTATTTCTTGCTAGTTTCTTCTTCTGGAAATATTTTCTAAATACTTTTCTTCTGATTTGGGTGCTGTGCTGATCGAGTGTTTTGCTTGATTTGTAAATTTTTTGCCACTTGTTATGATGCGTAACCATGGCAACAAGAGACTTGTTTATAAGAAAGAGCAGCTAACTGACATTTCTAAGGCTGAAATAATCCTCAAATTGTAACTCTTGATCCCCGATGAGCTCAAAAGAAGAAGACGCGGATGCAGAGCAGGAGCAAAGAGAGAGAAAGAGGTTTATGTGTAAACCTTCACTTTCATCAGTCATATTGACAAACGTGAGATCTCTCGCTAAGAAAATGTATGAACTTGAAACTCTGTTGAAGACGCAGCCAGAGTATCGGGAAAGCAGCATCATGTGTTTTACTGAGACATGGCTAAAGGAACATATCCTGGACTCCAGTGTGTCTCTTTCTGGCTTTCAAACAGTACGGGCAGACAGAGATTTGAAGAGGAGCAGCAATAGAAGAGGAGTTTGTCAGCTGATCACATCTGCAGTCAGCTGTTGGGGAAGCAGCATCAGAGCAAGTGACATGAAGAGGCTGAGCAGATGGATAAGGAGGACTGATTCTGTCCTGGAGACTGAACTGGTGTCTCTCGAGTTGATTGTCCAAAGGAGGATGAAGAACATGATGTAAAACCCTCATCATCCTCTTCAGAACACAGTAACTCAACAACAGAGTGTCTTCAGTCAAAAGATTCTTCATAATCTGCTGCAGCACAGACCACCACAGGAGATCCTTCCTGTCCACAGCTAGAACCCTTTACAATGACTCCCTGAAGAATAACTGAGCTACAACAACACTTAATTTGCCTTCGGGGATTAATAAAGTATTTTTGATTGATTTGATTAACCACTTAGCCACAGCTGCCTAGCTCTTCCCAGATCTAGAGTCGAAGGACTCTGGATCAAGGCTGTCTGAAGGATTCTGGGTCCTCAAGGCGCATCTCTTGGAGTATATTGACTAACTCTCTGCTTGCCCCTTCTTTGCAGCCATGACCTTACCCATGTTTCTCTAGCCCTAAAAAGGTAGCGACATGGACTCCTCAGCAACCAAACAAGTAGCAGTATTTCCTCCATCTACTCCACATCCATATCTGTCTTGGTTTCATCCATTTTCTGAAGACAAACTAACATTTTCTCTGGACAAAGTGCTATATTGGAATCATGTGAGCGGAATCACATGAGCGGGAAACACATTTTGATTAGTCACTTGAATTTGTCAGCTCAGCTGAGTGGTCAGCGCACGCTGAGGATTCTACCTCTCGAGGTCAGAAATATCAAACATGTTTGATTTTTACCTCAACGCCTCTTGAGGCAGAAAACTCAGTAGAATTTAGGCACACACGGTCAGCTATCTGCTGAGCAAACAGCCTCGAATGACTGGTAGCTCAGTTGATGGCTCACCGTGTGTGGCAGGATTTAAGGTGCAACACGTTTTTTTGTGCCTGAGTGGCACCCTCTGACTGATAAACACAAAGTTCTGTCCTGTCACTCACCAGCTTTCAGCATCCTCAGTTTCATATTCACTCCTACAACAAACCAGAACACCCACACCAGTGTTTTCATTAAGGGAATGTCAGTGGAATTTAACTTGTTACTCTGGAACATAATGAACAATCTTTTTCCTAACATCTTTTGAACCCAAATCAGTGGTTGCTTTCCCTCATGAATCTCTGTTTTGTGACAGGGGGATCTGGGATGGATGACACGGGGTTCCATGGTTGGACCTTTCCAGGATGCAGCATTTACTCTGCCCATCAGTTCGATGGATAAACCCATCTACACAGACCCTCCTGTCAAGACAAAGTTTGGGTACCATATCATTATGGTTGAAGGAAAGAAGTAAAAACACTGAAGAACAGGACAGTTCTGATTTCTGGTGATATTTTTTGATTTTCTGATTGCAAAATGTTCAATAGGAGAAAAGGATAGTCAAACTGTGTGTCATTTGTCTCAAAATAAATGTTTATATTAATTGCTTTGTTTTTTCATTGTTTTTATCTATCTGAAAAGCAGTTTCATAAAAGTTGTAGAATTTTTCAGATCTGACTTCTTCCAATTTCAGAAGTGTAGCTAAGTTTCTGTTCTGAGACTCAGTACACTTTTTCGTGTGAAATTAACCAATCAAGTTTACAACTGAAACATGAAAATATTTGCATTTTTATTTTTAACACTCCTATTATCCATAATGAAGACTGCAGTGCTACTGAACCTCCTAATGTAGATACCCACAGTGGCAGAGAGGCTGTTGCTAGTTAATCTTCAGAGCAGGTTCCACCCTATTCAGAGCCTTTCTCTCATCATCAGAGCAGTTCTCATCAATCATATTTTATCCCTGAAGGGAAATTCGATGTGGTAACTCCTTTTTTTTTATTAAGAGAGTTCTTAAAGAGGTTATAGCTGCAGGTAGGGAAGATCTGTATGCAGCACATCACACAGAAGTATTTATACTCCTCCACCACCTTTACTTCTCCCATTACGGGTTTTGTTTTGTTGCTGCTCTTCCTAAAATCCCCAATCATCTACACTCGCTGGCCACTTTATGAAGCCCACTTGTCCAAATGCTCATTAACACAAATGTCTAATCAACCAATCACATAGTGGCTACTCTATGCATTTAGGCAGAGTCTCGTCCTCCAGGGGATCTTGAGGTTCCAGAATCACTTCCTCCAGCGCATCCAGACGTTCCAGAATCCCGTCCTCCAGGGGATCCCGAGGTTTCAGAGCCACGTCCTCCAGGGGATCCCGTGGTTCCATAGTCCTCCGTCCTGTCTGTCTCATCCTTCCTGCATGAAAAGATGTCTTATTTTAAGAGGGGAAGTGTTATGGCCGTGGCCTGGTCACCTGTGAAGGAGCTGGTGAGTTAGAGGTCTGGGACGGGAGGAGCCTAACCTGGCTCTGCCAAATCAGTGTGTGTAGCTGTGTTGTGTCTACCCACAAGGATCTGGAACTGCTCCATGTGAAAGCATCTGAAAAGGGGAGGGCCACCTGGTATAATATTTTGAGTTGATTGGAGGAAGCGCTAGCTAGTGTCTGCCTATCATGATTTGTCTTTAGCCAATCACAGTAAATCAAACCCAGTCAGGTGTAAGACGCATCAACAGTCTCATTTCTGATTAATTAAACTGGAGAAGATCGTGTGTATCAGTGACCCTTTCTGTGGTGTGAAAATCTTAGTTTCACATTCCTAAGAAGCAACAAAGGACCCAGGATCCCCACTTTTGTGAATGGTTTCTGTCACTTTCGACACCTTTACGACTGGACCCCAAGCTCGGTCAACCCCCCCCCCACTGTGAAAGCAGTCTCCAATTCGAATCTGGTCTGAGAGCCTCTTTGAAGCCCACACACCCTGCCGAGATAATTTAGAATAAGTGCTGATATTGTTTAGACCAAGCTCCCCCGGACATCTGCTGATGAGAAAGTATAAACATTTCTATGTTTAACCATTAAAGTGTCAAGACACCAGAGCTCGGAGTCCACCATTTCCTACCTTCCTATCAAAGGATAAATCTTTTTTTGTTTTGATAACGCATACCAAAGCACTCTGCTTTGCTTGAGCAGAGATATGGACGTCAGTCGGGACGTCTCCACTAGGAACCAAAACACCCCTCTTTCTAACAACAGATGTCACTTCAAAGGCCAAACCAAATAGCCACGATGATTGAATCAAGAAGCCCCTTTGAGCACCTCAGAGACCTCAGTACACAGGAACCATTTAATGTGATCACATTTTTAATACAATCAAACCTTTCTTTACAGGGATGGTATAAACCATTATCTTTGCTCTGAAGTAATGTTCACCCAGTTTAACTAAATGATATTGTGTGTAAAATGATTTGTTGTGTGTTTGAAAACTATATTCAGTGAAATTCTGATAATAAGCAAGTAAATTCCAGATGCATGTCACAGTTAATCTGATCAATGACTGTTAACCAAAAGTCCTCTCCACAGGAAATATTTATAAAACACTTGGTTTTAAGAAAAGTATTTCTAATTAATTTCTTAATGATACGTTGTTTAGTGAATAAAACGAAATGTGTTTAAATTACTCTCTTCAGTAAATTGCTATAAAGAGCAATGCAATCTAAAATGATCTAAACAATGCCTTGTTTAACCACGTTACAGGTTTCATTATGTTATGTTGAATTGACCTGCAAATCCCTTCTTTATTACTCAGGAATAAATACTGATATGTGTAAAAGTAACAATATGTTATTAGAATAAGGAAATGCTGTTCTTGTTAAAAGATAAAATCGATGGTAGTTGTAGTTTTCACAAAGAGTGGATGAGTAAGCTTCTTTTTTATATATAGTTTAAGTAATCTGTAACCGATACCAGAGTAAAGTCCTAAAATTTAAATTCCCAAGGCGGATTCATCATTGGCTGAAGCCAGTGAAACCGCCCCCCAGAGGTTGTCTTTACAGCTGTATAAAATTTACTGCAACTTCGGCCTCTCTACTCTCCTCTTCTACACTCTCTACACCTCCTCTCTTAGACTTTCGTCATCTTCATCTTAGTTTTTACTTAATTTTTCTTTAAGCCTACTTGGCTCTCATTTTATTTTTACTAAGTTAAATTCTTAGCTCGTTTTATCAATTTTACCTCGTGTTTCGAGTTTAAATCTTTTTTTTATTTTATTTTAACAAGCTCCTCGTTTGTTTGAAACTTAAGTGTTCGTTTTAATGCGCGATTTTTTGATTGAGTTCATTTTTCTTTAAGTTTGGTGCACATTCAAACACGCAAAGTATTTTAGTTGAATAGTTTAATTCCACAAAACCCAGACCTTCACGTCACCAGCTGAGAGAAAAGACTACAAATCCCAAAACTACTTCCATGGGCCTTCCAGCACTAGACGAGAACCACCACCACTGAACTCCGATCCTTACATACTGGCACGGTACAGCTGTTCTCCTACCTGGGCAAAGTTCCGACACTCGCAGAAGAGCTACTTCGAGTCAACGG
Organism: Pachypanchax playfairii; assembly: GCA_006937955.1. Lineage (NCBI taxonomy): Eukaryota > Metazoa > Chordata > Actinopteri > Cyprinodontiformes > Aplocheilidae > Pachypanchax > Pachypanchax playfairii. The sequence continues at coordinate 419,628 of SSNP01000178.1, read as the reverse complement.
ACATCTCTGGGAACCACGGAGCAAAACTCTCCACCCATTCCTGCAACAGAGTTAAGAGATCGATTTCATTTAATCCACGACAACAGATTTTAAACTTGGTGATGGTACAGTGGGGCAAAAAAGTATTTAGTCAGCCACCAATTGTGTAAGTTCTCCCACTTAAAAAGAACAGAGAGGCCTGTAATTTTCATCATAGGTAATATCAACTATGAGAGACAAAATGAGGAAAAAAAATCCAGAAAATCACATTGTCTGATTTTTAAAGAATTTATTTGCAAATTATGGTGGAAAATAAGTATTTGGTCAATAACAAAAGTTAATCTCAATACTTTGTTATATAGCCTTTGTTGGCAATGACAGAGGTCAAACGTTTTCTGTAAGTCTTCACAAGGTTTTCACACACTGTTGCTGGTATTTTGGCCCATTCCTCCATGCAGATCTCCTCTAGAGCAGTGATGTTTTGGGGCTGATGCTGGGCAACACGGACTTTCAACTCCCTCCAGAGATTTTCTATGGGGTTGAGATCTGGAGACTGGCTAGGCCACTCCAGGACCTTGAAATGCTTCTTACGAAGCCACTCCTTCGTTGCCCGGGCGGTGTGTTTGGGATCATTGTCATGCTGAAAGACCCAGCCACGTCTCATTTTCAATGCCCTTGCTGATGGAAGGAGGTTTTCACTCAAAATCTTACGATACATGGCCCCATTCATTCTTTCCTTTACACGGATCAGTCGTCCTGGTCCCCTTGCAGAAAAACAGCCCCAAAGCATGATGTTTCCACCCCCATGCTTTACAGTAGGTATGGTGTTCTTTGGATCCAACTCAGCATTCTTTCCCCTCCAAACACGACAAGTTGAGTTTCTACCAAAAAGTTCTATTTTGGTTTCATCTGACCATATGATGTTCTCCCAATCCTCTTCTGGATCATCCAAATGCTCTCTAGCAAACCGCAGACGGGCCTGGACGTGTCCTGGCTTCAGCAGGGGGACACGTCTGGCACTGCAGGATTTGAGTCCCTGGCGGCGTAGTGTGTTACTGATGGTAGCCTTTGTTACTTTGGTCCCAGCTCTCTGCAGGTCATTCACTAGGTCCCTCCGTGTGGTTCTGGGATTTTTGCTCACCGTTCTTGTGATCATTTTGACCCCACGGGGTGAGATTGTGCGTGGAACCCCAGATCGAGGGAGATTATCAGTGGTCTTGTATGTCTTCCATTTTCTAATAATTGCTCCCACAGTTGATTTCTTCACACCAAGCTGCTTACCTATTGCAGATTCAGTCTTCCCAGCCTGGTGAAGGTCTACAATTTTGTTTCTGGTGTCCTTTGACAGCTCTTTGGTCTTGGCCATAGTGGAGTTTGGAGCGTGACTGTTTGAGATTGTGGACAGGTGTCTTTTATACTGATAACGAGTTCACACAGGGGCCATTAATACAGGTAACGAGTGGAGGACCGAGGAGCCTCTTAAAGAAGTTACAGGTCTGTGAAAGCCAGAAATCTTACTTGTTTGTAGGTGACCAAATACTTATTTTCCACCATAATTTGCAAATAAATTCTTTAAAAATCAGACAATGTGATTTTCTGGATTTTTTTTCCTCATTTTGTCTCTCATAGTTGAGGTATACCTATGATGAAAATTACAGGCCTCTCTGATCTTTTTAAGTGGGAGAACTTACACAATTGGTGGCTGACTAAATACTTTTTTGCCCCACTGTATATATTGTGCATGTGTGTTTCTGCACCTGTGTATGCATGTAAGGATCAAAGCTCTTCACAAATATTGAGATGAAACGTGTGTGTACTTTTTCGGTGGGGGGGGGGGGCAGAGGGGGGTGTGGGGGGCAGGATTCTTATGCACTGTCAAAATCTGCATTTTCATCATTGCCTTGCTATACATTAATAAACATTCAACATGCTGCAGAATATCATTAAATTACCAACATTTTTACTGTTGCATTTTGTAATGTCAACAAGTACAAAGCATTTGCAGGGATCAAAACTAAACACAAATGCAGAATTCTCACTGATAAACTTCTAAGACCTAGGGTAAAAAGTTAGCCATAACAACACCTCCAGGGCCAGGTGTGTTTACACAGGTGTCCTGGTTGAAGACAAATTTACTATGTGACGATCAGGATTTTTTTTCTTTCAAGAATGCAAGAATGAGAAGAAAGTACAACTGGACTCAAACACTGAAGCTTTTTAGTGAGCTAAATGCAGAGGATGAGCCTGCTTCCTCTACAGAAGAAAACCCTTCTTTGAGTGACGATTCTTTGCAGTATGAGACCTTCACCCTGGGACCAGATTTCGATCCAGAGAAGGAAGATCATGGAGAGCAGATGGAGGAGACCTGGTGCTGGTGGTGGTGGTGGGGGGGGTTAATGATCTTTTATGGATTTCGAGTAGCAGCATCGCCTGGTCCCCCGAAGCCTGACAACAGCCTTGCCTTTTGGCCACCAGAAATCCATCATCCTGGAATCACCGCCATGAGCCGAGTTGAAACGATTGAGGACTCTTTTATTATTTTTTAACCAAAGAGATCCTGAAAATAACCCTTCAGCATATGGACACTGAGGGCATGAGAAAGCACGCCAACTGGACAGAGGTAGGCATGGTGGATCTCTTGTGCTTTTTGACTGCTCATCCTTGCTGAGGTGCACACCTCCCAGGGCAAAGCTACCAGCAGTCTCTGGAGGGAGGAGATGGGAAGGCCAAGTTTCAGGGACACAAAGCCAGAGGTGTCATCTCTGCAAAGGCTAGAGGAACGTTCATCCACGCTGCTGTGCTAACTGCTAGCTGTGTGCAAAGAGCACACAACAGTTATCTGTTCTGCCTGCAGCCAATAATATACCCCACGCTCCCCTCCCACACACACACACGTTTGTTTTGCTATCCTTATGGGGACCGTCCATTGACTTCCATTGATTTTAGTAACTAGATTTATACCTAACCCAAACCCTTTTACTAACCTTAACCATTACTGATCTATAACTAACCCTAAGACTAACTAAAACTCTATTCACACCATACCTATAAACCTAACCCCTAACCCTAAAAAGGGGAGTCCACCTTATGGGGACCAGGCTTCGGTCCCCACAAAAACCCTCGGACCCCAGAAAGATAGTAAATGTCTGGAAACTGGTCCTCAGGAGGCTAGAAAAACAAGCCCACACACACACACACACTACTTGTTTTTTGTTCAGTGCTCTGTAATAAACAGTTCAAATTGGCTATTTTGTAAAGGTAAAAGGTTCGATTTATATGAAAATGACATTACACAGAGTATAAAGTAAAAAAAAAAAATTTAATTATGCACATTTGTGACACTCCAAGAGTCTTACAATCCACCCCAGAAAAAGTTCTGTAGATTTTGCACATGGAAAATTATTCAATTTTTGCAGTTTTTTTCTATTTTTACAGTTCAGGTTTTAATGTCAAAACCTGGCATTTAAGGGGTTAAATCTAAAAAACACACAAATATTTTATGATATTTTCAAAGGACTGAAGCTAAGGATGGAATTCAGGAAAAAAAACAGAACTTTTGAATGATTATATAATTTTATTAACACTTAAGTCTCTAGTGCATATTTTTGCAATCAAGGGTGAAAGGTGTGATTTTTTTTTTTAGAAAATCTGACATTACCCAAAAATCATAAAGTAAAAAATTAAAAAACGTATGCACATGTGTGACACTCCAAGAGTCTTACAATCCACCCCAGAAAAAAGTTCTGTAGATATTGCACATGAAAAATTATCCAATTTTTGCTGTTTTTTCTATTTTTTGCAGTCCAGGTTTTAATGACAAAACCTGGCATTAAAGGGGTTAAATCTCAAAAACAGTAATATTTTATTATATTTTGAAGGGACTGACGCTAAGGAGGAAATTTGAGTAAAAAAAAACTGAGCTTTTGAAAGATTATGTATTTTTATTAACACTTAAGTCTATTGTGCACATTTTTGTGCTCAAGGGTGAAAGGTGTGATTTCGGAAAATCTGACATTACCCAAAAAATAAAAGGTAAAAAAAAATATGCACATTTCTGTATTTCTTAAGAAGTCAGTTTAGACTCAGAGTAGCATCCACACACACACACCTGGTCTGAGAGAAAGTGACTGAGGCTGCGAATTAAATCAGTCATTTGGTGATAGTGTGCAGTCGTTTATTTTAGACAGAAAATATTTTGCCTTTGCATTGGAGCACAGGTGATCAGCTGCAGCAGCTTCAAGCGAACGTAATTTATCAACATTCTGGACTCAGCGGGACTAATATCTGTCCAACTGTGCAGGGCAGAGCTTCAGCAGTGTGCTGCGAGCGCTCCACTGCTAGGGGAAAACAGTAACAACGATACTTGTTCCACGTTAGTCTACAAAAGTATCCAATAACACCATAAAAAGTCACAAGATTTGTCACAAGTTGCTTTTTTGAAAAAGAGTCCCGTAGAGGAGTCTAAACACAGTAAATATACAGACACAGTCGCTGCTACATTAGCAGTGCTACTCCCTGCAGTCTGGGGTAAAGTCAAATGCCTGGATGTGATATGGATGTGTCTCCACTATTTGTAACCACAGTTTTTCTGCAAACTTGGATATTACGGTAGTTTACTCCTCATTTCTCTGTAACCAAACCAGTTCCAAACTGTGGCGTTAGCTTCTCGCCTTACAACAAGCTCTTCCTCAGCCTCACGTCGGCCTTCCGCCACTCAGTACGTGAATCGGGCGCGCACAAAACTGTGTCATCGGCGTGACTTATCGTTATCGGGTGGAGACCAATTTTTATCGTGAGGAGAATTTTCAACTGTGTATTGCAAACAATAAGATATCGCACATCCCTATATTTTTAGGTGTGAGAGAGACTGCTCACATGCATATGTAGAGCCAAACATTGTCAAAACTTGGAACACGCTTCACGTCACTTACCACACACTGCAGCATGTAAGTAGTGCTGTACTGACAATCAGCTGGTCAGCGAGTGGAAGTTTTTTCATTTCTCCCCACTTGTGTTTGCTTGCCAGCTCTGCTAGCTTTCGTGTAAGTCTTTCCAAATCTTCATTCAGTGACTTGAACTTATGTACATCTCTGAGTCCTTGAGTTCAGCAGCTTGTAAATTAAAATCTCTGATGGCAACACCGGGGATGTAACTCAGGTTGGCGCTGTCTACTGCGTACTTGTGTGGACGGGGGATGAACTTAAAAGGACGAGTGTGATCACGAAATTCTCCAAAGCTGTCATGATGTATAGTGGATCAGAACCCAATCGCAGGAGGAACATGCTAGGCTCAAAGATAACTTAAAACCAGGTTTTAATAAGGGTATAAACTAAAGTGCTGAAGGGGCAGCAAACACTTACCTAGGTAAACAAACAAATCCTAGGTAACCATGAAACACTGAGGGAGCAGGGGAGAAAGAACACTCAATGCACGGACAATGAACAGAGATTTACACAGCCTTATATGCAATGAAACATAGGAGGACTGAAAACCTCAGGTGGTGGTAGAGGAGCGTCACAGGAAGTATGAAATAATGCCACAATAAAACAGGAAAAAGAGAGCTGAGGTAAAATGCCAAAAGGGGAAACACTAAATGAACAGAATATCAAAACACTGGGGGATACAGAAAAAGACGAAACAAAGAAAACACAAAATAAACCCTGGAAGCAAAACACTGCAACACAAAACCACAGAGGAACCCCTGGAAACCCCACATCTAAACAAAACAAAACCCCAACCCCTGACAGAAACGCACATTTGAATGACTGCAGGAGATTCAATGTGAAGCCTGCTAGCAGCTGAAGATTAAGATGTTGGGTAGGGTCACTTGCCATGCATGCATCTTAAAACTCTCGCAGTATTTCAAAATGTAGTAAAAAAAACTGTTTCAATGTCAGTGATGAAGTGTTCTATCATGTTTTCAAATGCAAACACTGCTTGTTGAAGGGATAAGACCATGTTTCCAATACCTTGCATTTTCACATTGAGCTGGTTCGGTTCGTCATGTCCACAAGATAATAGAACTTCAGGAGCCACTCAGTGTTCGCTAACTCAGGATGTGCTACATTTCTCATTTCAAGAAAAGTCTGGATTTCACTCAGACAACCCGCGAAACAGTTGAGCACCTTCCCTCTTGACAACCTACACACATTGCTGTGCAGAAGCAGACCAAGATAATTACTCCAAACTTCATCCAGCAATGCTTTAAACTGAGGATCATTTAAAGCTCGGGCAACAATAAAGTTGACGACCTGAATGACTAGCAATATCACCTCACCAAGCTGCTCGCCACACATCTGAGCACAAAGTGCCTCCTGATGTAGGATGCAGTGAAAATGTAGGATGGGTCTTTTTTCATGTTAACAAAGATGCACTACGAATCCTCTGTTTTTCCCCACCCTGCACGGAGCACCATCAGTACACACTAAAATAAGTTTATCCACCAGTAGACTTTTTTCTTTAGCAAACTCGATGAAAGACTTGAATAAATCCTCCCCTTTTGTTGTTTATTTATTTCAAGTTTCAAGTTTATTTATTTATAAAGCGCCAGTTCATGACAAAGTAATTTCAAGGCACTTCACAGAAAAATCAACCAATTAATAATAAAACATTTTCTATCTAAGGAACAAGCCGATTGGGCTGAATTGTTATTTCAGCACAATCCCCTATCCTGAGCAAGCACGATTGGCAACAGTGGAAAAGAACGACTCCCTTTTAACAGGAAGAAACCTCTAGCAGAACCCGGCTCAGGATGGGCGGCCTTCTGCCTTAGCCGACTGGGGTCTGAGCTGACAGGAAAGAGTCACAGACAAACACCGGTGGATTTTGGCCAGTCGTCATGTCTACAGAAAGATAAACAGAGAAACAGTTAATGGCAGCAGTAACAATCAAAGCAATAACAATTTGATGGCTCTAGTGGGAATATTTCATTGTTTGTTTATGTGAGATACACCCTCCTCAGAGGCAGCCAGAGTAAAGAAAGACAGCAGAGTGAAGAAATGTGTTCAGTATGTCCTCCGTCTAAACCTATAGCAGCATAACTAAAGGGAAAGCTCAAGAGAACCCAAGCTAACCCTGACTATGGGATTGTGTAAAAAGGAAAGTTTTAAGTCTATTCTTAAAACTACATAAGGTGTCTGCCTCACGGATAAAAAGTGGAAGCTGGTTCCACAGGAGAAGAGCCTGATAACTAAAAGCTCTTCCTCCCATTCTACTTTTAGAAACTCTAGGAACTACAAGCAGACCTGCAGTCTGAGAGCGAAGTGCTCTGTTAGGAGCATATGGAACAATAAGATCTTTAATATAAGCTGGAGCTTGGTTGTTCAAGGCCTTATACGTCAAAAGTAAAACCTTAAACTTTATTCTAAACCTTACAGGGAGCCAATGAAGTGATGCTAAAACAGGAGAAATATGGTCTCTCCTTCTAACTCTCATCAGAACTCTGGCAGCAGTATTTTGGATCAGCTGGAGGCCTTTAACAGCACTATTAGAACACCCTGATAATAATGAATTACAGTAATCAAGTCTAGAAGTAATAAATGCGTGAACTAAAGTTTCTGCATCTCTTTGATTCAAAATGCTCCTAATTTTAGCAACACGCAGGTGGAAGTAGGCCGTCCTGGTAACATGCTTTATATGAGAACTAAAGGACATGTCCTGGTCAAAGATAACACCCAGGTTCTTTACCTTCTTGTTGGAGGCCAAATTAATGCCATCCAACGTTGATGACTGACTACACAACTTGTTCCTAAAATTCCCAGGCCCAAAGGTCACAACCTCTGTCTTGTCTGAATTTAAAAGCAAAAAATTAAGCGTCATCCAACGTTTTACATCATTAAGACAAGCTTGTAATCTCTGCAGCTGGTTGGTCTCATCAGGCTTCATTGATAGATATAACTGAGTATCATCAGCATAAAAATTTAATTTTATACCATGTTGTCTAATAATTTTACCAAGCGGTAACATATATATAGTAAAGAGGATTTGTCCAAGCACTGAACCCTGAGGAACTCCATGACTGACTCTGGTATATGAAGAAGATTCATTATTTACATGAACAAACTGGAATCTTTCAGTTAAATATGATTCAAACCAGTTTAATGCAGTTCCCTGAATCCCAATATCATATTCAAGCCTCTTTAATAGGATCTTATGATCTATAGTATCAAACGCAGCACTGAGATCTAACAGGACAAGTACAGACACAAGTCCACTGTCTGAGGCCATGAGAATATCATTAGAAACTTTCACCAGTGCTGTTTCAGTGCTATGATGAGCTCTAAATCCTGACTGGAACTCTTCAAAAAGATTATTACTATGTAGATGATCACATAACTGGTTTGCAACTATCTTTTCTAGAATTTTTGAGATGAAGGGTAAATTGGATATGGTCGATAATTACCTGGAGATCCTGGATCAAAATCAGGTTTCTTAAGTAAAGGTTTAATAACAGCAACCTTAAAGGCCTTAGGCACATATCCATTCATTAAAGACAAATTGATCATGTCCAATATCCATGTGTTAATCAATGGGAAGACATCTTTAAAAAGTCTGGTTGGAACAGGATCCAACATACATGTAGATGGTTTAGAAGAAGCTATAATTTGTGTTAACTCATTAAGATCAGCTGGAAAGAAACTGTCTATACATGATTCAGATTCTAAAGCTGCTTCACTGGACAATGAACCAGAGACAACAGTGGGAAGGACAAGGCAAGACTTTCCTTATGTAGTATGTCACCGACAACATACCGTGCAATTATGCTGAACTGGGATAAATTGCTTACATCTGTTGACTTATCCAAAGCGAGTAAAAAGAATGGTGCTGCATTTATGTCCTTCACTTTTGTTGGCTCAATTTGATTTGATTTGCCATCATGATGGTACAATCATGAACATTTTTTGCCGACAGAGGCATGTCTTTTATTTGTTTGATTATCTTGTCTTTATCCGAAAAGTCGTCAAAATTTGATTTGATTTGATATGCCTTTATTGTCCCACTGGGGGAAATTACATGGAGACACAGAGAAGAGCTTGACCCTCCCCAGGCTGCCAGAGTCACTGTGTGTGCCTGGTGCCACTGATCAGGTCAGCCAAAATCACACAGGAGAATACATACATATAATACATACATACATATACATAAGCACACATAAACCTACATGTTAGAAAAAACAGATGAATGAGACTACATTAGGTAAGGGGGAGGGAAAAAAGGTTCCTCACACCCAGTGCCCACAAGGGGTGCTGGGTGGAAGACAAAAAAACTCCTTTGCAGGGGGGTGAACAGATACCACACACACCCGATGAGGTCATTGAGGGGGCGTGTTTGCGGTGTGTGATAATGTGAATGTGTTGCAAGAGGATGTAAACACCGTTGCTAATCAATGCTCTTGGATGTTTTTGTCAGGGAAGGCTCTGTCCTTGAGAGTCTTTGCCCCAGCTGGGTGTTGAGAGTGGGCGGGGGGGAGGGGAGGGGAGGGGAACTAATGCCCCTTTTCCACCGACAAATCGACACGGCGCGCTTGAGAGTGGTACAGTATAGCGCGGATCAACTCGCTTGAGGTGGTCTAAACATAAAGCGGACGTAAGTGGGGATAGGGGCGTGCCCATCTGGCTATGAAAAGTGGCGCGCAGAAGTCTTTGTCCGCGACGTCACAGCGCGTGAAACAACAACAACAATGGCGGATATACGTGTGTTTTTGTAATTTGCACTCTGTGGTTCATTTTGGTTGGTTTGATTTTTGGTTCTTGTGGAGAAAGTCTCCATTGTCCAAAGTCAATTGTATTTTAAAATAAAATATTTGTATGGTTGCTGGGAGTTTGTTTTAAAGTCTTTTGCGGGAGCGCTTCTGAATCACACCACGTGATCACCACACACAGCTGGGCCAATCAGGGGCTACCACTACGTAGGTAGTCGTGTCACTGGTAGCAGTTTACTGGACCAATCAGTAGACAGGTGGGCGTGTGGGCCCGCTTTGGGCCGCTTCGGACCACCGAGGAGGTGGTCTGAAAAAAGAGGCCGGGTAGGTGCGGAATGACGTGGTTAAGACCCGAGAAAGGCGGTGGAAAAGGGTCTGCAGGGGGCTAAAGTGAACCGAGCCGTAACGTGTTCTCTCGGTGGAAAAGCGGCTTAAGTGTCCCATCTGCATTCTCCTCAGGAGAGTTTGGAGTGTTGACCTTCAGGCCTAGCCAAAATGAAATAAGGAGAGAGATTAAAGCTGGAGTGCGTAACTTTTACATGTCCGTGGATGTCCAGTTTCAGCCAAGCCACTATCAGAGGAGATGACACAATGCAGATTAAGCCGATCGGCTCCTCAAACATCTCACGGTATTTTTCAAAATATATAATTTTTATTTTGCGTGTCCTCCGCGACATTCCCGCGCTGTCGCACATGAAATTACGTCTTTTATGTCACAACAAGAAAAATAATAAGAAATAGAACGCAGTGTCTCGTAGCAGCCGGCAGAACGGGAAGGTCGACATGGCGGAGAATCCAAATAAACAGCCGAGAGACACTTATCGGGAAGTGGATCCTACCACGAAAAAAAAAATTTCCTGGACGTTTGGCAGAGGGACTATTGGCTAAGAAGGAAAGTGGCCGAAGGAGAAGGCAAACGCGAATTTGTATCGGCGTCGCTTTTCCTCGGTGGAGAGAAGAGATCGGGCTGAGAGCAGACACAGATGTTGCCTTGCAGCTGTTGGATCAGACTTGGTTTATAATTATGGTGTGTCATGAGTGTTACTCTGTAGAGACGGTGTGTAGCTGAGCTGTAGATAACATATGTTATGTTCAGGGGTGCACATAAGTGGTCCGCAGGTCCGCACACACTGTCAAAATATAAAATGCGCACCAGATGAAAACCAGAGCGCCGAAGTTCCAGCTGATCAGCTGATTCTGTCTCTATCTGTGTCAGTTTGTGTCTGTCAGTTTGCCAGTGTAACGGTTTTTCAGTCAGTCAGATCAGTGCAGCTGACTGCAGGATTCTGCATCGCGTCAAAACTGAAAAAATTCACTGAATAAGACAAATAGATCATTGTGGCCCCAACAGCTGACTAATAAATTTCAACACCAAACTGTTAAATGTAGATTAAAGTGAACAATCAAACCTGTAAACAATCCAACCTGAACTCTGAAGGTTTTTTTTTTTACCAGTATTTTTATATTTTACTGGTTTCTCTTGATTTTTTCAACAATAAAATGATATTTATTGAAACAAATATAGAGCCAGGTAAAGTAAACAGACTGAATTTGAAGCTTGATTAAACCAAAAACAAAGCAGAGGAGCTCGGAAGAGACACAGCGAGACACATTTAAAAATGTGAGGACCAAGCAACAACCCTAGGTTCTCTTCTGAGAACCAGGCCAAAAATATTATGTGCACCCCGGTTATGTTGTAGTTGTCCATCTTTTTTGAACAGCTGTCCTTATTCAAACAGAATAAAAATATTGTGAAATCGCGAATCACAGCAGCAAAACAGATACCGGTTGCAATCACAACGACAGAGATAAAACGGTGGCAGTTGGGCTTACGTCATATGGAAGCGCCAGCTTCATTCTTGTAATGACGCAAAAATTCCGCTAGGGGGCGACAGAAGTTACGCACTCCAGCTTTAAGATGGAACTGCAGAATTCAGCAGTCCTTTTCAGTCTCATATGGTGCACTTTTCCAGTGGAGATCTGAAACAGTTGAAATGATCCAAATCACATGAAAAACATCCAATCAATCACTCCTCCACAATGAACTGAACCTGCAGCTTCTCCAAGATGACACCCATCTTTCCAGTGAGATCTTAACCACATCAGTATGTGATCCAGACCCTCCAAGCTTTTTAGTCAGAGTGCTGCCAGAGAAGGTTACATACTTTCCATTTCTTTTCCGAATTTGTCAATACATTAGATGACTGCCAGCACCAATCAGCAGGTTCCCACAATCAGTAATCCAAATATATCTGTCCTCCGCTAACAGAATGTGGGTCGAGTCCAAGCATGGTGGCTCCCCCTTCATGAGCCTCAATTGTAATAAAAAAAGGTTTTCCAATGTGTAAGTGACCACGATACCAGATCCATAATTTCATATTTGAGGAATTTGCAAGTGGGAGACTCAGAGATGCACAAAAAGCAGGGAAAGAGGGGGGAAAAAGCTGGAGCAAAACAGAAAGTATGTGTCCTCACTGACAGACAAGCAGAAATGGGACACTGGTAACATCAAGCATACATGTTTTGGCGTACTCCCCATCTGTGAATGGCTTTCCATTTCTCACAATTGCTAAAGCACCAGCAGAGCTAGCTGAATTCCAGTCACCTTGTTGGGTCCAAACACGGAGTTGCTGCTGACTAGCTTCCACTCTGCACAGTGGCTCTTGACATGCTTTCTTCCTGCTGTCCCCCCACTGGATATTTCGATGCAAATGTAGAATGGCGTGTGTCGATGTGGTGTTTTATATTTGACCGTTTCATCTATGCAATTTTATCATTGCATATTAAACACGTTACTCCTCTGTCCATTCCTGCTTAAAAGTACACTCATCTTTTTTTTCTTTTAGCTATCTTTTTTAATAAAAGTGTGCAGTTATTGAGGTTGGAGCTGATAACACCTTTCTCATATTAAAAAAAAATCAAAAATACGTTCTTGATCACCATGTCATGCTTGTTAGCTTTCTTTTTAGAACCCTCTCACAGGCACCAGACTGAGACAGAAGATCAGTTAAGAGTCTTTAATTAGATCTTTTTGCAGGTTTTCTTAACATAGATTATTTTTCAGGATATTTACCCTGCCATCTGACATCAAAGTAAGTCACAATGGAAACACAAACTTATTGTGAACAAGTGATTGAGAAAACTGCTGTCATCGTCTGTCCTTTGTACTGAAAGTGTAACTTCGTTGTTCAATAAGGTTTTTTCCAATTACATGCACATAAGATGCAATGGCATGATGAGTCCACTACATGGCACTGAAAAATATTCAAATAATAACCAGAGAAATGTTTTACACATAAATGAATTAAACAAACTAGAACACTCCCTGCCTGGCGTGATTTAACGCCACAAATACTGTACAGGAACTGGACGGAACTAACACAACAATCCTAATAAAATTTTTAGTACCCTCTGATTTAGAAACATCTTTAGCGACCTCTACTGTACGGACTTTACCGTCCTTGGAAGGAAACACCTGAGTGATGAGTCCAAGAGGCCATTTGTTTCTGGGTGTTTGACTGTCCTTAAGTATGTTGTGCTGCACTCTTCACCCTGATGTAGTACCGAACTACAAGCACACAACCTCGTCTGCAGCACGCGTGTTCACTTCATCCCCGGATCAACCTACAAACACTTGAACAAATTTCACAAGACACAGAAGTTCAGTTTGGCGTTATGTCTGGAACAGAGGAGGTACTCTACCCAAAATCTTTTGGGTTCAATGCCTTTTATTCAGTTTTACAGATATACACAATGCCAGATGCTCACAGCAGATCAGCATCAATCAAATAATTCCAGCCTTTCCAATCATTCCATTTCTAGACCTTTGACCCTCTAAAACTCCTAGACGCCTAATGAATCGTGTCTCCAGTCCTCCTCCCTGCTGCGATGACCTTCTGCGATGACCTCTTGTCTTCAGATGGTGTTCCTACTTCACACATAATATGCTTAAAGTAGATCCCAGTCCTTAGCTTATAAAATATTACTCCACAACTCCCCCATTCGACCTGTTTTACAGAGGTCAACTAAAAACACTGTCCTCGGCTGGATGTAGTAAGTAGCTCCGTTTGACTTGCACAGAAGTCAAACACTTCCTCAGAAATGGATCAGTATACAATTAAAACCATGTGTGGGCTCAAGGCCCTTAACTGATCTTGACTTGTACTCCTAGGTGTAAACGAGTGTAAGCGTGCACAGCATTTTTCAAAACAACACCATAACGGAAGAAGGTTCTGTTTCTAGAATATGCAGATCATTTAAAGAGCACTCTTCACCTCTGAAATAGAGGTTGAGGCACTTTTTACTTAGATAAATCCAAACACCTCCCCTGTGACCCCCAGGGTCATCCAAATCGTTCAGGGATACTGCAGAACCAGAGAATTTCCATTAAGGTGTGGGTTTTGTAACTTACCCTAACCTAAACATAATAAGAAATAAAATAACCTAAGTGTTTGGATGCAAACTATTCCTTACATGTGGTCGAACCCTCTTTCCAGCCACACTGTAGTGATCTGCCAGGTCAGTTCAATTTCCATAAACTCCAGAAAGGTCCTGTGTCGTGCACAAATGGAAATTTCTAACATTCATTCTATTCTGTTTTTCATATCTAAAAATTAACCATAATGGTTTAGCATTAGCTCTTTAGACTAGATAAGAAAAGTAAGCTTCCCCTAAGCACAGCCAAAATTATGGTCTACACATGATGTGATGATGATGCCACTCAGTTGGCTCCAGGAATCACAGCCCTGTGATTAGGTTGGAAGACGTACCTGTTAAACCTACGTTAGTTGGGAATAAAAATACATTCTACACAAAAACATGTCTACTAAAATAATTTCTAGTGTTAGTTACTCTAATATATGAAGACTAAAACTACTTCACACAAATTTAAAACACACTGTGGTCAATATTAGCCTCTCAACTAAACTCAATATTTTGTAATTCAAACAATTAATTCTGTGAAAATTTATCATGGTTAAATTCTGACAAGTTGTATACTTATCATCCAGTAAGTCCCTCTTTTTATCCTTGACACTCCCAGCTTAGAGGACTCTATTCAGAGTTGTGCGATGTTTGATTCGTCGTCCTCCAGCTGATCTTGACCTGCAATTAACAGAAACTGGCCCTGGGCCTCTTTTGACAAGGCCCTGGTAATACATTTTTCAAGCAGTGTGCGTAAGCACGGCACACAGCAACATCCACAAGTTATTAGAATGGCCACAAAAAAAGCCACAAAAATAATTATGGAGACGATTATTGCCCTATATTTACCAAACTTTCTATTCAACCACTCCTCTGGAGGGTTGTTGATGCCGGAGTGTTCATGTATTGTTTTAGATAATGTACGCAAACCTTCCAAGGCTTGAGTTACAGAGCCATCAGGGGCGGTGTTGTTTGGGATGAAAGTACAACAGTAATCCCCGAACATAGCACAGACCCCACCTTTTTCAGCCAATAAAAAAATCAAGGGCCATACGATTCTGAACAGCCATCAGGGATGTCGGTCCCAGTTGCTCACTCAGACCCTCCACTGCATCTCTAGTGAGATTAGCAAGTCTCTGAACATTATAATGTAGATAGTTAATGCAATCTACATTCTTATTGGGTGTAATTGAAAAGAGTGCAGAGATGATGGGTATGTTTTCAAATCCAGCTGCCTAAGCTGCAGGTCCTGGATGTACGAGGCCGGCACCCAGGAGTGGTCTTCTGATCTGTACCCCTCCCAGGATACAAGGTATTGCCGGCCCCGACCTCTCTATCGCACATCCAGGAGATGGTCCACCGTGTAAACCAGCTGGCCATCAATCACCCGGGCGGGTGGGGGCTGCACTGGAGCCGGATACAGGGGACTGAAGAAAACGGGCTTGATCAGGGAGACATGAAAAACTGGGTGAATACGCATGGATGCTGGGAGACAGAGTTTGACGGTGACATGACTGGGAATGGAGACGACCTCATATGGACCAATGAACCTGGGGGTGAGTTTCTTTTGTGCATTCTTAATAGTGATGTCAAGGGTGGAGAGCCAAACCTTTTGCCCAATGGTGTAGGTGGGCGCAGGAGCGCGTTTGTGGTTGGCGGTTTTGATGTTCTCTTCCTTCGTGCGTCTGAGCGCTGTTATGGTTTGCGCCCAGACGCGCCTACACCGTCGGATATGTGACTGTACACTGGGGTGAGTGGAGGGCGTCTCCTTGGAAGGTAATAATGGGGGTTGATACCCCAGGGAGGCCTCAAAGGGGGCAGAAGAAACATGGGAGTTGTGTGCGTGTTCAACTCAGGGGAGGTGCTCACTCCAGGCAGAGGGATTGGAGGAGCACAGGCAGCAGAGGGTGGCCTCCAGCTCCTGGTTCATCCTCTCAGTCTGACCATTAGTCTGAGGATGGAACCCGGAGCTGAGGACCACCCTGGTTCCAAGAGCCCTGAAAAACTCCAGCGACAGCGCGTCTGGCTTAATGTTCTTGAAGCCGGGTCTGAAAGAAATAATAAAGTTAAATCGGGAGAAGAACAGAGACCAGTGGGACTGACGGGGATTTAATTGCTTAGCCTCCTGGAGATATGCGAGATTCTTATGATCTGACCATACTATAACTGGAACCGGCGCCCCCTCCAGCCAGTGTCGCCACTCCTCAAAGGCCAGCTTGATCGCAAGCAGTTCTCGTTCACCCACATCGTATCCTCTCTCTTCTGGGGACAAACGGTGAGAAAAGAAAGCACAAGAGTGAAGTTTCTCATCTTGTGTACTTACTTGAGAGAGGACTGGTCCCACCCTGGAGTCGGACGCGTCCACCTCCAGGGGGAACTGTTTGGAGGTGTTGGGCTGGATGAGGATGGGAGTGTGGGTGAACCAGGTCTTGAGGTCGGAGAATGCACGTTCAGCCTCTGGCGTCCAACTGAATGTGCGCTTGGTGGAGGTGAGAGCTGTGAGAGGTTGCACCGGATGAAGCGTCTGTAGAAATTAGCGAATCCCAAAAAGCTTTGTAATTGTTTACGGGAGGTAGGAGTTGGCCATTCCGTGACAGCTTTGATCTTACTGGGATCCGGCTTCACCTGCCTGCTCTCAAAAACAGACCCCAAGAAAGAGACAGACTGCACATGGAACTTGCACTTCTCACCCTTTACAAACAGTCTGTTCTACAAAAGTCTTTGCAAAACCTGGCGGACGTGAACCTGATGCTCCTCCTCGGAAGCAGAAAAAATCAAATGTCATCAAGATATACAAACACGAAAACATTTAAAAAATAACGGAGAACATCATTGATCAGTGCTTGGAAAACAGCAGGTGCATTAGTTAATCCGAATGGCATCACAAGATACTCAAAATGTCCCAGGGGTGTCTTGAAAGCCGTCTTCCACTCATCTCCCTCTTTGATGCGGACTAAATGGTAGGTGTTCCGGAGATCCAACTTCGTGAAGATCCTCGCTCCCTGCAAGGACTCAAAAGCAGAGGACAACAACGGCAAAGGATATTTGTTTTTTACCATGATTTGGTTAAGTCCTCTGAAGTCTATGCAGGTGCGCAAGGATCCATCCTTCTTAGAAACGAAAAAGAACCCCGCACCAAGGGGAGAGGTGGAACGACGTATAACCCCTGCAGCCAGTGACTCCTTTATGTACAGCTCCATGCTCTCCCGCTCCGGGCGTGAGATGTTATACAGCCGGCTGGAGGGGAGCGGAGCGTCAGGGAATAAATCTATGGAGCAGTCATATGGACGGTGTGGAGGTAGTGACACCATTTTGGCCTTGCTGAACACCATCTGCAGATCATGATACTCAGTGGGGATGCGTGACAGCTCAGGAGCCTCCTCAGGAGGTGGGGCACTAGGAAGGGTGGATGTGGCAAGAGCAGAGTTTAAACAATTAGACAAACAGTTTAGACTCCAAGACTCAATCTTACCCTCTCTCCAGTTAAATATGGGATTGTGCTCTCTCAGCCAAGGATGACCCAAAACCACCGGAACCTGGGGGGAAGGAAACACTAAGAATGAGATGGTTACACGGTGGTTACCTGATGTTATGAGTTCGATCTCACAGGTCCAGTGGGTGATGGAGGTGAGAAACCGGCCATCCAAGGTTGAGACCCGCACTGGAGAGGAGAGCACCAGTTAGGTGCTGAACAAAACTATGCACCCGCATGTTCCGCCCACTGAAAACCGGAAGTGTCACGTTTTACTCTTTGGGGTCATACTCTGGCATACATCAACAAATCTACAACAACCAGGCTCAGGAAACAGCCAAGGGGTAGCTCTAACATGGTTTAAAATTTTAAGGCCCTAGCATTTAAGGCGTCACCACAGCGACACTTCAAAGTTTGACATCTCGCCATCAACACATTTCTTGCTGTAAAATCCACAATCATGATCAGATCAGGACAAAACTACATAGGATGCATCTTACCATACCTGAGTTGAAAAATCTTGTGGCCGTGGCAAATTGCCTCAACAGCGCCACCTTTCTCCCCATTTTTTACCTTTAAATTGCAAGCCCCGCCCACTGCTTTGATTGATATGTATGAAATTTGGTACACTAATGTATCCTCTCAGGACCTACAAAAAAGTCTCTTGGACCCATGTTCTAACTATCACAGGAAGTCGGCCATTTTGAAAAAACTGTCTATTTTTGGACATTTTACACCTGTCGGGTTTGAATCATTTACTCCTACATACTTTCATGGATCACCATTAAACCTTTTCATTAGACTCTCAATGCATTTGGGATTATGTCATTAAAAATAATTTATTCTATCTTAAGAATTGTGGGCGTGGCTTCATTTTAAACTTTGCTTTAAGGCCAAGCAAAAAAAGCAGTTATAACTCCCTGATAATTTTGCAGATTGGTACCAAAATGCATATGGAGGATGACAGTGACTTGCTAAACAAAACTGTATATTCATATTTTGTCATAACTTTAGCCCCGCCCACACATAACCAGAAGTGTCAATTTTTACTCTTTCAGGTCATGCTCAGGCCTTCTTCAAAATATATGCTTAAAACTGGTTCAAATTACAGTCATTAACATGTTCTAACACTGTTAAAAAAATCAAGTCTCTAAGTGTTAAGATGTGGCTACAGCAAGGAAAAGAAATGTCTATGTTTCATCACAATATGTTTGGAAGAGTCACCAGTAGCAGTGGTTCTAAAGAAGCCTCTGACTGAAGACACTCGGTTCTTGAGTTACTGTGTTGTCAAGAGGATTCCCAGGAACTTCAATTATGATTTTTATCAGTTTTTTCAAACATTTTTAGACAAGTATCTCTAAAGACTCGACACCACTCCAGAGAACATAATCAGTCTACTTTACAAGTTTCTTTAACCTGTTTATATGATTTTCTCAGTTGCTGCACTGGTGATAACCTTCACTTTCATACAATCCTTTAGCTTCACAGACTGTTGTTTGTTTGTGAAGTTGTTCTACAAGTAGTAAAACAAGCTGAATTGTATCAAAACATCTTGAATTGCATTACCTCATATATGACACAAAAAAGAGCCATTTAGGAACAAAGTCATCTTTTGGTTCCCTGGAGCAGAGTTTGGCTGACTTTTCAGGGAGTGACTGTGCATGAGGGGAAATTCTCTGGTGAGGCGGTGGCCGCAGCCGGAGCGACGCCAAGGTGCGAGGGCCGTCATCGCCGCTTGCGGCTTTAATTCGTTTTGTATCCAGTCAGTTGGTGTATGTGTGTTCTTCTGTCACCCATGTTAATTAGGTCCTAGTCATTTCACCTGTCCTCATGTCAATCAGTGTCACTCCCTGCACCTGTCTGTCTCTACCTCTGTTTTCTGTTTCCTGTTACCCGGTTTACCTGCCCAACTGTCAGTTTGGATCTCCTGTGTTCCTCGACCTGTTTCCTGACCTTGTCTCTACCTGCCCCTGTTTGGACTGTCACCTTGGCTTGGTCGGTTTTTGTGTGCCTGAACGCAGACTGTGTTTCGATTCCGCCTCGGCCTTCTTGTTGACGGATCTGGTTGTCCTCGGTCTTGGGCCTCCGGGACTTGACCTATTCTGGACTTCCTTGCTTTTGCCTGTTCCCTCTTTCCACCAGTAAGTGCCATATCTAGACCTGAACAGTTATTTGTTTCTCCTTATTCCTCCTCCTCTCCTTATCCCTTCAATAAAACCATTTTGCAAATTGAAAGTAGTATCACCACTTTTTCTGTGCATATTGAACTCGAACCCAACCTGAACCTGACATATATTCAATGAATGAATACTATATAATTATTCTTAAGTATGTAGTGTGAATACAAAATTACACAAAAAACTGTAAGGCTGCAAAAGTTAAACTGTGGTATAGTGAGTGACAACTGTATACAAAGGTAGTTGCTAAATATATTTACACAGTTTGTACTCAGTTGAAAATTGGTGTGAATTTGTGCAAGTTATAGATATTTAAAAAGTTCCTACAGCATAAAGATTGTGTTATGAGTAAGAGAGTTCAAGACTCACCTCTTTAAAGAACACTTTCAGTCTTAATGTGGGATTAATTTATGATTTATGATAGCGATTTGAGAATTTATCTCTCACAAAAAAAATAAATAAATAAATTTAAAAAAAAAACCACAATAATAATAATTTTGATACACTTGATGTATCAGCGTCGGAATTAAACTGGACTCCAAACAGTCCGCCTCCTTATATTTTTTTTTTTCCTTCTCTTTGAATTCTTGCTTGTATGTTCTCTCAATGTAAGTCGCTTTGGATAAAAGCGTCTGCTAAATGACAGTAGTAGTAGTAGTAGTAAGATGAGAGTTTAAGATGGCTGCCATTTGGGGACGTTTGACCCCATTGGCCAAAAGCAGCAATGAGTCATCTAGTGTTTATATGGCTACACACACCTGTTGGACATGTCAATCACAATATCTGATCCATCTGAGTCAACTGTTGGAAAAATCTGCTTCTCCGGAGAACGTGGTAATAATAAAAGAATACACAGGTTATTCCAAAAAGCCATAGTCTCTCGCCCATATATTATATATCTTATCTTAACTGGAAAGTAGTATGGATGATACCCTGTAAATATCTAATAAGATAAAAGAAGTATCGTTTAAAATCCTTCATAAATATACCTGGCAAAGCAATACAGGACAAAAATTTAAAAAGACATTGCAGAAGATGCCAGTGTCACCCGAGTGTCAAGCTTTATGCCAACCAAAGAATTGGCCCTCTTGATATTTATACTTATTATTGTCGATCTATGAAACACAAACCCCTTGAATATGAACTGGAAAGTTAAACATGGCTGGTATAGTCAGAACCATCTCAACACTTAACACTCTAAAAACTGTTGACATCAGCCTTCAGGAAGATCCCTCCACCTCTGCCCAACATTACCACAAACAACACACCTGTAACTATGGTGGACTACTTCAGGTTTCTTGGGACTACCATCTCTCGGAACCTGAAATGGATGGCCAACATAGCATCAGTATCTAAAAAGGCTCAGCAGAGGCTGTGACTTCCTGCGGCATCTAAAGAAGTTCAACCTGCCACAGGAGCTGCTGGAGAACTTTTACAGAGCCATCATCAAGTCCGTCCTCTGCCAGTCCATCACAGTCTGATTTGGTTCCACAACCAAACTAGACAGAAACATACTGCAAAGAACTATAAGGTCTGCAGAGAGAATCACTGGTGCTAGTCTGTCCTCCATCCAGGATGTGTACTCCTCCAGAGTCAGGAAAAGAGCAGGCAGAATCAGCAGGGACCCATCTCACTCAGGATCTCACCTCTTTTCTCCCCTCAGGTCGGTGCTACAAATCTCTGTACGCCAAAACCACTAGACACAAAAACAGTTTTTTTCCCACAGGCCATCACCATGTTAAACAAACATGTTTAACTCCCCTAACAAGGAAATAAACTGTTCCATCATTAAAAATGTTATACACCTGCTCTGTACCACCTGATCGCAAAACCACCAACTAGACTTTCATAATGGTAAAATGTTGCTAATGTACCTCGTGTGTGTTCTACACTCACCTAAAGGATTATTAGGAACACCTGTTCAATTTCTCCTTAACTCATTCAGTGCCATAGACATCTATAGCTGTCAAAGTAAATCCAAATGCTCAGTGTCATAGATGTCTTGACGTCTCTACAGCTTTTACTGGCTTAAATCCCGCAAAGCATTCTGGGGCAGCTGCAGCTGAATTTGAACTAATTACAGGCTGTACTTAGTCATATGATCCAGGAGAGGGCAGTGGTGCACTTCTCTAGGTGCGATCACCCTTATTTACCATGCAACAATGCCGGTTGGAGCAGGGAGGAGCTAGACACTCAGGACGAGATAGACGGTGAATGAGGAAGAGATTCAGAGCCTGTGAAACGGCTGAGACACGATCTGGTTGTTCAGAGAGACTTATTACAAACTAGTATTGAATTGATGGAATTGAGAAGGTGGTAGAGTTTATTACATGGATAAAAGCCCTCTAGCGTGTCTATCGGATCTACCGGGAAAGAGTATTGTGTCGAAGGTGGCGCGGTTTGTGCTCCAGCTCATCATTTTCGGACTTGTGATGTCTTCAGCTAGATGTTGGGGTTCTTCTGGCAATTCTAGTGAAGCTGAGGTGGATTTATCCGACCAGTATCTGCTGTTAGGATATTCTAAAGGCAGCAGGGACCAAAATAAAGTAGGATTCACCGCATAACACACGGTAAATGTTCGCGCCAGTCACACGTGCACATGCGCATGCACGTACACACAGAGTAGCTGAATCAGAAATTTGCTTGTTTTTTTATTATATTTTATTCAAATGTTGAAATTGTCTATAAATGACTCTTTAGACATAAAATAAATTATCAAAAGTACTTTTTTACTGTTGTTTTTTCCCTTTCATAGTAGTAAAACATAGTTGAGATGATGAATGAATCATTGAAACATGAAATATTTATATCAAAGTCACTGATCTGCTTGAAAAACCCCTTTACACAAAACGCTCTTTATCTCAGCTTTCTAGTTTCAGAAGGCTGTTTTTGGTGAAAATTACCTCTGTTCTACTGCAGATTACTCAAGAACGGAAAAAGGAAAAAACACATTTTTTTGCTGCTGAAAGAAGAAAAATGAATCTTTCTGATGGTGGTTTCAGATTTCACATAGTCATAGGGGAACATATTCTGTGAGCCTTCAAAAAACAGTAAGAATGCTAAATATCTCTGGCACTGAGGGGGGTATGAAATCTGAAAGTAGCTGGCACTGAATGAGTTAAAGAGGCCATTTCTTTGCGGTTATTTCTTAAGTATCAACCAGTAGAATGAAACATTTTATATCTAAAAAACATCAGGAAACATTTAACATGGACCAGATGGCACTGTGAACAGTTCTTCATCCCTTTAGAAGACAATGATTAACTAAAATTAAAGTATCCTGCCATTCTGAAAAACGTGTCGGGGGACAAGGAGGATTTTTTTTAAACCACTGTGACCTTTATGGTAAAACAGAATAAACATTTGAATTTTAACTTTGTTGGAAAGATTTTTTCCATTCAATTCCATGATGAAAATGTTCTGGATTACATTCAGATGTTTAATGGAGCTCAGCAGGGTAGTTTAGGTTCAGGGCCTCTATCAGTCCAAACAGCAAAACAACAGCTCATGCTACTTTGTCAAGATTCTTCAAAACCTTGATCCCCTCAAGGATAACGCCAACATCCTCTGGTTCCTCTTTTGAAACATGTTCTTTCATAATATAAATACTAATAGTAGTGCCTCAATGGCCTCATCCAGCTTCTCCATCCATGTCCTGTAGAAGAGACAAAACATGAATGAGACGTCAACCAAACAATCCTTGGTGGATAACAAGTAGTAAATTAACATGGCTTTTATTGAGAAATTCCCAACAGGAAAGTCATGTTATAGATCTGTAAATATAAGGCTCATCCTGAAAATCAGAAACTGTATTCTTTAGAATACTTTCTTACAACTTAATTTTATAAAATAATGCTGAATGTGACAGTGGAAGGAAAGGACGGGTGAATCAAAACGAAAGAAAAAAGTCACTTTTTTTTCTCAGTATCCTCAACAACTTATAGCCATTTGTTCATCAACTGTACAGCTAGCTGAGCTGTACACGAAGCTTGCCACCTCTCTTTTGGAAGAGCCTCATCAGCTTGTCAAAATACATGTCAAGCTGGGACAGGAACTACTTTGAAGTGGGACAGTAGTAATTCACCTGAATTCTGCATTGACCTGCAAACAAAGAAGTAAATTAAAAGAAAAAAATGTAGGGATTAATTGAAACTTGAAATTTATCAAAATGCACGCTGGTGTAAAACTGTATTTAAAGAACAACTAACCCCCCCTGCCAGAGACTTACTTCCGCCTCAGTGAGATTTCAAAACTGGCGCTGAAATGGGCGTGCCGGGAGGACTGAGGGGCACGAGCGGGAGGGGGCTAGTGGGCGGGGTTTGGGCTGTGATTGACAGTTGGCTTTGGCGCTGACACTGACAGCTAAAGTGCATAATGGCAAGCGATAGCGAGTCAAGTTTTGCAACAGAGAGATCCTTTGAGGTGGAAGATTTTTCTCTACCTCCCTCCCCTGAGATGGAGGTTCTGGAGGAGGGTTCGGTGGTGGACGCTAGCGGCCCTGAGCCGTATCGCTTCGAGCCGCGAGCTCCAGCGAGGCCCCATACGGTGCTGCGGAGGCTGCCACCGAACCCTCGCTGGAGCTCGCGGCTCGAAGCGATACGGCTCAGGGCCGCTAGCGTCCACCACCGAACCCTCCTCCAGAACCTCCATCTCAGGGGAGGGAGGTAGAGAAAAATCTTCCACCTCAAAGGATCTCTCTGTTGCAAAACTTGACTCGCTATCGCTTGCCATTATGCACTTTAGCTGTCAGTGTCAGCGCCAAAGCCAACTGTCAATCACAGCCCAAACCCCGCCCACTAGCCCCCTCCCGCTCGTGCCCCTCAGTCCTCCCGGCACGCCCATTTCAGCGCCAGTTTTGAAATCTCACTGAGGCGGAAGTAAGTCTCTGGCAGGGGGGGTTAGTTGTTCTTTAAATACAGTTTTACACCAGCGTGCATTTTGATAAATTTCAAGTTTCAATTAATCCCTACATTTTTTTCTTTTAATTTACTTCTTTGTTTGCAGGTCAATGCAGAATTCAGGTGAATTACTACTGTCCCACTTCAAAGTAGTTCCTGTCCCAGCTTGACATGTATTTTGACAAGCTGATGAGGCTCTTCCAAAAGAGAGGTGGCAAGCTTCGTGTACAGCTCAGCTAGCTGTACAGTTGATGAACAAATGGCTATAAGTTGTTGAGGATACTGAGAAAAAAAAGTGACTTTTTTCTTTCGTTTTGATTCACCCGTCCTTTCCTTCCACTGTCACATTCAGCATTATTTTATAAAATTAAGTTGTAAGAAAGTATTCTAAAGAATACAGTTTCTGATTTTCAGGATGAGCCTTATATTTACAGATCTATAACATGACTTTCCTGTTGGGAATTTCTCAATAAAAGCCATGTTAATTTACTACTTGTTATCCACCAAGGATTGTTTGGTTGACGTCTCATTCATGTTTTGTCTCTTCTACAGGACATGGATGGAGAAGCTGGATGAGGCCATTGAGGCACTACTATTAGTATTTATATTATGAAAGAACATGTTTCAAAAGAGGAACCAGAGGATGTTGGCGTTATCCTTGAGGGGATCAAGGTTTTGAAGAATCTTGACAAAGTAGCATGAGCTGTTGTTTTGCTGTTTGGACTGATAGAGGCCCTGAACCTAAACTACCCTGCTGAGCTCCATTAAACATCTGAATGTAATCCAGAACATTTTCATCATGGAATTGAATGGAAAAAATCTTTCCAACAAAGTTAAAATTCAAATGTTTATTCTGTTTTACCATAAAGGTCACAGTGGTTTAAAAAAAATCCTCCTTGTCCCCCGACACGTTTTTCAGAATGGCAGGATACTTTAATTTTAGTTAATCATTGTCTTCTAAAGGGATGAAGAACTGTTCACAGTGCCATCTGGTCCATGTTAAATGTTTCCTGATGTTTTTTAGATATAAAATGTTTCATTCTACTGGTTGATACTTAAGAAATAACCGCAAAGAAATGGCCTCTTTAACTCATTCAGTGCCAGCTACTTTCAGATTTCATACCCCCCTCAGTGCCAGAGATATTTAGCATTCTTACTGTTTTTTGAAGGCTCACAGAATATGTTCCCCTATGACTATGTGAAATCTGAAACCACCATCAGAAAGATTCATTTTTCTTCTTTCAGCAGCAAAAAAATGTGTTTTTTCCTTTTTCCGTTCTTGAGTAATCTGCAGTAGAACAGAGGTAATTTTCACCAAAAACAGCCTTCTGAAACTAGAAAGCTGAGATAAAGAGCGTTTTGTGTAAAGGGGTTTTTCAAGCAGATCAGTGACTTTGATATAAATATTTCATGTTTCAATGATTCATTCATCATCTCAACTATGTTTTACTACTATGAAAGGGAAAAAACAACAGTAAAAAAGTACTTTTGATAATTTATTTTATGTCTAAAGAGTCATTTATAGACAATTTCAACATTTGAATAAAATATAATAAAAAAACAAGCAAATTTCTGATTCAGCTACTCTGTGTGTACGTGCATGCGCATGTGCACGTGTGACTGGCGCGAACATTTACCGTGTGTTATGCGGTGAATCCTACTTTATTTTGGTCCCTGCTGCCTTTAGAATATCCTAACAGCAGATACTGGTCGGATAAATCCACCTCAGCTTCACTAGAATTGCCAGAAGAACCCCAACATCTAGCTGAAGACATCACAAGTCCGAAAATGATGAGCTGGAGCACAAACCGCGCCACCTTCGACACAATACTCTTTCCCGGTAGATCCGATAGACACGCTAGAGGGCTTTTATCCATGTAATAAACTCTACCACCTTCT
>SSNP01000178.1:367646-391643 GCA_006937955.1 Pachypanchax playfairii | reverse complement strand
AACCAGCTTCTTCACAAAGCCTCGTTCATGCTCCAGCAAGTTGGTGAAGGAATCGCGGGTAAAATGTTGTCTGCAAACTCCGGCATATAATTTTCTACACTAAATATTGGAACTAAAATCTAAGTTAATAACGCTAACCTGAAAATCGAAGACGTTTGCAGTGCTCTCTATTCAAACTCCAGCTCGATACGAGGCGTGTCTACGGCTGAGCCGTTTTTATACTCGGCAGCGGCAGAGCTGCCACGTCACAAAATCTTAAGAACCTCAGAGCCAATCAGCAAATTGGATTCGAAATTCGAATGCAGTACACTGTTTAACCTTAGGAGGGAGCCACACAGACGTTTTTTGGCTTAAAGTTAAGATTTTAACAAATATGCACTAAAATATCAAAATAATGACTGGGACATGTAGTTAAGACTACTAGACACCCGTTTAGACAGTTTATCAGCAAAAAAATTGTTGATTTGGGGTTAGTTGCACTTTAAAAACTTAACTTGTAAAATGCTACACATCACACGCTAAAAACATAAACTGATAGGTTTGAGAATATTCTTACCACATTGACTTCAGACAGCCACTTTTCTGTGAAATCTCCCAACATTGGTGCATCTTGAACAAAGTTGTGTCTTCTGTGAGTGAATGTTCTTCCATTTTGACTTTCACAACCTCTCCAAACAACACAGAAGAAACGTTTTCTGCATGGCATAGGAAAAATCAACATAAATGTAACGTAAATCAATTCTGAGGCCACAAACAAATAAATGTAGTGCAAATGCAACATATTCTGAGACAAAGTGTTTAATAAAAGCAGACGATTCCTTATTAGGTGGTCGTATAAAGTAACTTAATGTGGCTTTGCCCTGCTGTCATTTATAAATGTAATCATATATAGTTAGCATTACCTAAATTCTTCAGTTTCTAATCAACTTGAAGCATGTAAACACACAGCAATTACTATTGATACTTTTTCCTCCAGATGGTTTTTTCCTATTAATGCTACTTTTTATCTATCCTTACAAAATCTAACCTTGCGCTGTAAGATGGATTCTAACGAGATTTGGAGTTTTCCAAACCCACGGAAATCCACCCTCCCCGACTCGACACGGAGCTACACATACATCTGGCAGAGCCAGGTTATACAAAATCCACTTCAACTCTGATGTTTTTTGTCACTCTGTACGTCACAAACATTGTCACTTTCTTCCAGCATTGATGTTACTCTCTCCAGATACATAGACCAGGGCTCTAGACTAACATTTTTTCCAAGGGGTACTGTAGCCCCTAACCTGAAATTTCTAGGGGCATTTTCCAAAATTTAGGGGCACACCCAGAGGCATCTGCGGGGCCCACCCCAACCCAAAAAAATCTACTGTCAGTTAGTGGCGCCCCAAGATACACTAAATTGACCCATTGCATACCTGTTACGACACAATTTGTGCCGTATACTACTGCGGTGTTTTACGAGGGTATCGTACAGGGGCGGACTGAGACAATAATTCAGGCCGGGAATTTTGATATCATCCCAGGCCACCACCACCCAATTATTGCAAAACACCAAGAGTGAGTTTGGTTGGATGCTTATTGATGTTAGGGCCCGACCGATATTTCGGCCGGCTGATATTGGGGTCCAGGGTGATATCGGCTATCGGTAAAAAATTGCCGATATTTTCCGAGATTTTTTATTGCTTTATTTTTGTCATATATGTGTTTCTGCATCTCCATTAATGAGAATGCCCAGTTAAAAATGTAATTGGGCTACATATCCAGCAGATGGCACCCATGTGTTGTCATTTCATGTTCCCTGGGGGTGGAGTCATCCTTGCTCATGGCTTCCTACAGTGGAAGCCGAGACACAGCGAACTGGACAGTGAAACAGAAAGCAATTTATCCAAGTAAAGTGAAGTCTGCTCACGAGCATTTTATTTTTTGTCACAAGTAAGCTGAAACGTGAAATAAACAAACACAGTTATGTTTTCCCTCTTACATATTCTCTACAAACATGTAATTGTGTGCCTCGTGGTCGTGCTGTGTTTAAAGTTACGATAATTGTACCTTGCTAAAAGGTAAGCATGCATAAATAAAATGTGAAGCATAGCTGTCTAATTTTCAGGCCCAGGCATTATTAATATTATATACAAAAAGATATTGGTGTTCTTCCTACTGTTATTTACAGGCTCTGTTGTAAAAGTTGAATATAATAAATTATTATTGTTTACTGCAGTACTTTCTGCGTTAGGATTTGCCCCTGTTGGACTTATTAAAGAAACAACTATTTTACTATTGGAAAATATTAATTTAATTGTAAGGTTTTTTTAGGTTATTGTGATCTATTGTTCTACTGTTTTTTACATGTTCTGATGTTATAGTGTGTATGTGTGCTAAATAAATGTTCATAAAATAGATAAACTTGTCTATTATTTACATTTTTTGGAATCAGTGAATAATTCAGATAGTTCATGGTGTCTAAAAGGTAGACATGAGCTTAGAATGCAGTGTTTTAGCTTTCAGTAATATTTTTGAAAATTTTTCTGGTGGATGGATTTATCGGCCATTATATCGGCTATCGGCCTGCTCTAAGGTCTATATATCGGTATCGGTATCAAAAAATCCATATCGGTCGGGCCCTAATTGATGTAAGAGTGTAAAATAATAAAACAAAAGCTACACGCATCCACACACAGCTTTTTCTGTTTCTTTCCCCATGAAGTAATTATTTTAGTTTTCCTGTAATAACCTACTCAAATCACATAAACTAAAATTCAATCTATTACTAAACTGGTAAATATGCAGCCTGCACATTTACCAGTTTAGTAGTTGATTAAATAAATTAAGTCCCACCATCATCTACCTAAACCTGAGACTGATGCTACAATGTGATTATTACATGATGAAAAATACCATAAAATTAAATTTAATCCTATTTTCCCAAAATATGAGCTGTAGTAAGATCAAGGGAAGATGGTCATGTGTACTGTGTCTTGTGTGGCACTACAACATGTAATGGTATATTATTGAGCCATTTTAATAATAAAACATCATTAGATTGAAAATAACCTGTTATTCAAATCACTTTATGTAGCTGATAACACAAACTACTATTCATAATGGCTTTTTTACAACCATACACATTAAAATTTGATTTTATTACTGTTAAAAAAAATAAAAACATCTATTTCTAATCCAAGAAATCTAGTATGAAAAACATTAACAATTTTATTTACACTTCACCTGTCCTAGATGAAGCAATTGAATATTTATCTGTTATATATTTTCATTTCAGTGTTGTAATTTATAGACGGTCCCTGCACCCTGGCGCACTTGCATAGAGACTGATGAAAGTCTCCCAGCGCGCAGGACGACTCGTTTAGAAGGAAATACGATTATAAGCTCGTATTCTACCTCGCTGTGATGCACTGAGGTGTTAGTTTAGTAAAAGCAACGCTCCGCTGATAAGTTATTGATCTGGAAAAGGCGAATCTGTGAATATTTTTCTAACTTTACTGCTCCATCTTTCCCGGGCCATATAGTGTTTAAACTGGGAAGTCCCTGGTTCCTCGGCAGTTTTCCCAGCGTGTTGAGGACCACAGTAACAGCTATACAGGCAAGACATTGTGCCGTTTCGTGAGTCATACCTCAGCCACTTGAACTCCGACATCCACTCATGTCTGAGTTTTTTCCCTTTGCTGGAGCTGGGTATTTCGGATTCTTCCGATTGCGTGTCTGTGACTAAATCAACTTCAGGTGACGTTGGATCACGAGCTGGCCTGAAAAAACGATATATCGTCCTCTTCGCCATTATAGCGGAGCTGTCCCTCTCAGCCAATGACTGTATATAAAGCTCTCAGCTGTAAAATTGCCGCGCTCCTCCGCACTTTCCGGCCAATCGCAGCGAGTAAAATATACATTGCTCACTGCGATTGGCTAAAAGCACCTGGTTTCTACAGGATCATGTCAGCAGCAGTTTTTTTTTTCTTCTTCATGTCCGCAACAGCTTCTCATTCCCAAATGTGTCTGATGACCTCACTCACGCGAACAAATATTGTAACTCTTTCGAGTCATGTTTACATTACAGAAGTGTTTTGGGAAATTGCTATTTGCTCTGGTGCGAGTGATGTTTAAATTTACTCGCATTCAGACAAAAGATGGTCGTAAAATGCGACCAATCACTCGCAGTCTAGAGCCCTGATAGAACATTGTGATCTCTTGTTAATTTTCAGCTGCTCATAGACATCTCTGTCTATTTGAGATCTTTGACTATTGAAAGTTAAACAAAAAATAGCTTTATCATCATTTGCAGGTCAGAATAGAGGGTCTTTTAGTGACATGGATCATATACAGTATATGATTAAAATCTGATAGATCACTGTTCATCATGGATCAGTCATTGTTTATGTACTTCTACCTTCTGAATAAACGTTAAATTTGAGACAGAATTTTTAACCTCCATCACCTTTCTCTCAGTTCTTATTCACACATAAAACTTTATTAATCTGTTCACTGACAGCAGCTTCACAACTTCTTAAACCATTACAAAACACCTTTTATAACAGTTTTCAGGTTGGTCACTAGCTGGCTGCTAGCTTAATGCAGCACACTGTTAAAAACGAAAAATAAATGTGCAGAACATGTAATTTTTGACATTTTACGTACCTAGAGAACAAGATATAAGTTTGTTCTACTTACTTGTTTTGTAAAACAGCTTCAAATAACTTTTTTCTTAACTGAACATCCTGTGGTTTTGCTGGCTTCCAGGTACAAGGCCACCGTTATTTCTGCTTCTGTGTTTTTTTATGGCCCGAACAAGTTTGGGTCCTCCAGCTGCATTATCGCCCCCTACTGGTAACCAAGTAGTAGCGTTTTCTGGTGCCTTTTAACTCAGTTACATCGAGAGGGGTCTGGTTACATCACGCTCAGATTCATCATTCCAACATTTTCGGTCAGTGTAATGAAATCTAGCACCAACAGTAATAATTCTAAACATGTAAAAGGAACATAATTCATTTATGTTTATAGTGAGAACTTTTTGTGTTGGATAAATACAACTTAAAGACTCACCCTCGAAACAGCTTTTTTTCTGTAAATCCTAAATAAATAGAACATATTAAATTAAAAAATGTAAGTAGTAAATCCTAAGACCTCCCATTTTCTCTTTTTGTCAAAATGAATGTTAGATAGTCTACTCTTGATTTTTTTTACAGTTTTATGTTTGTTTTAAGCATAGAAGGAATATAAATTAAATACTGCTGTAAATTTGCATGTCTGATTGCTGTCACCTCTTAAACTGCAATATTAATACTATTCTTATGCATTATAGCAAGGCACTAAGTCACTATTCACACCTCTGTTATCTATTTCAGTATAGGCTACACATTTTCCTCTTGTTTATGTACAGTATACATTTTTACTGCTACTATATATTTCTTTAATCTTTCTCTTCTATGTTTCTGAGTTTTGCTGTTGCAACAAGGAAAATTCTCCCACTGAGGGACAATAAAGGTTTTTTCATCTTCAACTTCATGTGCACACTCTACTTAACAATGATTTGACTCTTCCAAATCAATATGATACATGATACAATAGAAACAGAATACTAAACTGAGCCCTGAGTCACGATTCTGAAAGGCTGACTTCACACTAACATTGATAATAAGATGATACCCATAATGCCAATTGGATAATCCCAGCACAGACTAGAAAGATATCATTTTAAAACAGGATAAGTTTTAAAACATGCAGTTTAACAGAATCCAGGAGGTGAAAATGTACTGTATCAAAACTGCATTACTTTAAAATTACAGAGTGCAACTACAAATGTCAGTATGGACTACACTGTAATAGTCAAATATATACTTTCACTAAAAAAGTATACAAAACTAAAGTACAAGTATACTCTTGTATATGAAAATAAACTTTTAGTATAATATTCTGTAAACTTAAAAGTATACTAAACATTAACTTAGTGAAGTATATCTTGGATAGGTGTACAGTAAACTAAAGTTTTACTTTCTCGTTTTTTAGTGGACTTGAAGAATACTTGAATATACTACTTTTTATACAAGTATAGTCTAATTGTTAGTAAACTTGAAGTATATACTGTATTTTAGCATACTTATACATTGCTTGGTGAAGTATACTTCTGGTATGTACAGTCAAGTACAAGTATAGTCTAAATGTGAGTAAACTTTAGTGTAAGTATCTATTAAAGTAGTATACTAATAGTTTACTTGGGTAAGTAAAGAAGTTTACTGAAGTAAACTTGAAGTATACTTATAATGAAGACAGTATACTTCAAGTTTACTTTTAATGTACTCATCAAAAGTATACTTCTTTTTGGTAAGGGAATACTCTTTTTTAAATTTCTCTTTCATCATTTTAGACACCTTAAGAATTTGAAACATTTTATTTAATGCTCTGAAATTCTGGAAGAATCTTTGTAATTTTATGTTTTGTGAACAGATTCCTACATAAATGTAAGCAAATTTTTACCAACAGCAAGGTACACTTTGCCAAGGGCCTTGTTTGATGTAATATAATGGGGGGGTCAATGCGAGGCCCGAAGGGCCGAAGCACTAGCCAACTACTTACAGATGGCCGGAGGCGATTTTTGAAGCATTTCTGACTGCATATTTCATTATATATTTGAAATATATTGATATACGTATATTTTATAAGAAACTAGTGAATTTCCACTTTTATCTTTGTTTTGTTCAGCAAAAGATGGGGTGGACAAAGCACATTTTGTCCCCCCCTCTCAAGAACATGGGGGGGACATGTCCCCCCTGTCCCCCCCATAAACAAGGCCCATGCACTTTGCAACAAATAGCGCAGTGCAATGTAAAACACATTAAAGTGATTATGTTTTGCCATTAACATGTTAAACTGACAAGATGATCATGGGAACAACCTTAGCTTTGAAAGTGCCAAGCTCAAGGCTAAAATGTCTTACGGGAAATTCAGATTCATGCTTTTATCACTACACCATCTGTTGTTAGTTGACCAAAGTTTTTCCAGTTTGCAGTCAGCAGTCGCAAGTTTCACCCACATTACATTTACAAGCATTACAGCACAGAGGCCCCAATCTCATGAACTTTTC
This sequence comes from Pachypanchax playfairii, assembly GCA_006937955.1. Taxonomy (NCBI): domain Eukaryota; kingdom Metazoa; phylum Chordata; class Actinopteri; order Cyprinodontiformes; family Aplocheilidae; genus Pachypanchax; species Pachypanchax playfairii. The sequence goes on along the minus strand of SSNP01000178.1, from coordinate 384,550 downwards.
CATGAGCTAAGTAAACATGCGTGCATTGTTGTGAAAGTTGTAGTTTCCCTTCTGAATCTCCTACACAAAGATGGGGACACGTCTTCTTTGAAGGCCTTTCTAAAGATTAATAAGTATTTACAAGCATTTGTTGATTCAAACATTTACAACAGATTTTTACATGGTATCAAGAGTTCAAAAGGATCCCTAATTCCAAACCTGTGTGGGTTAAAAGTCTCAGACCATTGAAAAATTTACCTAGCCCTTTGTAGGTGAAACAACTTCACTCTGAGGATGTTGCTATGACAAAATAATTTCAACTTAAGAGTTAACATCTAAAAATCTGCACATTGTAATCAACAAAAATTTAACAATCATAATTAACATGTTCAAAGTCTATATGAATGAACTTTAACTGCAAACCTGCTGTCATTTTCCTGTCTGTTATTTTTTTTTTGCTACTATGCACAGTTTCTCCCAGCTGTGTAAAGAATAGCTCTTATCTCACCCTCAATTCTCCTTTCTGTGACACTTTTGCACCCTCATCGCTTTCGTCTCACTGATTGTGTAAAGACAAACACACCATAACTGCAACAAGAATCACCACATTAGGTACAACATGAGTCATGCCAAGATTTTAAAAGATAAGATAGCTACTGTTTAGAAGAAACGCATTTAGCAGATTAGGTTTTTTGTAAACTGGCAGAAAAAAGATTCTAATTGACCAAACAGCTCATTTCAGTCTATCATTCTAATCTTTATGTGTACTACAGCTGCAGTAACATAAAATAAACTGTATACATCTTCGGAGCTGGGATTATGTTTGCGTCATTGTTTATTTTGCAAATTGAGAAGTGTCAGTCTGTGCATTGCTCTTTGCAAGTTTGATTAAATATATAAAACTTCTACAACTCTAAACATATCTCATAAAATCCATTTGTCCTCAGTTAAACTGATTTTCCACATCCAGAAAGTAGATAAGAATGATTCCTAAGGGACTAGACATGGATGCTTTGTTTTTCAGGACCTTGTTACAGAAAAAAATGATTGCAAAGGTTAGGTCAATATAAATCACGAAAACAGCTGAAAGCAAGGTTACAAATTTCAGTGATAGGTCATATTTCGAATCTGCTTGTTTAGCGAGACAAAATAAAATGTATTCAGCTAAGAATCCGACATGTGACATAGCTTTCAGTGTCTGGGATACGCACATATATGATTAAATGTTACCGTTGGTGTTACATATTTAGTATTCATTTGTCCTGAAATAACTTATATTCTCAAGTTATTATTTGACCATAAAGTCTGGGATAGGCAGCTAATGCTAATTTTCAACTCTTGTCCCTGGTTGGGGCAACATGTGCACTGTGGAAGTCTAGCTGGAGTGTAACACAACAACGTTGATGGTCCATCATGTTTGCTACCGAACAACTGAACTAACTTTGCAGTTGTGGTCTCAATTGCCTGAGCTGATGAATACTAATGAACAAAATCAGTGTGATGTCACACTTAAAGACTTTTCGAACTCGGGTGTGCTCGGGCGTTATAATAATAATAATAATAATAATAATAATAATAATAATAATAATAATAATAATAATGCATTTTATTTATAGCCGCCTTTCTGGACACTCAAGGTCACCTTACAACAACAATTAAAAACATTTAAAACACAATTAAAATACAAGTTAAAAACAGCATATAGGTAAAAAAAAAAAACAGAAAACAGTGCAATTATGGTCACAGTGAGAATGTTTTTCTAAACAGATGAGTTTTGAGTGTGGATTTGAAATGTGTGAGTGAGTCGGTGTTACGGAGGTCAGGGGGGAGAGAGTTCCAGAGCTGGGGAGCAGAGCGACTGAAAGCTCTGCTCCCCATAGTGACAAGACGGGCGGGTGGGACAGTGAGAAGGGGAGCGGAGGAGGAGCGGAGTGGGCGGGCAGGTGTGGTAATATGGATGAGGTCAGTCAGGTAAGGAGGGGCGAGGTTGTGGATGGTTTTGAAGGTCAGGAGCAGGATTTTATACTGGATGCGTTGAGTGATGGGGAGCCAGTGGAGCTGTTGGAGGACAGGTGTGATGTGGTTTATGGAAGGAGTGTGTGTGATGATGCGGGCGGCTGAGTTTTGGACCAGTTGAAGTTTATGGAGAGTTTTTTGAGGTAAACCAAACAGAAGTGAGTTGCAGTAGTCCAGTCGGGAGGTGACGAGGCTATGAACCAGTATGGCAGTGGAGTGGGGAGTGAGAGATGGGCGGAGTCGGTGGATGTTTCTGAGGTGGAAGTAAGCGGACCGGGTGATGCTGTTGATGTGTGAGGTGAAGGAGAGAGTACTATCGAGGATGACACCCAGACTCTTAACCTGAGGGGAGGGGGAGATGGAGGAGCCGTCAACGGAAATGGAAAAGTTATTTATTTTGTTTAGGGTGAATTTTGTACCGATGAGTAAAAGTTCAGTTTTATTGCTGTTTAGCTTGAGGAAGTTTGAGGTGAACCATGATTTTATTTCGTTAAGGCAGTTGGTTAGGGAGGAGGGTGGAAGTGTGGAATTTGGTTTGCTGGAGCTGTAGAGCTGGGTGTCATCCGCGTAGCAGTGAAAGTGAATGTGATGTTTTCTGAAGATGTAACCAAGGGGAAGGAGATAGATTATGAACAGTAAGGGACCAAGGACAGAACCCTGAGGAACACCAGAAGTGACAGGGAAGGGACGAGAAGTAAAAGATTTGAGCTGAATGAATTGGGTGCGATCGGAAAGGTAGGAATGGAACCAGGAGAGTGGAGTGCTTGTAATGCCAATGGAAGAGAGTCTGTCTAGAAGAATGGAATAGGAGATGGTGTTAAAGGCTGCACTGAGATCAAGCAGGAGGAGAATGGACAGTGAACCGGAGTCAGCAGAGAGAAGGAGGTCATTTGTGATTTTAACAAGGGCAGTTTCAGTGCTATGGAGAGAGCGGAAGCCAGATTGGAATTGTTCATAAAGGTTATTGGAGGAGAGATGGGTGTGGAGTTGGGCAGCAACAGTTCTTTCAAGCAGTTTGAAGATGAAGGGAAGGTTTGAAATGGGACGGAAATTATTGAGGTCAGAGGGATCAGAGCCAGGTTTCTTGAGTATGGGGGTGACAGCAGCAGTTTTGGTAGGGGAAGGAACAGTGCCGGTAGAGAGGGAAGTTTGAATAATGGTAGTGATGAGAGGGGAAAGTGCAGAAGTTGACACTATCAGCACTGGGAATGTTGTTGATTAGTGATGTTAGATTGTCCAGGTTAATGTCCTTGATTTTACGGAAGTGTATGGTTCGTGGTGGGTTAGATTTGGAGAAGGACAAGTTAATATTGAATGAGAGCAGCAGGTGATCTGTGTATGGGAGGTGATCGGTTTTACAGTCTGATGGTGATACTCCTGTGCAGCAGATCAAGTCCAAAAAATGTCCTTTACTGTGTGTAGGAAAATTGACAAACTGTTGAAAACCAAAACTGTCCAGACAGGAGTTGAAGTCTTTGGAAAGTGGGTTATTGATATTGTCCATGTGAATATTAAAATCGCCCAGCAGAATGACATTTGGTGAGAGCGTAGAGAGATGAGTGAGAAAGGAAGTAATGTCATTAATAAAATCCTTTTGGCGGACGGTAGACTGTGGCAAAAACAGTTATCGCTACTTGCATCGTTTAAATCAAAAATACTTTATTAATCCCGAAGGGAAATTAAGTGTTGTAGCTCAGTTCTTCTTCAGGGAGCCATTGTAGAGGGTTCTAGCTGTGGACAGGAAGGATCTCCTGTAGCGGTCTGTGTTGCAGCAGATTATGAAGAATTTTCTGACTGAAGACACTCTGTTGTTGAGTTACTGTGTTCTGAAGAGGATGATGAGGGGTTTCCATCATGTTATTCATCCTCCTTTGAACAATCAACTCAAGAGACTCCAGTTCAGTCTCCAGGACAGAATCAGTCCTCCTTACCCATCTGTTCAGCCTCTTCATGTCAATTGCTCTGATGCTGCATCCCCAAGAGGTGACTGCAGATGTTATCAGCTGACAAACTCCTCTTCTTTTGCCACTCCTCTTCAAATCTCTGTCTGCTTGTAAGCCAGGCAGAGACACGCTGAAGTCTGGGATTCGCTCCTTTAGCCATGTCTCAGTAAAACACATGATGCTGCATTTCTTATACTCTGGCTGGGTCTTCAACAGAGTTTCAAGTTCATCCATTTTGTTAGCAAAGAGATCTCACATTTGTCAATATGACTGATGGAAGTGAAGGTTTAAACTTCCTCTTTCTCTCTCTTCACTTTGCTCCTGTCCTGCATCCACCTCTTCTTCTTTTGAGCTTATCATGGATCCAGTTTCAATTTGAAGATTATTTCAGCCTTAGAAATGTCAGTTAGTTGCTCTTTCTTGTAAACAAGTCTCTTGTTGCCATGGTTACGCATCATAACAAGTGGCATAAAAGTGACAAATCAAGCAAAAAGTAAATCAGCACAGCAACCAAATCAGAAGTATTTAGAAAATATTTCCAAAAGAAAAAGCTAGCAAGAAATACTCAAAAAGAACAAAAAAATGCTATGCTAGCAAAGTCATAGAGCTACTCCAACAAGCTGCCACCAGTTGTAGCACTATTCCGGAATGCAAAACTGAAAGAGAAGTTATTGTGCAATTTTCACACCCAGTACAAAACCAAGAACACCTGTGGACTAGTGTTGGGCACTGAGAACCGGTTCCTTTTTGGTACCAGTTTCTAACATCCGGTTCTGGAACCGTTAAGACGTTTGAATTTTGATTTGTGGACCTACTGTGGACCTAAAATATTCAACATAAAACTTAGAAAAAATGTTTGTTTGTTTCTTATGGCAGTGCCCCTTTAATGAAATTCATAAAGAAGTCAGTGGATGTACATAAACAACTGCTTGACTATTAGAGTCCATCCAGTTCAAGATGTCCACCACAGTAAATCAGCATCAATAGACACTACTCAGGCTATCAGACTAGAATTCTGTCAGTTTTACACATATTTATCTAAAGTTAGGGGTGTTAAAAGCTGAAAAGGAACCCCAACACATAATTGACCTTTTGCCGAGCCCCGCCCCCTTAGTTACTGTTGCTATGTCCGCCAACCCGTGGAGTGAAGGTCGATTTTGTTGGAAGAAATCAACGAGCTTTCAGTGGGATCGCGTTTAAATATCACAAAAATGGTAAATTTATGTTTGTGTGGGCCTCACACGTCCTGGTTGAACATCCAAGAAACAGGAATAACTGCTTTCAGTGACTTTTGGTTTCACAAGAAATGCGCTCGTGTGGGACTTTTCTTCAGACAGTGAACTTTATTTGGATCAATACCGCCGCAATATACTCCAGGTTGACGTAGGAGGGACTTATAGTATGCGGTGGAGGGATGTATTCAGAATAAAAAGACACAACGAAGGAGATACGACTGCTATCAAGGCTAATGCTTACACCGGCCAGTCTCAAGCTAAATCTCAGAGATAGGTTTTCCGTTGCTCCATAAAAGATGCAAACAATATTATTTAAAGTTGCTTGTTGGTGCTCTATTGGGAGCCTAAGTCTCCTCCCCTTCCGGTCAGCCCATGGGTCCCCTGAACGAAAAAATAATGAATTGAAGTCAATGGAGCGATAAAAGTTATTTTCTGGTCCAATTTGTCTTGAATCACACATATACTGTACCGCAATTTAAATGATACATAATGATGTGCATTTTGACCAAGTCTGTCAAGTGGATTCCAATGTGTTTATTTAAAAAATTTCTTAACTAAAATGACTACAACTGGAAAGTCGCACATATGACGTCACGGCAGAACCTCCCGAGTCTCACTGCTGCCTTTTCCCCCATTTTTACGCGACAATGCTGGTGTGTTTTGTACCTGGATGTCACCACAAAACTAGTCGTTTAATGCTCCTTCCTTCATCCTGATAGAAGGAGGTGAAGCTTGCTAAAGCCCGGGGCGGCTGTGGCTCAGTGGTTAGAGAGGTTGTCCTCCAATTTGAAGGTTGGTGGATCGATCCCAGCCTCGACTGCCACATGTCGAAGTGTCCTTGGGCAAGACACTAAACCCCATGTTGCCCTCCGACCTGCGTATCGGGTTGTGTGAGTATTAGCCCCCACCCTCTCGGGTTGTGTGAATGGGTGAATGCAAAACCTTGTAGTGTGAAAGCACTTTGAGTAGTCTGAATGACTAGAAAAGCGCTATACAAATACAGGACATTTACCATTTAAACTCAACGCCATTGTTCTTATTCTGACTCTTCTTCTTTTGAGTGGTATGGTGACATCAGTTTTGTGAGACAAGTGGTTATAGTCTACTACGTGTCTTCACACAAAATATAAAATAACTATTGCCGCATGTAAAAAATGATCGCTTTCTCTGCATCAAAACTTGTCTTTACAACTCTGTGAGTGTTAGCCCCTACCCTCTCCCCCCGGTTTCCATATCGGGTTGTGTGAATGGGTGAATGCAAAACCTTGTAGTGTGAAAGCGCTTTGAGTGGTCTGAATGACTAGAAAAGTGCTATACAAATACAGGACATTTACCATTTACTATTTAACTCACAGACATCATACTGTATGTTCAATCCATTATTTTTTCGTCCAGGGGACCCATGGACCGGAAGTAGAAGGGCGTGACTTAGGCTCCCCATATGTTCAACTTTGTTGTAAACTGATGAAAAATAAAGTAAAAGGCACTACGTCAACACAACAACAGCAGCTATCGTTAGCTTACATGTTAACTAATGTTGGCTAAAGCTAAAGGGCTCGTTAAACTTAGTTTGGAGAGTAGGTCAACGTTCTGGCAATGATATCCATGGTAATCATGACTTTGGTCCGATTTGTGTTCTTGCCAGTTAGTAGATCTAGAAAACACAGTAAGTAGTTAGCTGTTAGCCTTACCTTTGAGCAGACGTATTTATGCTTCATAATTTCCCGACACATTTAACTGAAGTGGGGGCTGTCTATACACAGTTTAATCCATTGTAGGCACCGCTCACCTTGTGTTCTCAGCTTTGGGAATGAATATAACACAACTCTTCCAGATAATCTATCAGGATATCAAATGTCCGATTTAAAGAAAAAAAAAATGGGACTATCCTGCTTGGAGTCGGTGTTTGCCGAAACTACTCACATAGTAACATTTGCTATGATGTGTGATTGGACAGTAGCCGTTTTTGGGGAGGGGCTGGCAAAAGGTCAATTTGAGCAATAAATGATTGCATGAGATCTTTGTTTTAAAGCTGCTATACTTGATTTGCATAACAGATTAGCTGAACATATTTTTTTTCATGACCATTAAAAACGTTTTAACACAGCATGGAAAAAAAATATGTTGTGAAGATTAAAAAGAAGACGAAAAAAAATAATTAAGTGGTTCGCCCGTATTTGTCTAAAAACATCAATCAATGTTTGGACAGTCTCTTCAGCCATACGAACTTCCATATTTATTTGGCTTCTGTGCTCCTAAAAAGCTTAGACATATTACCGCAGCACACCACTGCTGGCAGTGTTTGCCACTCTACCATGTCACAGGCAAAACAGCCGCCGGCTGGTTCCGTGTCAGGTTCAGGACAAAGTAACAATAATGTCAGTTGTTCGTTGTTATACTGTTTTCACTTACCGGTGATTCTGCCATGTTACGGTACTTGAATGAACTGCGGACCAGTGTCTTGCACTCTGTCGTCTTCTGGGGCTACGCGTGTTTCCAAACCTGGGGGGGGTGTGGCTTAGGAATTCTGCCCGACGGGAGGGGCTGAGAGTTCTGTGACTTTGTTGACAGTCTTAGCTAGGCAATTTGAAATTGGGTATATCTGCTTTACACTTAAACCATTAAAGATACCATTCCATTAAAAATGTTTTTCTGAGGTTTCTGTTAAATATTTTAGCTCCACAGGTGTTCTTACCTTCATAGTGGGTGTGAAAACAGGTTAACAACTTCTCTTTCAGTTTTTATCTCTCAAACTACGCAGGTGGCAATAAAACCTGAGTTCAAACGGCCTGTATCTGTTTCAACACAACTCCTTTGCCTGTTAGTATTCGGCAGCTCCCGCAGTTGAAACCACGTGAAACCATGCTGCTGACTAAAAGTTGTGTCATAAGACGTAACAAACTGAAAGACATGACGTCTACTGTTGCCATGCGCAGCGGGGCAGGAAACAGTATAGGCTACCTTGCTCTCACAGGCTAGTTTGTTAGCCAATCTGAGTCCAGCAAATTCGAATAATGAGTTGCTGCTGAAGCCTGATGAAACCAGCCAAATTTTGATGCAGAGATATTGAAAGGCCTGTTAATCAGTGTTTCCAAATATTTTTTAGATATAAAATGTTTCATATTACAGGTCAATACTTAAGAAATAAACACAAAGTCATGAAATTTGTGTGAAATGGCCTCTTTAAGGCAATTATTTGCTTGTTAGCGTACACCTTGTCTAAGGGGGCACTGGGGGACAAATCTCTGTTTCAGGGAGCATCTTTGCCCCCATGCTTTATGGGACAGAAGAAAAAATGTCCAAAGAATGTTCCTCAGCAAGTCACTATAATCTGTTTATAAGCAGTAGCTTGTGAAATGTAAATTTGTAAGATAAATAATTTAAATTCTGCAATAAACAAGCTCAACATTCATACTCTGGGTGTCTGTTGCTAATTGCAGCTGTTGTGACTGGGATTCTAGTTTACATCAGAATATCATATTTTTGCAAGGGCAAATACAAAATGCAGTTTTTGGGTGAACATTTTATTTCTAAAGGGAAAAAAAGCTATCAAACCAATCTGGCTATATGTGAAAAAGTAATTTCGACTTTACTCCTGAATTAACTTTGATTAGCCCCATTTTTTGAAAGCAGAGTTTGGTTTCACTAGTCACACTAGGTCCGATTACTGCCAGTGTTATGACTTGTGTCACTTTAAACACGAGCTTGGACCCAAGCGCAGCAGATCACTTTCCAGACAGAAGTAGTTTTGAAACACAGACTTTTGATCAGAGTAAATTAAGAGCTGACAGGGCAGCAAAGCAAAACTTACATAAAGTTGAGGTGCTCAGGAGAACCGGAGGGAGTGGGGAAGGCGCACAAATGATGTGCGTTACCACTAATTTTCTTACCGATCCGATACCAAGTAAATTTCAGACCAGTATCAGTGATACCAATCTGATACCGATACTTTGCTAAAAAATATTCTGTTTTTTAGCAAAAAAAGCCTGAAAAAATATTCTGTTTTGAAAATTACATTTTAAAATTAATGTATTTAAGGCAGCTGTTCTCATTTAACTACCACACATGTTACGTGTTGGGGTTGTAAGATAGGACCCAAGTGCAGGCAGGAGACGGGAGGCGTAAATACAGCAACAAAAAGGTTTAATAATAAAGTAAAAATGCTGGCAGGGCAGCAAAAACAAGCTTACAGGAGAGGAGCCATAGATAAACCAGGAGTTCAAGGCCTGGAAGTCCGAATGCGCCCGAGGCGCAGAGAGTCTGAGGGTGGCCTGGAAACCAACAAAGTGGGCACAAAATGTCTAGGAAGTGGCACGGAGGCCGAGACGAAAAAATCTGCTGAACGGCCAGGGGCCGTGAGGTGAGGCGCCGAGAGTCTGGAGGACGGCCTGGAGGCCGAGGGGAGAGGCGCCGAGAGTCTGGAGGACGGCCTGGAGGCCGAGAGGAGAGGCGCCGAGAGTCTATAGAACGACCTGGAGGCCGCTCTGAGAGGCGCTCAAAGTCTGTAGGACGGCCCGGATGCCGCGCTGAAAGGCGGCGAAGGTCTGGAGGGTGGCCAGAATGCCACGACGAGAGGCGCCGAAGGTCTGGAGGGTGGCCAGGATGCCGCGACGCGTTGAGGCGTAGCGCGCCTGGAGGGCGGCCTGGGAGCCGCAAGGCGAAGAGGCGCAGTGCGCCTGGAGGGCGGCCTGGGAGCCGCGGAGCATTGAGGCGCAGCGCGCCTGGAGTGCGGCCTGGGAGCCGCGGAGCGTTGAGGCGCAGCGCGCCTGGAGTGCGGCCTGGGAGCCGCGGAGCGTTGAGGCGCAGTGCGCCTGGAGTGCCCAGGAGGAGGCGTTGGAGGAGCGTCGCGGACGGCGACGTTCTCGAACCCAGGAGGCGGCAGACAGCAGTCGGCGGGACCCTCAGGCGGACAGCAGTCGGCGGGACAATTGCAGCTGTTGCTCTGACTGGCATTACTGTATACGGGGACAGTGAATACATAACTTCACCAACAGAACATGCAGGACCATCCAGTGTCCACAATGAAGGTAAGTTAAACTTTTTTTAATTTAAACTGAAACATCCTTCTTAACCAAATAAAACAAGGAGCCACTTTTTATTTTACAAATAGGAAAATTGGTGAGCTCTTTATATATAAATAAAGGAAACAATTAGGCACTTGAAGACAGGTAAATAATAAGCCTATACACTTTATTTCAAAACAGAAGCTGTGTCACATCCTTGTAACACCGGAGGAGCAGCGGTCGAGCAGTTGGTGCAAGAGTCATCGGTGCGTAAGGAGCCAAAGGTTCTGACTGAAGCGGTCCTGAAAAATCAAGAGGACACAATAAAGGCTTTTAAGGAAGTGAAGGAGCAGTTAATTATAATGAACAAACTGTTTGCCGAGATCAACGAACAAACAAGTTGCTGTTTGTGCTTCACACATAATGTGAATAACCTAGTTACAATTTGAAATAGGCCTTTTTGTGATCAATTAATGTGCTGTTTCTTTGGAAAGCGGTATCTGCTCAGGAGCCACTCTGTGCCCTCACCCAGCATATCTGCACGGTCACAGAAGACGCGTTACCTCTGGGGCATCAGCCATCCTACAATCTCAAATACCTCTAGGTCACAGGGTCTTTTATAACTTTGAACACCAATTATGCGACAAAGCTGTTTATTAACAGGAGGCCACGAGGAGAGGCTCCGGGGCCAACGTCAAGGCTCTGGCAGACTGGATATGTTGGGACCCTCTGGTTGACTGGAAGCGCCGGGACCCGCTGAGCCCGACACGGGCCGTGATGTCCTTGGGCTCAGGATCAGATGGAAGGCAGGACTAAAAACTAACTCAGCAACCAGCCCAGACAGTGAACACACTAACAGCACTCACATTGTAACTTGTCTGTCACATTTAGGCAAATATTTAAAAAGCCTTAGTTAATGGGCCAATTTTAGAGTCAGTTTTGTGAAACTTCATCACTGCTTTATGTTTTCTCCATTTGGGGATAATGTCTCTCACTGTGGCTTACTAGAGTCTCAATGCCTCAGAAATGGCTTTGTAACCTTCTCTGGACTGATCTCAATGACAGTTTTTCATCTGCTCTAGAATTTCTTTAGTATAGAGCAGGGGTGGGCAACTCCAGGCCTCGAGGGCCACTATCCTACACATTTTAGATGTTCCCCTGTTTCACCACACCTGCTGCAGATGAACAGGTCGTTAACAGGCTTCAATAGGACTTGCTGAGAGGTTGCAGATTTGAATCAGGTGTGGTGAAACAGGGGAACATCTAAAATGTGCAGGTTAGTGGCCCTCGAGGCCTGGAGTTGCCCACCCCTGGTATAGAGCATGATGTGTTTCCTTTTTTTTTAGATTCACCTGCTTCCTGTTTTTTGACAGGTTTATATTTAGGTGTGTTCTTAATGTTACAGATCTGGCTATTGGGACTCTGGGTTTTAGCTTTGTTTATTGTGAGTTTTTTCCTGATTTGTTTTATGGGATTATTTTAGTGTTTTTGTACTCCTCCGTGTCCTCCTTGCCTCCCCTGTGGTCCTGTGTTCTGTTTCCTGGTCATGTCTTGTCCTGTGTCTTAACTTCCTGTTTTATTTTGGCATCATCCTTACTTCCTGTTTTCCTCATGTGTCGCCAGCAGCTTTGTTCCCCTCCTTCCCAGGTGTGTCCAGTTTAGCGTATTAATTTCTTGTGTTTGTGAGTGCATGAAAGCAGAGTGTTTAGTTCTAGTGTTGGCAGATTCTTGATGTTTTGTTGATGTCCCGTCATCTCCTTTGTTTGTGCTCCTTAGGGATGTGCGGATCGATACTAAAAGATCAATGCCTCCGATTACAGCTTTTTATGTTTTGGAATTGATTATCTTCATATAATATTGATATTTTTGTCATTTTAAGTCAATATGTAGTTTGTCATTAATTGAAAAATTGTGTAAATCATGTTCAGTTGGTTGGAACTACTTCTTCTTCCGTCTAGCAAAGTGCGTGACTTTACAGTATAAAAGCAGAAGGACGGAGAGCGGCGCTGCTTACCTGTTGCTGCAGTCCGTTTGCTGTCAGCTTGAATTAACACGGCAGAACAAACACCGTCGTGTGTGAAGCAACTTTAGTGTCCCAAACAGCATCAATGCAGTGTGTAACATGTATGAAGACTGAGTTGTTCACTGGTAGCATGCTATGTGCTGTTACACCGACAGGATCTGTGCACGAAGTCTGCTGTGTGTACTATCAAAATAAAAGCACTAACGTCCAATCAAGCATTACAGATGGTGTGTGGAATATTAACTTTCCTTCTCCAAATAGATGCAGTAACTCTGTGTTCCTGTCCTTAAAATGACTGAACCAACACGTGAAAACACTATAAAACTCCTGAAATTTTTAAAAATAAATCATACAACAGAATATGACAATGTCATGATCAGAGAAGAGAGGAAGGATCAGGTGCTGCGAGGGTGAAACAGACATTCCTCTTGAAATCCTTCAGGGATCCAGTTAGGACAGAATGTGGCGTTGTTTAGACTTTTTGAACAATTTCTAAATTGGGGAAAGTGATTTAAATCATCTGGTATAAAGGTATTTATGTGTTGTCAGGTTCTGGGGTTTTGTTTATTTTCATTCCATGTTGTAGCTTTTGGTTTTTCTGTAGTTGTGTTTCCTTTCCAGTCATCTGTTTTCACTCTGTGCTTTATATTAGTTTAGGCTTATTCAGTTCTCCTCATGTGTCAGCTCAGCTTCTCTTCAGTCTAGTGTTTTTCCATTCAGGTGTGTTTTGTTAGTTTAGTCTTGCCTCGTGTCTGAGTTCATGTTTGATATCTGTCATCTAGTTCAGCCTTTATTTTGCCCCAGTCTTGTTTCCTGTTTTGCTTTCATTTTTGTACCGTCTGTACTTCCTGTTCTCCCCGTAGTGTAGGTCCCTTGATTGTGTTATGTCACTTCCTTTGTTCATTCTGTCCACTCCCAGGTGGATCCTGTTATGGTGATTAGTTCCTGCTTGTTTTCCCCATGTTCCCAGATGTTTTGAGTTTGTCATCAGTTAGAGTTTTTGTATTTAAGCCTCATGTGTTCATTAGTCAGTGTCGGGTTATTTTTCAGTCACACCGTAGATCATGCTCACCGTTGCCTTTCCGTGTTTGGATTACGTTGGTCTTCGCCCTCCTGGTTTATCTATGGCTCCTCTCCTGTAAGTTTGTTTTTGCTGCCCTGCCAGCATTTTTACTTTATAATTAAACCTTTTTGTTGCTGTATTTACACCTCCCGTCTCCTGCCTGCACTTGGGTCCTATCTTACAACCCCAACACGTAACAGAATAACCTGACCAATGTGGACCCAGCAGGGAGGTTTACGTTCTCCCCCATCACCTCCCGGAGATCCAGACTCTCATGGAGAGACTGGATCGGGTTCTGGCAGCGGCCTTCAAATCCACAGACATGGCTTGTATTCACTCCGCGTTAGGAATCGCACAGGACATTCTCCTACAACATCCACAGCAAAGGTAGCTTCCCCAGGTCTCTGAACTCTCCATTCACCTGGCCAAACCCCGGGGAAGCTGCATCGGCTACAAACGTTCCCGGACTCATTCCTGCTCCTCATCTGCCGCTGCCAGTTCCCCAGCACCCCCCGTTCCACCCGGTGTCTTGGGTGCCTTGTCCGCTCTCCACTCCTCCGCCGCTCTGGCCCACTCCCGTCTACTCACGGGTCCCAGCCCCGTCTCAGGGGGTCTCGAGGACGTCTCGAGGACGTCGCGGTCCGCGACGCTCCCAGGCCTTGTTCTCCAGAGGGTCCGGGTTCCAGACCGGGCTCCAGTTCTCCAGAGGGTCCAGGTTCCAGACCGGGCTCCAGTTCTCCCGAGGGTCCGGGTTCCAGACCGGGCTCCAGTTCTCCCAGGGTCCGGGTTCCAGACCGGGCTCCAGTTCTCCCGAGGGTCTCGACGCCTCCAGTTCTCCCGAGGGTCTCGACGCCTCCAGTTATCCCGAGGGTCTCGACGCCTCTAGCTCTCCTGAGGGTCCCGACGACTGCTGTCCGCCTGAGGGTCCCGCCGACTGCTGTCTGCCTGAGGGTCCCGCCGACTGCTGTACGCCTGAGGGTCCCGCCGACTGCTGTCTGCCGCCGTCCGCGACGCTCCTCCAACGCCTCCTCCTGGGTTCGAAGACGTCGCCGTCCACAACGGTCCTCCAACGTTTCTTCCTGGGGTCGAGGACGTCGCCGTCCGCGATGATCCTCCAACGCTTCAGCCGGGGTGCGAGGACGTCACCGTCCGCGACGGTCCTCCAGTAGCATCAGCTCTAGTTCCAGACTCCGCAGCTCCAGTTCCAGACTCCGCAGCTCCAGTTCCAGACTCCGCAGCTCCAGTTCCAGACTCCGCAGCTCCAGTTCCAGACTCCGCAGCTCCAGTTCCAGACTCCGCAGCTCCAGTTCCAGACCCATCAGCTCCAGATTCACCGGTTCCAGTTCGCATCGCTTCAGCCTCCAGCCATCCAGGGGACCTGGCCCCAGTCTCCAGTGCCAGACCTTCCGGACCTCCTAGACCTCCCAGACTTCCTAGACCTCCATCCGGCACCACCGGCCGTCTTTCCGCCAGCAGCAGCGGCCTCACTCCAGACGCCAGGCACCTCTTCGCCTCACGGCTCCCAGGCCGCACTCCAGACGCCAGGCGCCTCTTCGCCTCGCGGCTCCCAGGCCGCACTCCAGACGCCAGGCGCCTCTTCGCCTCGCGGCTCTCAGGCCGCACTCCAGACGCCAGGCGCCTCTTCGCTCCGCGGCTCCCAGGCCGCACTCCAGGCGCACTGCGCCTCAGCACTCCGGGGCTCCCAGGCCGCACTCCAGGCGCGCTGCGCCTCAACGCTCCGCGGCTCTCAGGCCGCACTCCAGACGCCAGGCGCCTCAGCACTCCGGGGCTCCCAGGCCACACTCCAGGCGCGCTGCGCCTCAACGCTCCGCGGAGCGAAGAGGCGCCTGGCGTCTGGAGTGCGGCCTGGGAGCCACGAGGCGAAGAGGCGCCTGGTGTCCGGAGTGCGGCCTGGGAGCCGCGAGGCGAAGAGGCGCCTGGCGTCTGGAGTGAGGCCGCTGCTGCTGGCGGAAAGACGGCCGGTGGTGCCGGATGGAGGTCTAGGAAGTCTGGGAGGTCTAGGAGGTCCGGAAGGTCTGGCACTGGAGACTGGGGCCAGGTCCCCTGGATGGCTGGAGGCTGAAGCGATGCGAACTGGAACCGGTGAATCTGGAGCTGATGGGTCTGGAACTGGAGCTGCGGAGTCTGGAACTGGAGCTGCGGAGTCTGGAACTGGAGCTGCGGAGTCTGGAACTGGAGCTGCGGAGTCTGGAACTGGAGCTGCGGAGTCTGGAACTGGAGCTGATGCTACTGGAGGACCGTCGCGGACGGTGACGTCCTCACACCCCGGCTGAAGCGTTGGAGGATCATCGCGGACGGCGACGTCCTCGACCCCAGGAAGAAACGTTGGAGGACCGTTGTGGACGGCAACGTCTTCTAACCCAGGAGGAGGCGTTGGAGGAGCGTCGCGGACGGCGACGTTCTCGAACCCAGGAGGCGGCAGACAGCAGTCGGCGGGACCCTCAGGCGTACAGCAGTCGGCGGGACCCTCAGGCAGACAGCAGTCGGCGGGACCCTCAGGCGGACAGCAGTCGGCGGGACCCTCAGGAGAGCTAGAGGCGTCGAGACCCTCGGGGGAGCTGGAGGCGTCGAGACCCTCGGGATAACTGGAGGCGTCGAGACCCTCGGGAGAACTGGAGGCGTCGAGACCCTCGGGAGAACTGGAGCCCGGTCTGGAACCCGGACCCTGGGAGAACTGGAGCCCGGTCTGGAACCCGGACCCTCGGGAGAACTGGAGCCCGGTCTGGAACCCGGACCCTCGGGAGAACTGGAGCCCGGTCTGGAACCCGGACCCTCTGGAGAACTGGAGCCCGGTCTGGAACCCGGACCCTCTGGAGAACAAGGCCTGGGAGCGTCGCGGACCGCGACGTCCTCGAGACGTCCTCGAGACGTCCTCGAGACCCCCTGAGACGGGGCTGGGACCCGTGAGTAGACGGGAGTGGGCCAGAGCGGCGGAGGAGTGGAGAGCGGACAAGGCACCCAAGACACCGGGTGGAACGGGGGGTGCTGGGGAACTGGCAGCGGCAGATGAGGAGCAGGAATGAGTCCGGGAACGTTTGTAGCCGATGCAGCTTCCCCGGGGTTTGGCCAGGTGAATGGAGAGTTCAGAGACCTGGGGAAGCTACCTTTGCTGTGGATGTTGTAGGAGAATGTCCTGTGCAATTCCTAACGCGGAGTGAATACAAGCCATGTCTGTGGATTTGAAGGCCGCTGCCAGAACCCGATCCAGTCTCTCCATGAGAGTCTGGATCTCCGGGAGGTGATGGGGGAGAACGTAAACCTCCCTGCTGGGTCCACATTGGTCAGGTTATTCTGTTACGTGTTGGGGTTGTAAGATAGGACCCAAGTGCAGGCAGGAGACGGGAGGCGTAAATACAGCAACAAAAAGGTTTAATTATAAAGTAAAAATGCTGGCAGGGCAGCAAAAACAAACTTACAGGAGAGGAGCCATAGATAAACCAGGAGAGCGAAGACCAACGTAATCCAAACACGGAAAGGCAACGGTGAGCATGATCTACGGTGTGACTGAAAAATAACCCGACACTGACTAATGAACACATGAGGCTTAAATACAAAAACTCTAACTGATGACAAACTCAAAACATCTGGGAACATGGGGAAAACAAGCAGGAACTAATCACC
>SSNP01000178.1:202050-360863 GCA_006937955.1 Pachypanchax playfairii | reverse complement strand
GTGACATACCTCGAATGGAGACAATCCTGTGGCAGTGGAAACGTGCGTATTATGCGCATACTCGACCCATGGAAGATGCAGGGACCAGGAGGTGGGGTTTAACGAGCACATACACCGAAGCTGGTTTTCGATCTCCTGATTGAGTCGCTCGCACTGTCCATTTGTCTGTGGGTGATATCCGGAAGTGAGCTTGGTCTTTGAGCCTAGTGACGTGCAGAAGTCCCTCCAGACCCGTGAAACGAACTGGGGCCCCCTGTCAGACAGAATCTCCACAGGGATGCCGTGGAGCCTGACCACATGTTGCACGAGTAGATTGGCAGTCTCCTGTGCGGAAGGAAGCTAGGAGAGGGCAACCAAATGGCAAGACTTGGAAAATCTGTCTATTATTGAAAGGATTACTGACTTGCCTTTTGATGGGGGCAGCCCCGTGACGAAGTCCAGCGACAGGTGGGACCAGGGTCTGGAGGGTATGGACAGTGGCTGAAGGAATCCGGCTGGTGGCTGATGTGAGGACTTGTTCCGGGTGCATGTGGAGCAGGCGGCAACATAGTCCTTGACGTCCTTATGCAGCGACGGCCACCAGAAATACCGCCGGAGCAGCTCTATGGTGCGGCTGACTCCGGGGTGACAGGATAGACGAGATGTATGGCCCCAGCGCAGGACTAGCGCTCGGACGGCTGCCGGGACGTAGGTCCGGTTGGGCGGTCCACCCCCTGGGTCCGGTTCGCGCAGGAGCGCGGCGCGAACCGCCCGCTCGATCTCCCAGGTGACCGAGGCCACCACGCAGGAGGAGGGCAGGATGGAGGCAGGCTGAGCCGGAGGGTCGTCTTGAAGAAACACCCTGGATAGAGCGTCGGGCTTTACATTCTTTGATCCGGGTCTGTAAGAGATGGTTAGGTTGAAACGAGAAAAGAATAATGACCAGCGGAATTGACGGGGGTTGAGTCTTTTGGCGGCCTGAATGTACTCCAAGTTTTTGTGATCCGTCCAGATGATCACCGGGAGCTCAGTACCCTCCAGCCAGTGACGCCACTCCTCCAAAGCCAGCTTGATAGCGAGGAGCTCTTGGTCACCGATGTCGTAGTTCTGCTGGGTAGGGGTGAACTGCCTGGAAAAGAAAGCACAGGGGTGCAATTTACCGTCCGTCTTGTCTCGCTGGGATAATACTGCTCCCACCTCGACGTCGGAGGCGTCCACTTCAACCATGAACTGGACGGAGGTATCGGGGTGGGCGAGCACTGGTGCCTATGTGAACCGCCGTTGCAGCTCCTTGAAAGCATCTGCTGCTGCCTGACTCCACTGGAAAACAACCTTCGTGGAAGTTAGTGCAGTGAGTGGTGCGGCAATCGTGCTAAAACCTTTAATGAAACGTCTGTAAAAGTTTGCAAACCCTAGGAACCTCTGTAGTTCCTTCCGTGACTGGGGGACCGGCCATTCCTCCACTGCCTTGGTCTTGGCTGGGTCTGGCCGGACGTGTCCCCCTTCGAGGATGAAACCTAGGAAGGACACAGAGGACACGTGAAATTTGCACTTTTCTGCTTTAACAAACAATCGGTTCTCCAGCAATCGCTGGAGAACCTGCCGTACATGGGCTCGGTGCGTTTTTAAGTCATGGGAAAAAATGAGGATGTCGTCTAGGTAAACAGAAACAAACTTATTCAGAAAATCTCTCAGCACATCATTAATCAGGTTTTGGAATACTGCAGGGGCGTTGGTCAACCCAAACGGCATCACCATATACTCATAGTGGCCGATTGGGGTCTTGAAGGCGGTTTTCCACTCGTCTCCCTCTCTGATTCGCACCAAGTGGTAGGCATTGCGGAGATCGAGCTTTGTAAAGATGCGGGCCTGATGAGCTGGCTCGATGGCCGATGACAAGAGAGGGAGCGAGTATTTATTTTTAACAGTTATGTTATTTAAGCTTCTGTAGTCTATGCAGGGGCGCAGGCTCTTATCCTTCTTCTCGACGAAGAAGAACCCTGCGCCCACTGGTGAAGATAATGGCCGGATCAGTCCGTTCTTCAGTGAGTCCGAGATATACTCCTCCATGGCTTGTCGCTCCAAACGTGAGAGGCTGAACAGGCGGCCCGAGGGCAACGGAGCTCCAGGGAGGAGGTCGATAGCACAGTCATACGGACGATGCGGCGGTAGTGAGACTGCTTGCTCTTTGCTAAAGACCTGTCCCAGGTCGTGGTAACAGGTGGGCACCCGGGACAGGTCTGGTGGGGTGATGAGAGGCTCCTTACCTGTGGTGCTGACTGGTGTGGCTGACCTTAAGCAGCAGCGCAGACACTGCTCGCTCCAGGCAGTGACGGTCTGCTGTTTCCAGTTAAACTGGGGGTTGTGTTGGGCCAGCCACGGAAATCCGAGGACCAGGGGAGCCTCTGTAGTGGGGAAAACAAGAAAAGAAATAGTCTCAGTGTGGTTGCCCGAAACAGTGAGGGTTATTGGTTCCGTGCTATGCGTGATTCGGGTCATGGTGCTGCTGTCCAGGGCAGTGACATGCAGGGGCCTGACTAGTGGTGTGAGGGTGAAACGTCCCTGTTTTACCAACCTGGGGCTAATCAGGTTCCTTTCTGAGCCGGAATCTACGAAGACGGTGCAGGAAATGGGCTCACTGTGTTGCTTGTGTATGGCTGCGGGCAGCAGCATCCGGGGTTTATTTTGTTCTGGGCCCGTCAGTACCCCCACTTTCACTGACGGGCCTGATCTTTTGGCGTTTCGGGGCAGGCACGGACCTCATGGTGTGGCGACCCACAGTACGCACAGGATTCGGTCGCTCGGCGGCGTCTGCGCTCCCTAGCGCTTAGCTTCGCCTGTCCGAGTTGCATGGGTTCGGGAGATGGGGTGCGTCTGTGTGTGGGTTGCCATCTAGCGGGTGGTGCCGGCCCCATATGTCTGCCAGCATATGTGGGTTCTGGTGCTTGTGCACGTCTGGGGGGAGAGTGCCATCTAGTGTTAGATGCGGGACTTACGTGCACAGGTGAGGAGGAAGCGGAACTGGTCGTAGTGCGTACCCGGAAGTGCCCTCGAGTCCGTCGGTCTAACCGGGTCGTCAGACTGATGAGCCCATCTAGCGTCCTTGGTTCCTCCCGGCTAGCTATGTCCTCCTTCAGGCTCTCCGGGAGGGCGTTGTGGAACACGCTACGAAGGGTCTCATCCGACCAGTTCGTACGCGCAGCCAGGTTCCGGAACTCGAGGGCGAAGTCAGCCATGTGTTGCGGACGGGGCCGAAGGGCGAGCAGCTCCCGCATCGCGTCCTCCTTCGTACCTCCGTCCGAGAATGTGGCGGTGAAGGCCTCTAGGAACCGGGGATATGGAGAAGTTTCGAGTGGATTAGTGTCAATATAAGCGTCTGCCCACCTGAGAGCCTTGTCCCGAAGCCAGCCGACGATGAAGGAGGTTTTACTGGCATCGGAACGAAAGGCTTGAGGAGCCCGGCTGAAGATGATCCGGCACTGCCGGAGGAACCCTCTGCAGTCCTTCGGGTTCCCGTCGAAGGGTGCCGGATCGGGGATGGCGACCTGCCGGTAGCCGGTATCCTCAGGTGGGTCAGGACGCACCGCCGCTGCTGCAGGAGGAGGAGACTGACTGCGGGAGAGGCGAGACATGACATCGGTGAGTTGTTGAGTTAGGCTGTGGAGCTCAGCAGACAGGTTAGCTTGGTTGCTCGCTATTTCTTGCATGAATGCGTCATGCCGGCCCAGCAGTATCCCCTGCTGGGTTAGTGCGGTCTGGAGCTGGGTCTGGGAGCTCTCTTGGCCAGTTTGTTCTGTCATGGTTCTATACCAGGTGGGGTTGTTTGCGAGCTCCAAGGTGACCCAACTCCAAACACACACAGCGAGGAAACAACTTTGCAGTTTAACAGTGTTTAATTTTGTACAGTGCTCCAAATTACACACAAAAGTAAACTGTACACAGGGGATGAAACTCAGGATAGTGTTTAGGAGATCCGGGTCCGGGTGCTGTACGTGCAGACGTGACTGCAGCAGGGGTGACAGCAGCGCGCTGACCGGGAAGGTGTGGATCAGAGGAAGCCAGAGACAGACAGGGAGCCAGAGGGAGAGAGCTGGTCGCGTAACACCGCAACGGAGCTCTTGTGAATTCCAGGTGAAGCCGATCCTCACGATAAGCGGGTCGATTACCACGCTGAGGCACTGTAGTCGGGAGAGGAGCTCCAGGACAGCGGGCTAAGCACAAGGAGAGAGAAGGCAGGTTAATCACTGCTAACAATCGCTCTGGTAGATAATTCACTGGCCACTCTGTTACCACGAAATGTAGTGGAACAAACTGGCCTCTGTCTCTTGTTCCTCCTCCGCTTAAGTACCCAGCTCTCCTGAGCTGGGTAATGATCCACACCTGTCTTCACTGATCATCTGCTGCCACGCCCTGCAAAACAATTAGCACATGCACACCACCCACCAGCAGCAGAGATCCTGACAATGAGATGGGAAGCTCTGTGAATGTGTTTTAATGTGTAATCCATATGAATGCTAACATCACAACCAGGTGGTTAAAAATACCTGCAGCTCCATTATATCTTTTAATGAATAAGGAGATCCTTTGATGTGTGTTATCTCACTCATGGTTTAAAAGCCTAAATTTTGAAGCAGAATAAAGATAAAATTAAGTAAAAATGTCATAAAAGCAGTTTTAGATCACTGACGCAGACACATAAAAACTAAGGCTGTTTTTAATGGAAGGGCCCTTAAATTAAAAAGGGTTTTTCTGAGGTTTCTGTTGAATATTTTAGCTCCACAGGTGTTCTTACCTTCATACTGGGTGTGAAAACAGGTCAACACTTCTCTTTCAGTTTTAATCTCTCAAACTACGGAGGTGGCAATAACACCCGAGTTCGAACGACCTGTATCTGTTTCGTCACAACTCCTTTGTTTGTTAGTATTCGGCAGCTCCCACAGTTGAAACCACGCCTAGCATGCAGCTTGCTAAAAGCTGTTAGCATAAGACGTAGCAAACAGGAAGAGAGTACATATGACGTTGCCATGCACAGTGGGGCAGGAAACAGTATACCTTGCTCTCATAGGCTAGTTTGTTAGCCAATCTAAGTCCAGCAAATCTGAATAATGAATAAGAACGAGCTGCTGCTCAAGGCCTGATGGAACGAGCAGGAACCACCCGAATTTTAATGCAGACAGATTGAAAGGTCCGTTAATCAATGTTTCCTAATGTTTTTTTTAGATACAAAATGTTAAGTACATCCTGTTCTTCAAACTTGGCTATCTGTATGTTCAGTTTGAGCACCTAAAATAGGCAAATCTTACTGAGTTCAGCACAACAAAATTAAATCTAAAAAAATGTTTGTAAGAACTGAGTGATCCTACATTCTTTTGACTCTACAGGAAATTACTGGATTTGTTGTTCTGGCGCATAAGAATCACTGGCTTACATGTTAAGAGAGGCAAACAATGTGCCATGTACTTACTGCGGTTGTGTGTGTGTTTGCAGCGGTTACAAAATTGATCTGCTCTAGAAAACAAGGAAGTAGCTGAGGACAAAAGATTTGTTTTGAGTCCTAGACAATGAGTTTCTATTTAACTGCAAAACAACGGCAGTAATAACTGTGATTTGTCTTGGTTTAAACAAACAGCAATACGTTATACTTTCCCCAGCAATCAAATGACAAATTTAAGTGTGTAATTTAATTGTTGCGTAACAGTACTTCATTTTGAGATGGATCTCCAAATATAATTAAAGATTTCAAAGCTGCATTTCACAGAGTTCTTTAGTAGCAACTGTAGTCAAAACAAAAAAAGTTTGTGGGAGGAAGTTAGGGTGGCTGAAGGGGTCAATAAAACACAGTTTGTATTTAACCCATAGATCCCTTCCAATTATGTCCTCACTGAAAGGCAAAAGCTGCGGTGTGAGTATTCACACTTGGTTGCAATTATATTCTTAGAGTCAGTCTGAAGCTAAAAGATACTTTAGGTCCATTTTCTTATCATAAATTTTAAAGGAAATATCAGGTATTGATACATCAAAAGGATGTTGGAGAAGAAGACCCAAATAACTGGTCATTGGAGTTCTTCAGATATTCAATCAAACAGTTTCTTGGATGAGTAGCAAAAAATAAAATATCCCAAAAAATCAATTTACCTTCGTTTGCATTCAAGATTACCATGTTCTGGATTGCTGAAACCTCCATTTTGGGGTGTTCTTTTAGGGAATTATAGAAAAGGAGGTTTAGTTTGACCTTCATACACAACATGCCCCCATACAACAACACAAGGTAATATATTAGTGGGATCTTTAACAGGACTGACATGAGGAGATGAAATAACATTGAAGACAGTTTGGTGTTCAACAATGCAGGGACCAGGCGATTCTCTAACATAATATGGAAAGTTGCTGTAGTCCACTTTACTATCAACCATCAAAGCCACATACGTATCATATTTAGGCTCTGACTTATTAAAGACAGGGTATATGATTTCATTTTAAAACACTTTTTTCAAAACTGCAAAAAATGCTCTTCATATACCAATTTACATTTTAGGAGTTCTTAAACTAGACCGAGTAATGATCATTTTTTCTACAGCGGGAAACCCTGGGAAAACCTCATCCAATCAACTTCGACGGTCCGTCCAGGATAATAGGCTTGTAAGCAAAGCTTCCGTGTTCCAGCACCTCCCCCTCTGCGTGTCCTCTTCGTGTACACACAATGCTTGTTCTGGCCTATAAACAGGAAGTGACAGGGTGTCTGCGCGGTAGTAAAAGGTAGTAAAAAGTAGTAAATGAAATAAGCTCAAATTAAGGCCCTTAAAAGGTAGTAAATTCATTTTGTGTGGTAGTATTTTTTTCTGACTTGGTAGTAACTTTTTGTAACCCTTTAACACTGGCTTGTCTGAGCTCCGCAATGTTCCGCGTTTAATAAGAAGCGGGTTCATTATCAAATCAATGAAGAGTCCCGTGGACTTCTTTTGTTTTCAGTTTTTGTTTTGGTAAAACAGCAATCGGTTTTATACCTGTTTTACAGTTTCCGCTTCACATTCACGCTGATCATATGTATGAACCTGCAGTGTTTTTATTTCGAGCTGTTTCTATTTTTTTCCACCGTCTATCGGGCAGATGACCTGTTAATCTGTTTGTTTGTGCTAAAAAACTTTACTATTTGTTTATTTCTGGTATGAGATATGACTGATATTTCTCAGTCGGAGTGCAGTTGTAAATTGATCAGCTAATTTATCCCGTCTCTTGCTGCTCACAGCTCCTTATGATTTTGTCAGTGTGACGATCGGAGTCATGAAGTTGTTTTCACCCATAAACTCAGTATTATTCTGCATTTAGCAGATGAATGGTCACCGATGTGTAAACTAAATGTTTTATATGTGACGATTTACTTCTAAAATTAGTTCAACAAACCGCAGTTGGTAGACCAACATGGCGGCGCGTATACACGCAGCGGCTCCTCTCTCTCCCGGAAGATCGGTGTCTTTTTGTTCTTTGTGTTGTGCACTTGTGTGCATCTGTCTGTCTGTCTTCGTCGTCTTCGTTAAACCCAAGGCGCATGTACCCCCGTGAGGTTCTTCTGGCCATCGGCAGAACCGCATTTATAGACATTAATCCAGCGATCGCAGAAGAGCTACGTGACTGCAGTCTGCTCCGGAGGCCTGCTCGATCACCGACCCCCACTCCTGCAACCAGCCCACGGTGGAGGCGCCACAGGCGGAATTGGAGGAAGCAGAAGAGGGGGAAGCGCGAAGGTATCCGGGCTAGGCTAGCGGCTAGCCCTCACCGGCCGGCAATCCCGACCATCACACTGGCTAACGTACGCTCGCTGGACAACAAACTGGACTATATCAGCCTACTTCGCACAACTAACAAGTTTGTGAGGGAGTGCTGTGTCTTTGTTTTCGTGGAAACATGGCTCAACGATGGCATCCCGGACTGTGCTATTCAGCTAGCTGGGCTAACAGGCTACCGGGCAGACAGAGTGCTCGTGGAGGGGGGGAAGACTCGCGGCGGGGGACTCTGTGTTTACATCAGTGAGGCCTGGTGCCGCAACGCTGTAGTGGTTTGCAAGCACTGCTCATCACTGGGGGAGTTTATGGTTATTAAATGCCGGCCATTCTACCTGCCGAGAGAATTTAATGCCATACTGCTGGTAGCAGTTTACATCCCCCCTGGCTCCACCAACAACAGGAGTGAGGCACTGTATGAACTCCACCAGCACATCAGTAAGCAGCAGTCTGCCCACCCCGATGCCTTCCTCATCTTAGCCGGAGATTTTAACCATGCCAACCCCAAGAGCGTGCTTCCACATCTCCATGGACACATTAACTTTCCCACGAGAGGTAACAACACTTTGGACAACGTTTACACTCCACACAGAGGAGCCTACAAAGCCCTCCCCCTCCCCCACCTCGGGGCCTCAGACCACACCACTGTCATGCTTATACCAGCATACAGGCCGCTCATTAAAGTTGCCAGGCCAGCTACAAAGCAGGTTCGGGTGTGGCCAGAGGGGTCATCAGCGGCCCTCCAAGACTGTTTTTCCTCTACAGACTGGAATATGTTCAGACAAGCAGCCACCTACAACAACATTGTCGACCTCCAGGAGTACACAGAGACAGTCACATCCTACATGAGGAAGTGCATGGATGATGTCACAGTCACCAAAAACATCATCATTCGGGCAAATCAGAAACCATGGCTGACAGGAGAAGTCCACAGGCTCCTGAGGGCCCGGAACGCTGCCTTCAGAGCCGGGGACAAGGTGGGCCTAAGGACAGCCAGGGCCAACCTGTCACGAGGCATCAGATTGGCCAAGAGACAGTATTCCAGAAGGATCGCTGACCGCTTCAACGACAGCAGAGACACCAGGAACTTGTGGCGGGGAAACCAGACCATCACGGATTACAAGCCCTCTCCACAGACCTGCGACAGTTCCACCTCTCTGCTGAACCACCTGAATGACTTCTTTGCTCGCTTTGAGGCAGACAACACCACCCCAGCACAGAAGACTCCACCTCCTCCTGGTGACCAGGTGCTGACGCTGTCTCCTGATAGCGTGAGGCGATCACTCAGGGGAACAAATGTTCAAAAAGCACCAGGTCCCGACAACATCCCTGGTCGTATCTTGAGAGACTGTGCTGAGGAGCTCACAGATGTCTTCACTGACATCTTCAACATCTCACTGAGCCAAGCTGTTGTCCCCACATGCCTCAAAGCCACCACCATCATCCCAGTCCCAAAGAAGTTGTCTCCCTCCAGCTTCAATGACTACCGCCCGGTTGCACTCACCCCCATCCTCATGAAGTGCTTTGAGCGGCTAGTCATGCACCACATCAAGTCTGCCCTTCTCCCCACCCTGGACCCCTACCAGTTTGCATATCGGTCAAACTCGACCGATGATGCCATCTCCACTGCTCTCCACTCTGCCCTCACCCACCTGGAAACCAGAGACCCACACGTCAGAATGCTGTTCATCGACTTCAGCTCAGCATTCAACACAATAATCCCCCAGCAGCTCATCCACAAACTAGACCAGCTGGGACTCAACACCTCCCTGTGTAACTGGCTGTTAGACTTCCTGACGGGGAGACCACAGGCAGTTCGGGTCGGCAGCAACACCTCCAGAACCATCATAATGAACACAGGGGCCCCCCAAGGATGTGTGCTGAGCCCCCTCCTCTTCACTCTGCTGACCCACGACTGCGCTCCATCATCCAGCTCCAACCTCTTCATTAAGTTTGCGGACGACACGACTGTGGTGGGTCTCATCAACAATGGAGATGAGACAATCTACAGGAGTGAGGTGAACAGGCTGGCCATGTGGTGCAAAGACAACAATCTCCACCTGAACGTGGAGAAGACCAAGGAGATTGTTGTGGACTTCAGGAGAGTGCGCACCCAGCATGCACTACTTACCATCAATGGTGCTGCAGTGGAGAGAGTGAGCAGCACCAAGTTCCTGGGCGTGCACATCAGCCAAGATCTATCCTGGAGTCACAACACTGCATCACTGGCCAAAAAAGCCCAACAACGCCTGTACTTTCTCCGCAAACTGAGGAGAGCAAGAGCCCCGGTTCCCATCATGCACACTTTCTACAGAGGCACCATCGAGAGCATCCTCACCAGCTGCATCACTGTGTGGTACGGCGCCTGCACCGTGTCCTGCCGCAAGACTCTGCAACGCACTGTGAGAGCAGCTGAGAAGATCATTGGTGTCTCCCTCGCGCCCCTTCAGGACATCTACAACTCACTTCTCACCCGGAAAGCCACCAGGATCGCAGGTGATCTGACCCACCCATCCCATAGCCTCTTCTCCCTGCTGCCATCGGGGAGGAGACTGAGGAGCCTCCGGGCCAATACCACCAGGCTCAGGGACAGCTTCTTTCATCAGGCGGTCAGAAAACTGAACTCTCTCCCTGCTCTACCCCCACTCAGCCTCATGTCACAGACTGATCTCAGGACTCTTCCCATGTTCCACCCTCCACCGCTTACTTGCACCCCAACGCACTACCTCACTTTAATCACTTTAATCACTTTTTGTTTACATCCTCACATCAGTTTCTGCTACAACTACTGTTCTCTTTGTACTACACATGTGCCTTTGAATTATATTTTGCACTATTTTTATATTTTATACTTTTTATTTTCTTCTAAATGTATGGGTGTTTTTATATATTTCATGTTTGTACTTTGGTTTGAGAGGAAACCAATTTCATCTGTGCTATGTGTCGTGCATATAGCATATTTGACAAATAAAGCTGACTTGACTTAAAGCTGACTTGAGGATTCTGAGTCACTGTGTAAACACTGCGTGAGCTTGCGCTACTTTAACGCACCAGCAGATAAATAGATTGCGCAAGCTGCATTAGCCGACGTGTTTGTTTGGTGAAGCATCAAGTTTGACGTTAGTGCAGATAAGCTTCCCAAAAGGAATCGAAGACGTAAAGCTGTTGCAGAAATAGCAACGAGAAAGAAGAAAGCCGACAAAGAGCGTGCCAAAAGCCGAATCTGCATCGGAGCTGCTGCATTTACACGGTGGCGTCAACTCAAGAAAGCTATGGGCTAACCACTGTGTTGGTTGGCAATTTTCTTCTGGACAGGTAAGATCAGGTTTTATTTTGTGACTGTGGTTGAAATGGCTGGTGTCCTGCGAGTTGGCTGCGCGTGCTTGTGTTATTGAGGCGTGGCTTAGGGGGAGAGCATGAAGCAATGGGTGGGACTTTTTATTTTGCAATAACACCCTCTTGAGGAGTTCTCCCACAATCGTAAACCCTGCCTTTAACCTGGCTCTGCCAGATCTATGTGTAGCCCCACCTCTTGTTGAGTTGGGGACACACATACATTTGGAAATGCTCTATTTGAAACTGTCTATGAAAGGGATGGACGTCTGGTATAATATTTTAAGCTGATTGGAGGACACGCCAGCAAGTGCTTGCCTTTGATGATTTGTGTTTGGACAATCAGAGCAAATCAAGCTCTTGCAAATCCATTTGGGACAAAAACATACACATCGTTACCACTAAGAAAAGCAAAACACATCTTTACCATCAAGAAATGCACAAAGTTCTTACCTTTGTTCATTTTTCAATGAAGAAATCATCTCTAGTTCTCCTAAAACAGATTCAATAGCCACTTTTATGCGTAGATCCACCGGCACAGCCATGTTTTGCTTTGCCTGCCGGCACGTCCTGCCGATCATACCTGAACACCTGCCCCAAAGCACAATGATTGGTTCAAACTTTTTTTGACCAAAATAGATGGTTTTCAGTGGAGCAGTACAAGATGGATTTTCGTGGGTTTGGAAAACTCCAAATCTTGCGAGAATCCATCTTGCAGCGCAAGGCTACTGACTTATTAATCCAAACCCAAACAAAATCTTTCACAACATGTATTTACAGTGGCTTGCAAAAGTATTCGGCCCCCTTGAACTTTTCCACATTTTGTCACATTACAGCCACAAACATGAATCAATTTTATTGGAATTCCACGTAAAAGACCAATACAAAGTGGTGTACACGTGAGAAGTGGAATGAAAATCATACATGATTCCGAACATTTTTTACAAATAAATAACTGAAAAGTGGGGTGTGCGTAATTATTTAGCCCCCTGAGTCAATACTTTGTAGAACCACCTTTTGCTGCAATTACAGCTGCCAGTCTTTTAGGCAGGGGTCTCAAACTCCAGGCCTCAAGGGCCACTATCCTGTAGGTTTTAGATGTTTCCCTGTTTCTACACACCTGATTCAGATAAATGGATCGTTAACAAGCTTGTGGAGGAGTTGATGAAATGCAGAGGATTTGAATCAGGTGTGTAGAAACAGGGAAACATCTAAAACATACAGGATAGTGGCCCTCGAGAGGCCTGGAGTTTGAGACCCCTGCTTTTAGGGTATGTCTCTACCAGCTTTGCACATCTAGAGACTGAAATTCTTGCCCATACTTCTTTGCAAAACAGCTCCAGCTCAGTCAGATTAGATGGACAGCGTTTGTGAACAGCAGTTTTCAGATCTTGCCACAGATTCTTGATTGGATTTAAATCTGGACTTTGACTGGGCCATTCTAACACATGGATATGTTTTGTTTTAAACCATTCTATTGTTGCCCTGGCTTTATTTTTAGGGTTGTTGTCCTAATGGAAGGTGAACCTCCGCCCCAGTTTCAAGTCTTTTGCAGACTCCAAGAGGTTTTCTTCCAAGATTGCCTTGTATTTGGCTCCATCCATCTTCCCATTAACTCTGACTAGCTTCCCAGTCCCTGCTGAAGAGAAGCACCCCCAGAGCATGATGCTGCTTCCACCATATTTGACAGTGGGGATGGTGTGTTCAGAGTGATGTGCAGTGTTAGAGTGAGTGTTAGTTTTCTGCCACACATAGCGTTTTGCATTTTGGCCAAAAAGTTCAATTTTGGTCTCATCTGACCAGAGCACCTTCTTCCACATGTTGGCTGTGTCCCCCACATGGCTTGTGGCAAACTGCAAACAGGACTTCTTATGATTTTCTTTTAACAATGGCTTTCTTCTTGCCACTCTTTCATAAAGGCCAACTTTGTGCAGTGCACGACTAATAGTTGTCTTATGGACAGATTTCCCCCACCTGAGCTGTAGATCGCTGCAGCTCATCCAGAGTCACCATGGGCCTCTTGTCTGTATTTCTGATCAGCGCTCTCCTTGTTCGGCTTGTGAGTTTAGGTGGACGGCCTTGTCTTGGTAGGTTTACAGTTGTGCCATACTCCTTCCATTTCTGAATGATTGCTTGAACAGTGCTCTTTGGGATGTTCAAGGCTTGGGTAATCTTTTTGTAGCCTAAGCCTGATTTAAATTTCTCAATAACTTTATCCCTGACCTGTCTGGTGTGTTCTTTGGACTTCATGGTGTTGTTGCTCCCAACATTCTCTTAGACAAGCTCTGAGGCCGTCACCGGGCAGCTGTATTTGTACTGACATTATATAACACACAGGTGCACTCTATTTAGTCATTAGCACTCATCAGGCAATGTCTATGGGCAACTGACTGCACTCAGACCAAAGGGGGCTGAATAATTACGCACACCCCACTTTTCAGTTATTTATTTGTAAAAAATGTTCAGAATCATGTATGATTTTCATTCCACTTCTCACGTGTACACCACTTTGTATTGGTCTTTTACGTGGAATTCCAATAAAATTGATTCATGTTTGTGGCCATAATGTGTCAAAATGTGGAAAAGTTCAAGGGGGCCGAATACTTTTGCAAGCCACTGTAAAGAGGCCCTTAAATTAAAAAGGGTGTTTCTGAGGTTTCTGTTGAATATTTTAGCTCCACAGGTGTTCTTACCTTCATACTGGGTGTGAAAACAGGTCAACACTTCTCTTTCAGTTTTAATCTTTCAAACTACGGAGGTGGCAATAACACCCGAGTTCTCCCGAGTTCGAACGACCTGTATCTGTTTCGTCACAACTCCTGTGTTTGTTAGTATTGGCAGCTCCCGCAGTTGAAACCACACCTAGCATGCTGCTTGCTAAAAGCTGTAGCATAAGACGTAGCAAACAAGAAGAGAGTACGTTTGATGTTACCATGCTCAGCGGGGCAGGAAACAGTATACCTTGCTCTCATAGGCTAGTTTGTTAGCCAATATGAGTCCAGCAAATCTGAATAATGAATATGAACGAGCTGCTGCTCGAAGCCTGACGGAACGAGCCGGAACCACCCGAATTTTAATGCAGACAGATTGAAAGGTCTGTTAATCAGTGTTACCTAACGTTTTTTAGATATAAAATGTTTCATATTACTGGTTAATACTTAGGAAATAACCACAAATTCATGAAATTTGTATGAAATGGCCTCTTTAATGGTCTCATCAGTTACTTTATTGAAAGAAGGTGGTTCATTCATTTTTCTGTTGGTTTTCATTTTATTTTCTGGATTTTCTATCCAGGCTTGCCTGTGTTTTATGTTTCTGCTTTTTTCTGTCTGATCCTGTCATGCAGCTCTCAGTGCTAACCCAGATAATCAGGATCATGCCACTTACTTGTGTTAGTCAATAATCACCTCATTTATCTGACCCATGTTCTCCTGTCTGTGCCCAGTCCTTTGTTCCTCTGTAAGGTAAACCTAACCTTAGTAACCGCCTGTCCGAGGGTTGCTTTGTCATCAATCAGAGGGACATTCCCCTGGAGCATGTCTACCACAGTTTGTCACACACAGGCCTTCGTTGCACCGCCTTCGTCCCCCTAAATGCAGACTTGTGTTAGGGTCTTGTGTTTGTGCTAGACTATTGCGAACAATTACTGCTGACCATTCAAGTCAAGTCAAGTTAATTCTAGTCATTGTCAAGACAAGTTAAATATGTTTCATCATCTTTAAACTACTGCTGTTCAGGCCTGTAAAGCACATCAGCTTTCAACACATAGCTACTCATTGCAGCACAAACCTTGATAACTGACCATTTGAGATCCACACTGGTGTACTTTTTATGCTTTGATCCAAAAGAAAGATCAACACTACCCTTCCCTTCTTTCATGTGAAAGCTCCTGCAGTCACATGGCAGGAGCTGGCAAATGCACAGATGTCCTCACCGTCATTTTATGACGCCTTCCTTCACCCAGCTTAGGTCTGTTAATCCTTGTTTAGCTGTGCTTTTCTCTGACGGACTTTGCTCAAACTCCCCAACACAAACTGAAAACACATTGTGTTTAAATCAAAAACACATTGCGTCTCTTTTAGCTCAACCTGTTGTCCCATCTGCTCTGAAGAGATGGCTGAAGAAAATTAACAATGGAAGGTCAGGTGCTAGAAATAAGAAAGGAAATAGAGGAAATTAGGAAATCTACTACATCTGGAGTTAAAAAGGGGGGCAGTTAAGGCAGTGTGCACACACTGAAATACTAATTTTAGAGTCAAAAATCAGTGACGGGCAATGAATCGTTTCTTCTTCAATCAATCATCTGCCACACATGTTGCATAGTTACATGTTTAGTTTTTCCTTTCACTGCTGCCTCTGGTGAGTTGAGGATTTATCCGGCTTTAAGGGTTCAGGCTGGGTGGCCATATGGACATTAAGTGAAAAGATTAGGAGCACGAGATGCACAACCACCTGCAGGGATCAAACTTGCAACTTTCTTTCCATCTGGACCATTGTGATGTCACTTCTGAGCTATACATGTTTCCCATCTGCTCTGTGGATTTACGATGATGGAGGCTGCAAAGTGCCTTTATAGATGTTTTGACATGTGTGACGTATGTTGGTTGATCTGAAGTAGAAGATGTTTGTGGTCTCCAGAGGGTGAAATCTTTTTCTGTGTTTTGGTGTCTTTGGTGGCAAAAGAATTATGTTGATTTAATTTTTTTGTGGGTTTATTCTGGATGATTTCCCTTGTTTTTCCACATGATTTTAACTACACATTTTCCACTTTCCTAATTCATTTTATCATGAGCAGAACAATCCCTTATTTGGACACACTGTGTATTGTGTGTCACTGCGATAGTGCTACAATTAAATATCATATGTCTTTAAATGGAGAGATGAAGAATAGAAAAATAAAGCTGACCCAGTTGTTTATGTTTACCCTTTGTATTGTTTTTGGAGTAATCAGATAAAACACAACATCACTAATTCACCCTTTTTTCTCTATTTATCCTCCTTTTCTGTGTTATCTCATTTACGTCTCCCCTTTATTCCTTTGAATTTAATCAAATCATTGTCTGAGCTGTCATTGCTCTGTATCTACTCCCCCTGTGAGGCTCACTATCACCTCTCTGGGCCCCCCTTTTCCTCAGCCACCCTCAGCTGTGGATAATAGGCTGATCTGTGGTATGACGCACACGGCTTCGTCTCCTGAGGGGCTTTTGCGCACACAAGCATTCATAAAGGCTCTGCGAGAGGCCTGGTGTGCAGACACAAGCACTGGCCAGGTATTTACATCTCGAGATAACTGACACCACAGGATTACTGTATCAGCTGCTCCTGTTGTTTGGATAATAGACTGTACATTCTTGAACAGAAAAGGTTTTTGTTGCTCTTGTGAATAGTGTTCATAAAAAACAGATTACAGTGTAGCCAGTAAGTATCAGGAGCAAAGAATGGTGTCAAAGATCAACTTACATTTATCTTGAGTTTCAGGTTTTACCCTTTATCTTAATACTGTGCATGCAAAGATAAAAGGAGAAGATCAGCCAGACGTTTCTAATCAAACTGATCAGGACATTGAAATTCTGCTCTGATATGAAGGTTTTCATTTAAAAGAAACTAAATGGCTTCTTTACTATAAATTCAGCTAAAATAAAGTAGATTATAGCGTTGCCATTCTTTAACATTTGAATAATATAGAATTTGCTTTTGTGCTGAGAATAACAGACCGTTATGACTCACCGGATGTTGACTGCTGGTTTAAGCTTGCTGATTAGCTGTTTTGAACAGCGCTCTTATCCCCTACACCACATGCTTGTTTTAAAAATGTCTTCACTCACTTTTTTCAATCCGTCAACAAAATGCCACACCAATGTGGTTCTTTTGGTTCTATAAATGAATGATTGACAAAAAAAATCTCAACATCATCTGCCAGCTAAGGGTAAAGTTTCTTGTAAACTTGTATAAAGAGATCTGCATGCACCACAAATACTCAGTCGTTGTTCTAATTGGGTCTGCTTGGATGTCTGTGGCACCTTTATGCAAATCAAGTTTTTAAGGATTGCTCTGCGTGGTTCCAACAAATTGCCAGTCGCTTGCAAAACCTTTTGCTCTGATTACACATTCTACGCCACACACACATTCAGAGCCGGCTCTAACACTTTTGGTGCCCTAGGCAAGATTACTATTTGCCCGACCCCCTCCCCTCCCAACCCCCATACACATGCAAAATGTGACATCAGTCATATCAGTCATATGAGAAACAACAGGACAGATGATAGAGGTCACCTTTTTTTCTCTGAACAGTCTTTTTTCCAGATGCCCCAAACATTCAGAAAGGAGCTAACCAGGTTAACAGGAAGAACAATGATTTCAAGCATCACCTTCATCACATCCAGTCTTTTATTCTATCTCAATCAGCATGACATCATGATCTCCAGCCTTGTGCTCTTCAACAATCTCACCTGTGTTAGTGTGAAGATTATTCAAACTTTCTCAGCAGGTCCCTATATTGCAGTGATGACATGCAATGGAAATGGGTTTTTTGGAATTAAGTTCATTTGGCTGGCAAAAACAGACTTTGAAATTCATTTGATCTCCATAACATTCTGGAGTATATTCCATATTGCTATCATAAACACTGAAGTAGCAAATTTATGAGAACTAATTCTTGTGTCATTCTCAAAACTTTTGGCCACAAGTGGATTTATAAAATACGTATCATTGTCATGTATCTGACAGTAAATTGAAATCACGTGTTTATGCGAGTCATCCTGCATTTCATGTTTCCACAATTAAGCCTGCACTAGTGATGTGCGATACCTCTATTTTTTTCCCCAATTTAATACCAAATAAATTCAATACTCAAAAATTTTCTGTTTGGAAAATTACATTTAAAAAGTAGTGTAATTAAGGGTGCTGTTGTTGTTGTTTGAATAGCACAAATACCTAAATAAAACACACCATCTTTTAAGCTTGGCCGGAACTAAAAGAGTCAGTGCTTTTATTTTGGTAGAACACACATGGTAGATTTCCTGCACAGATCTTCCCAGTATGCGAGCACACAACTATAGCATGTTACAGGCAAACACCCCAATACCTCATAGAATTTTTACACACGTCACCCGATCATTGGCATATTGATGCTGTTTGTGGCACTAAAGTTGCAAACGGCTGTATCTGTGTTCTGCCATGTTAATTCTAGCTGAATGAACTTGCACTGCAGAGGAGCTCCATGCCACTCATTGTCCTTCAGCATTCATACTGTACCTATCACGAACTTTGCTTGGTGGAGGAAGAAGGAGTTCTGACCAAGTGAGCATGATTTAAACAATTTAATGACAAACTACATATTGACTTCAAATTACTAAAATATCGATAGTTGCCCCAAGGGCTCAACTGAGTTACAAGCGTTGGGCTGCATGTGGAGGTCTCAGCAACTCATGGGGGTTGGGACTCAGTGGAGCATGGCCTCTTTATGCAATGGTGCTCAGTCAGGTGCTGACCCAAACCTTGGAACATCAACGCCAGTGCAGCACAGCCGCCACAACCCTGGCTGTCCACTGCACGGACACAGTGTGTCCTAAAAAGCTAGAATTTGAGGTACTGATACTTCAGTATTGATCCGTACATCCCTAGCCTGGATGGCGACCCCACCTTTACGGTGCACTGCATCCTTCGTTCAAGATGTTGGAGTCAGGTACTTCATTACCTGATGGATTAGAAAGGGCTGGAAGAACGATCTTGGATTCTAGCTAAGCATATTTTAGTCAAAGGGGCTCATCTGGCAGTTTCACCAGGACATCCTGAACAGCTGGGTGGGCTGTCAGGTGCCAGCCCTTGAGGGAGGGGCATCTGTTAATAAAACTAACTGTTTTTTGACCAGTCACCTAGCCCAGCTAGGCCCAGCTACTTTCTACAGCTACTTCCTGACAAAACCTACTTGCAAAAGTTTGATGGTCTCTGAACTAACCTGACTTCATCCTGTGTAACTGCTTAAGTCATACTACTCTTCTACCTGTAATCGAGAGCCTGTCAGCTACTTACCTCTGGGATCTTTTGTTGAAAGGTAACATCATCCTCCTCCTGGGAGCTGCACATCAAATGGTCCATCTAAAAAAACTAAGAAAAATTCTAAAACAATGGTACAGTGCATCTTCTCTTGTGACTGTTACTGGTTCCTGTTCACCTCTAACTCTCTGCTCTTATGCCACAGACAATCCCTAAGTCCTGAGTGTGCCTGATGAGAGGGAGTTCGTGCTCATTTAAACAATAAAGATTGTCATTCCTTTGTCAAGTATCTGGTTATGGTGTGTTCCTGGGTTCATTCCTCTGTCAGAACATAACAATTGTATATATAGTTCTTTGGTCAACCTGACACCCTTTCGTTGTGCTGACTAAAAAATGAAAAAATAATAAATCCAGAAAGCAATAAACAACAACACCTGTTATTTCCCATTTAATTCACCAGACCGTAATGTCCTGCATCAGTGCACAAGTAGCAATACTAAATACAATACAATACTAAACAGATAACATGTCACAATTTTGATGCAAAATTGTCATTGTGTATCTTTAAAAGTCTCTGTAACATGTACTAATGTGTGTAAAAGAGGCTCATCACTGAAACAGATTGTTTGAGAAGAGTGTCGTGCTGGACCGCTCGAATGATAGCTTGACGCACAAGCTCACGAGGACAGCCGCTGCCTGCCAAAGTGAAGAAGCGTAGAGAGCTCAGCGTTAATTGCCAAAGAAGAATCATACCACTGTGTTCTTCAAGAACACAATGGCACCAAATGGCCACACAAATAAGCTTTTCATTGACTGCTAGAGTTTGCAAAAAAAAAAAGAAGAAGCAGAAAGCCTAATAAATGAACAAATGGCATGAGGTCAGTAACTGGAAAATCAGCTGTGGATGTATGTTGATGCATAAGAGTGTGCTTTAAAATGACTGTTTAGCACAACCAGATGTTTTACAGATACACAGAAAAAACAGGAACAATATATGTAGTTATTTTAGCACAGAGTAACAACTTAAAATAATTTGTTTAAAAAAGATCCTGAAAGGTTTAGTTACTGTATAAAAATCCTAAAATTTAGATTTTACATTGGCAGCATATTTAAAAAAGGTGTGAGAAAAACATGTTTCATCTTTCTCTCAGTGGCTTTTTGTCATTAGGATACAAATTATTGTTGTTTTGCAATATATCAATTCAACACCAGTGGTATCAGTGACTGGAAGGGCGAGCCAGATTGTTCCCAAATCCCTGGTACAGTGGGGTGTGACAGATGGTTTAGCAATATTGTTATCCAGGTGGAAATTGGGAGAAATTCGGGAGAATGATGGTCCCGGTAGAGCATTAAAATTTGGGATTCTCCCGGTTAAATTGGGAGGGTTATTTGGCAAGTATGGTCGGACAAGAAAGAACAACAAAAATAACTTATCCCCCCAGGAATAAAAAATAAAGGACCAGAGGGGGGGACATCAAAAGCAGAGGGGGGGAAAATTCACCCCCCCATCCCCCCTGACAAATCGCACACTGGCTGAATCGATCTTGTTCTTGAGGCATCAGATATGTTACAACTTTTTTCATTATTTCAATTTATAACATAGACAAAGAATAGTTCATTTGTACATGTATAAAGAAGTCATCAAGGTCTCCTTTTCTGGTCTGGCTCACCATGTGGAGCCAAAAAAACAATGCACAGTTAGTTTTCAGTTCTGTGAGTTACTGCTTGTCCTCGGACGGAACTGCATGTTTTGGTTTGTGTTTCCCACAAAGCATTTCTCAGTGAAGGCTTGATGCTTATTCTTTCTGAGAATTGGGATGTTTTCCATACTTTAAGCTACATTCTATGCATAAAATCATGTGAATCAGTTGTTAAAAGGGCCTTGATAAAATCCAAGTGGATTCCCAAGTTTATTGATAACAACAATGGAATGAGTATCACTTGCAAATGCTTTCTGTCTCTTCTGCCATTTCTGCTTTGATTGGGCATGTAAACAAAGTTTCATAAGGGAAACAATGACAATTTTTTCCATTGTCAAATTTCTGATATTCAAAATGATAGTGTAACTGCTATAGATTAGGTCATTCCTTTTTTCATTGATAACATGTATACATGCATACAAACAATAAAACACAGAGGAGCTTGTTGGATTACACCACTACATTTGTGTAGGCAGAAACACAGATTCTAATTTTATTTAATTTTTTTTAATTGCTGAACTTGAACAGTATGGGTCTTTGTCAAACTTTGATATCTGGCTAAATAACAAATATCAAAATGGAAGTTTTATATTCACAGTTATGACAAATTAAATGTGTTTCACATATGTGATAATGGTCTTGTTTTTCTGTCATTTTTTACATGAGATCTTAATTTTTCTTTCAGATGTATGACATGGATAAAGATGGCAGCAACTCAGAACACCTGCAGGGGTGAAGTATTATTACTGAGCTCTAGCATTATGATGAGTGATGATGAAAGCAAATCAGTTTACCTTTTCCTGCCCTTTGATTTGATCTTGTTTTTTTGAAGTTTTTCTTCTCAAATTTGCTTTTTTTTTATCATGTATTCCAATAGCTTTTAGCCTGTGGTTTACTTGTACTAGCATTTAGGTTTTACCATTGGTAAATCACCATTCACATTTTTAATAGCATAAGTCTAAAAGCTTTGGGTAATGTGAAAAAAATTCTGGTTCCATCTTCATGACAGGATAACTTCCATCTGTCCATTCCTTAACCTGCTAGTTCCTGTGCAGGGCTACAGGGAGTTGTCTAAGGGATAAGTTTACGCTTAAAAAGATTTGTATTATTCATCAACAATTCATGCAATTTGTAAATTCATGTTTCTGCCAAATCATATACAAACATGTAATGCATTTGTTCTCTATGAAAATACAAATTTAAAAATCACAACTTTTAAAAATGACAACTTAAAGAGGCCATTTCATACACATTTCAGGATTTTGTGGTTATTTCTTAAGTATTAATCAGTAATATGAAACATTTTATATCTAAAAAACGTCAGGAAACACTTATTAACAGACCTTTCAATCTGTCTGCATTAAAAGTCGGGTGGTTCCAGCTCCTTCCGTCAGGCTGCTTCGACTGCTTTGGCAGCAGCTCATTCATATTCATTGTTCGAATTTGCTGGACTCTGATTGGCTAACAAACTAGCCTACGAGAGTAAAGAATACTGTTTCCTGCCCCGCTGTGCATGGCAACATCAGACGTTGTGTCTTCCTGTTTGCTACGTTATGCTACAGCATTTTAGTGAGCAGCATGCTAGGCGTTGTTTTAACTGTGGGAGCTGCCGAAAACCAACAAACAAAGGAGTTGTGACGAAACAGATACAGGCTGTTCGGACTCGGGAGAACTCGGGTGTTATCACCACCTGCGTAGTTTGAGAGATTAAAACTGAAAGAGAAGTTATTGACCTGTTTTCACACCCAGTATGAAGGTAAAAACACCTGTGGAGCTAAAATATTCATCAGAAACCTCAGAAAAACTGTTTTTAATGGAAGGGCCTCTTTAAGGAATTCACAAATACAAAGTCCAAATTTACAGCTGTGGTTTCACCTGTAAAGATACAACAAGCCAGTGTAAGGTTGTCAATACAAATCTATTATTTGAAACTAGGGATTGAAAACTGTGATGGGTCACAGGTATATTAACAGACTACATGTGTGGATATGATTTGACAGAAACAGGCGTTTACAAGTTGCTAGTTATGCACGAACTGTTGATGAATAAACATATTTTTTATTGTAACTTTACCCCATAGGTTTCTATCTCCAGTGGCCATCTAGATGAATATTTATCCTCCTCTTTTGACTTAAAACATAGTTGATTAGCTAGCATTGTTACCTCCATGGCACAGTGTACATTGTGCTAATTTTGAAAAAAAAAAGAAGTCCTGTTTAAAGCCAAATCAACTGATTTTATTTGTGTTCTTTAAAGACTTGTTTTCATTCCAAATCTACATGTATGATAAATCATACACATCCTAGTGTGTTAATAAGACAAAGTAATAGCAAATGTAGAAACTCTGCAATAACAAATTACCCTACAGTATATCAGGTCTGGATCTAGTTAATCAGGAGCAAAAGGGAAAATGGCCCGGATGGGTTTAGGGACCAAGAAGGCCAACGGTAAATCAATATAAACATACTATAGTTTATTCATAATGTGTGTTTGATTAATTAAGTCTTGGGATTTCTTTTAGCTTAAGGTCAGAGGTTTTTGGACATTTGACATCCCAGTTAATTAATATAAAAGTCTGAAGTCTGTTGTATTGACCTGCCAGTTAAATGCAGAAAACAGAAAGAAAAGAAAAGCACTGAATCATGCTACAGGAAGCTGCTGCACATTTGATTTCCCTTGTAGTGAGTACACAATCTACCTGCTTTCCTGTTCATCCCTCAAAACAAAAACAAAGAAATTGCATTATTAAGAGGCTTTAATGTCAGGGCAAGGCTAAGCTGTTATTTGTTGATAAATATTGATCAGTACAAATCAAAAATTTAACAATTCATTCTGTGCAGCCAATTTGAAAAGAGAACATTTGGAAATATTTCAAGTTTTAGCAAAGAGTAAAGAGCTGAGAAGAGATCAGGTTCAACAGATGCTTTTAAAGCAGACAAACATGACACTCTGTAGTTTTGGTGTGAGCCAAAGGCAGCGGTGAGAGGTCTTTGAGAGGACAGTTTGCGTATCCAGAAGGAACCAGAAGGAAAACAGTATCACTTTATGGTTGAATACTTGTTCCACTCACATCTAAAGGAGTGAGAATTGTTTTCTCCCTCAGTGTCAGATTTAATCTTGTTTTCTCAGACGGACATCTCACCATCAAGGAAATTCTTTTCTGTCTTGTGATTTGTTTGCTGAAATCCAGATAAGAACAATTTAAAGCAGCAGCTAAAGGGGATTGTATTTCATTAGATCTGATAACTAATTACAACAAACCTAATTACATGAAATGACTGTTTGATCTCCAGGTAGAAAGTTTCACATCTTTCATCATCTCTGTGGCTTAAATGTCTGCTTTTATTCATGCTTTCATTGATGTGGACAGTAGGTGTTTTTAGAGTGAAAACCTTAAATACCTCAGCGTGTTACAAATAGAAAATGTTCTTAGGTCAAAGTCGTGACTCATCTCATCCTGTCAAACACCCCCATGTTAGCTGTCAGCCCACCAAATTTAAGGAAGTGCTCAAAGAGACTGAAACACCTACTGAATTGACCTTTGTGTACTCATGTTATTATAAAGGTCACAAAATGCAAATCCAAAATCCAATCCAAAAATGCGATCAATTGCAACATCTAAAACAATGAAAACAAGTAGGAATTAAACAAAAGAGTAAGTGATGCTGTGTGTTTGTGTAAAGAGGAAAATCATAAAGTGTGAATATTTCCGTTTGAGAAGGAAACCCTTGTGACATTTCCAGGAATAAGAGGTTGTGCTTGAGTTAATGGTTAGTGTTCAACACATGTCTGTGACCTACTGATGTTCTAAATTTGATTTTTCTAATCACTTTATGGGGAAAATTGATCCATAGGCAT
This sequence comes from Pachypanchax playfairii, assembly GCA_006937955.1. Classification (NCBI taxonomy): domain Eukaryota; kingdom Metazoa; phylum Chordata; class Actinopteri; order Cyprinodontiformes; family Aplocheilidae; genus Pachypanchax; species Pachypanchax playfairii. The sequence goes on along the minus strand of SSNP01000178.1, from coordinate 336,220 downwards.
CAAACATTTGTCTTTAATTTGCATCTGTAATTTAAAGCAGTACTATATAACCTTTTCACAGCCGTGTTTCAGACAGCCTTTGCTCGAACTGGCGTTCTGCAGAAATATGCTACCTGTTAAGCTGTGCTACAGATTCCTTCTGCACATGTGCCATTCCAGAATCTTAAAGGTGGTAAAGAGGATTTTATGGTTTATTTTTGTGTCTATATTTTTCCATAAATACATTTTACCTATCAAATAAATTGTCCCAGCACAGAAACACTAAATATGATGTTATTTTTACTTTCTTTGCATTGTCAGAGCGACAGGCAAATGTTTGGACACACTCAGAGGAAAGGAACCAAGCAATTGGCCAACAAGGAACCAAAGGGCTTTTATATAGAAAATATTAGGGAAGGATCATAAAAATACACTTAAATAACTAACAGGGCACACTCACCATAAACAAGAATACTGTCTAAACTTCAAATGACATCTCATGATAAAATAAGTTGTAAATTCGTACTATGGCTGCATTTTTCTTCAGGGCAGCATAAATCCTCAGAACACCAATTCCGGCTGCGACCCAAACTGGAAATGTGAAAGTAGAATATCAAAAGCTTGAAATGATCATATTTTGAGTAAAATTATTGCACACTTCTAACTTGCATTGTAACGTGGCTCATGCTGCCATGGACTGCTTGTATTTCAATCGCAATGATTTTAAAACTTTTTATTTATTTCAAAACTTCAACCTTTGTCACAGCCAGCATCTTGTGTCACACAAGATGTAAAGCGTTGATTGGTTGGTTGTAAGGAAATGCCTTTGGATGCAATGCGCAGCAACAAGATGTTATTACTGTTACAATGAAAAAGTTTAACCGCATAAGCAAGGGATGAAAATATCGTACATCATTGGATTTGTGGAATTATTGATCATACATTAGCACGTACACAGGACTAAATTATCATACAAATATGATAATTATCATACATCTGGCAACACTGGTGCCCAAAACTGGTTCTCTTCAGACTGACTCTTCTCTGGGGTCATTGATTTATTGTTCAGAAAGAGAAAAACCCTCAGAAACAACTGATTCTTGATCTGATTCTCAATTTTCTGCCATATTAATCCCTTTGTTTATATCTCCCATCCCTGCATTTTGTCACTTGCAGTAAATTTGCCTTCCTCAAAATTGTACAAAAAAAATTGTGATATTCTGTAAATATGCATATTTTAGGTTTTATAACTGAAAATCTGCTAATCCTGATTTACAAAAAATGTCCACAGAGCAGCAAGTGTCAGACGTGCAGTGCAAAGGCAAGGCCAGGAACAAGCTAGCGCTCTGTTAATATGAGTACATTTGGATGAAACATCACACTTCATTGTCCTCAAGTCATTTGCTATGCAAATATAACCATAGCTCACTCAGTCACCTCATTGACTCACATCGCAGTTCGTGCCTTTCAGACCGGCTATTGGCAAAGTTTCCTGTCGTTGTCTCACCGCTGCCTCCTTCTTGCCCAGCCCTTCGCCTCTAATCATCCCACACACTGACAAAGACAACTCCCTCCTTGATTCCCAAACATTGCATTGCAGCAACTCAGTCGCCAGTCTATCACAGGGCCACATTAGAAAAAACAACCACTTTGACACACACTCACTACCACGGACAATTTAGACCTATCAATTAACCTCACTGTCTGATATGCATGGGTATATGGAATAAATTTCATCAAAATCCCAGACAGTGATCAAGATCCCCACCAAAATCTAATTTATTGGTCCTTGTACCATTTCTGACCCATCCTGAAAATTTCATCAAAATCCATCAAGATGTTTTTGAGTCATCTTGTTAACAGAAAGACAGACAAACAGACAAACAAACCTTAATAAAAACATAACCTCCTTTCAGAGCCGGCTAAGCCATTAGGCAAACTAACTAGGGGCCCCCACAGTTTCTTACCCACTCTCAAAGACATTTTTTTCACTATGAAGAAGACCTTATCATGCTTTTGTTTAGTTTTTTTAAAGAATCAGAGTAACACATTTTCCCATCTCAGTGAAAAATCCTTAAAGATATGATTAATAATAAACCTGTTAAATTCCTCCCAATACACTCACAAATTAAGCGGCTTTACAAATGAAATGTTTAACAGTTAAAAAATAAATCTGCAGGCCTTATAATACCGATCTTTCTGTAATAAGCCAGACACAAACACTGTTCTGGTAATAGGATAAACAGTAATAATAAAATGTATGTTATGAATGTAGGTATGTGATATGCACAATCTAACTTTGAAAGTGCTTTATAAATTCTTATTACTTTAATATGCTTTATATGAGTTATGAATAAGTTAATGCATATACTATGTTATACTTTGACATTGATGTAGAATGTTGCAAACATCAGCACAAAAGCTTCATGGGGGGGCAAAACATATTTTGCTTTGTATTATTCTTGGTGTAGATCATAACATGGGGTTAGCTGCTTTGGCATAGGTCTGCGCTCTTGGGGGGCTTTTCCAGTTATTACTAAATTCCCCAAAACATTGTAGAAAAACATATTTTCTTCAATAAACTCAGTGATATAGCTCAGTCACCAGATGGCCACTGATGCATACATTATTGATGCATACATTGCATCATTCAGTTTCTTCCTCATTCACACGATGTTGCCTAAGACTGCAGACTTTATGCATGGCATATTCAAAACCCGATATTTAAATGTTTAACACAAAAAGGGCAGAATAACATTATTGATTACTTTTAATTTTTCATGTTTTACATTTTTAAGAAATTACATTTTTTGTGTCACCATCCCTTTAAACAAAAATTTGTTTTTTTTCCATAAGAATAATCCCTTTTAAATAGGAGCCTAAACCTTTTAATATTGTTTACTCACTGATTCATCAGTAATTATGACAGAAAATGTACATCATGTCAACTTGAATTGTCAGCTTGTGCAGATGCTGATGTCAACACAAAGCATTAGGTTTGTGGTTCAGTTGTAAAAATGCATGATAAGAGCATGAGGAATCAGGGGAGGGAGTCACTGATAAGAACCAACCAAGCAGCAAACTGGCTGTTTGCGTCAGCATTTTGAAAAGTTTCATGTTTTTGAATATGTCAACCATAGAATTCAAATTCCAAAAAACAGCTGACCTAAATATACTTTGCATGACAACCAAAAGCCAAACATGCTTTCAAAGAATATGCACTACTGTGTGAGATTTTTTGTTATTGTTAGAACAAAATATTTAATTTCATGTGCCGTTTTTGTGAAACTATCACTTGTACTTACTGATTTTAATCAAAAATCACACATTTTTACATCTAACATTGAGTTTGTATTTAGGAGTTTAACAAATTGATTAAAGGTGGAAGGAATATATTTCACTCTTTTAAAAACTTGTTATGCTTTAAGAAGCATGACTCAGGTTAGTACTTGTGTGTGGTTTGGGTGCATACAGGAAATACAACTACTGCAAACCATGCATGTGAGGTGCATTTTCAAATAGCAGCACATTTGGTTCTGAAAAATAGCACAATGAGGAGAAGCAGAGTGGGCTGTGAGGTTTATTTGTGGGCGTGCAACTAAATATTGTGTGACCTTTGAGTCGAGACATTTTGCATGTGATTTACATTCCTTTAACATTTAAAGGCTGAGACTGAGAAGAGTTTGATGTTTGCTGTTTACACTGACTTTTATTTTGTGCACGTCATGCAACATGTCTTATGATGTCTGCTACTTTGCAGTGAACATGGAGTTGCTATCTTTTCAAATCTGTCTTAAGACTTCATGTCATTGTGGAGTTTAGAATATAAGAGGCGGTTTGCCCAGAAACACACAAACACATCACTTTCAATTTGCTGTAGTACTATATTGATTTAAAAAGCAACTCCAGAAATGAAAGCACTCCAGATTCAGTGGTTGAATTACCTGTTCAGCAGGTCCCATAGAAACCTGTTAATCGCCTACTGATTTAAATCAGGTGTGTTGAAGCAGAGAAACGTCAAAACTATGCAGGATAGCAGCTCCTGAGAACCAAGAACAATCCTCCATATTGTGAAAGACTGATGAGGTCAGGCAAAAGATCAAGTTGTTACAGTGAAATTTGACTTTATAAAATATTCAAGCATGATGTCGGGTTTTCTCACTTGTTTCTTTTAGCACTGTTAGCCGTTTTTTAATAGTTTTATTATCATGATTACTTTACATTTTTTCAGACTTCTGTCATGTGAAATCCTAAAATTTAAACATTGTTGTTGTTTTCTTTAATGAGGTCTGTACGAAAAAAGTTAAACCATCAAAAAATGTGGAAAATAGTGATGCTGTTGTGCATTGTAATAATGATTAGAATAGGGTTTCTTCATTTTCTAAACTCATATAAATCATGACATGACCCCGGCTATTTTTTGATGACCCCCACCACGTATTTTCCTTTTCATTTTCCCTAAAAGGTCATAAACCAAATTAATAACTAAACGGATACGTTTTTTTAAGCCGTCAGTCTAAGTTTTGTCTGCTCAAATTAAATGTTGCCGATACATTGGAATGTGTATTTAATTGTTTTTTTCTCTCTCTCTCTGTATTCTTCACATAGTAAAATAAACACTGATGTTTATTAAAGTCTAATATTTACTCAGTAAAGGATGAAATTCTTTGGAGTGAGGATCACCACATGCTTTTTCTTTCTGTTCCGACTGAAACCGCACGCGCTACCGCAACAGCCAAGGAAATATCACGTGGTTACACATCTCTACGACTGACGTCACCGTCCCCATCTCCAAGCAACCCATCCATCAGCACTCGCGTCACCGTGCGCCCCAGCCGAGCTGTTGCTCGGCAACTCTTGCCTTGCGCTCGGGTCCGGCCTTGCCGTGCACCCAGCTCGGAGCTCTGACGTGGGTGTGACGTTAGTAAGGTGGGTATCAATTTGTTATGGTGGTGGAGGAAGGAGGAGTTCCCCCAGTGAGTGTCGAAGCCCTGAGCTCTGCATTCCGGCGGAGCGCAAAGTCACACACCGGCCACAGCACAGTCCCGGGCCGAAAGCGTTCTTCTTTAAACCCGAATTAAAAACCGAAGGAAAAGTTTATTATATTTTGTTTTTGATCAGAGTTTTCTTCCTCTTCGACGTGTTTGTTATTCGGTACTCGGGTGGAATGATTCTCTTTTCGTCAAACAGCTGTCTGAACTGTGAGAGAAGGTGGTTTATGTCTTTTTAAGGTAAGACTTTCCCACATTTTATAATTCTGCTTACGACAAAATATTTCAGCGTCAACTTCATTTTCCAGTTTTAGTCAAGCCGATTAATTCTACAACTATCTTTTATGTGTTCTATTCATTTACAAAAAAAAGAGTTCATATTTTAATTTGGAATTTGGGCTCTCGAGTTAATTTTACAGACAAAATAAATGTATTTATTTTCAGCCAAATTCTATAGATGATTTTTTTGTTAATGGAAACTAATTGTTTATGCACTTAATTCCAAGCTGTTATTTCTATCAAATAATTATTTCAGACTGATCTTTACAGGTAACAGAATAATGTCCATCATTAATGGAATGTATAATCACCTGTGTGCTGGTCTCTGCAGGCACAAGCCTTCATTTATCCCCAACACTGCTCCAATACTCAGTGCACCATGGTGATCATGACCGAAACCAGCAAGGGTGCTCAGCCTTCCCCTGCCCAGGGGAGGCCACTGCAGGTTGGCTTCTATGAGATCATTCGCACCCTGGGGAAAGGAAACTTTGCAGTGGTGAAGCTGGCCAGACACAAAGTCACCAAAACACAGGTCATAAAGCTTTTCTCCTGTTTGCTATTTACAATGCATAAACAATCAGTTTTATTTGCATGCTGACCTTTTTATTCATTTATTTTAGGTGGCAATAAAGATCATAGATAAGACCAGGCTGAACCCCTCTAACCTGGAAAAGATTTACAGAGAGGTCCAGATAATGAAGCTGCTCAACCACCCTCATATAATAAAACTCTACCAGGTTGGTTTCTTTTTTTTTTAATCACTCTGAGCTGTGATGGTTAGCATGCATGTGTTCTGGCTCTGTGATATGAAGCAGGGAGTCTCTTATTTAATGCCTGAATGTAACGTGAAAAGATTTTCATATTTGTTTCCTTAAACATATTTGAACTGCATCATGCAGGGTTTTAATTCCTTGCAGCAGTGATATGTATGAGGGAAATTGGGGGGTGGGTGAATCATTTGGTATTTACAGAGTGGTTTTCACCCGCTTGTGGTGAGCTGCTGCTTCTCATAAGAACAGCACAGCAGCATTAGTGCAATCCCTTTGACCTTCCTTCCCTCTCCTTTGTCTTTCTCTCCTGTGCAAGTGATTGAGACACGAAGGACATTCGTGGACACTGTGTCTGCGACGGGAATGGCACATTCTGAAATATTTTCAGTTGTATGATGGGAGAGGTGTTTGCAGAAATGTGGGTTTAAAAACTGCCAGGCTGCTAAAGGTGAAATGTCCACATAGTACTGGAATGTTAAGCCCCATTAGCACCTGTTAAAGCCAGGTGCAATGTGTCTGTGGCTCACGTGAAGGCCGCCTCACAAAGCGCTGCTTTACTCCTAATCAAATTGGAGACTTAGAGTGGAGGAATCCGCTTTTACTGACCCAGCTGACCTTGCAAGCACCGTGGCACACGTCTGGCAACAAACACACAAACCAAAGATAAAAAACAAACCCTCCCTCTACATATATACACACACATATATTTGTGTCTCAGTGTATATTTCCTTTTTTGCTAATTTCTTGGACTGCTTCACGCCTCATTTTATCAGCAGAGCTTAGTGTGTCATCACATCTGGGCTGCAGATATAAGACATGACATATCTGGGATGCCCCATAATATTTCTCCTTGTGTGCGAAGGAAAAAGTCATTTGAACGCAGGCAAAATTAATCAATAGCTGAACGATTTTAATGTTTAAAAAAAGCTATTTTGACAGCCAATCTTAGAAGAATACTTTAAAGTGAAGATTTGAAAACATTCCCTGCTGTTAATTAGGCAGATCATCTGCTTTTGAGAGGATTTATTAAATTGAGTCATTAAATATATTAATGACTGCTAAGCTTGAGCTAAATGAACTGGAGGAAATCCTGTGCTGAAAGTTTTGAGCTGCAGCTGCAGCCTGTTTGCTTCAAGTGAAGTTAAAGATTGTTCTGTGCTACAGTTGACCACAGATACAGTTGAGTATGCTGCAAAAATTTACATGAGCTGATAAAAATCTTTCAAATTCAAATAAAAATACTTTGAATCTCTTACACCTCCCATGATGCACTGTCAGATCCTGAATTATTATTATTATTTTTATTATTATTATTATTATTATTATTATTATTCCATTCTGCTTTCTCCATCCGTGACAAGAAAATATGTAAATGAAGCTGCGAGGAATGTAAAATATCTGGTTAATAATCTAATGAAACATCACATGTTCAGTACATGTTCAGCTAATATTTAAATATTACAACCAGATTTTAAACCCAAATCTTCACTTATCTGTGGTCTAACAGGCTTGTCTTGTCTTCCTTTCTCCAACTTTTTTGTAGCTTACTGTACTATGTCTGTGGGTTAACTAAGGTGATGCTAGTCACAATTGCAGCTTGTTCTTCCTCATAATCACATAAGCACTCTCTCCTCTGTACAAAGGGAAGGAAAGTGGCATAAGACAGTCTTGTGATAGTGTTTCTTCAGTTTTAAGGATCCGATGACACCTTTGATCTAATAAATCAGCTGCTGCTGTTACTCCGGCTCTGATGTCATAGGAAAAATAAGCTTTTTTGTCTGTATTTGAAGAAACTTTATTCTTCCTTTTTTTCTGCTCATTTTAATAGAGACCCTCTGATTGGGCACAGAGTTTAGACCCTACAGATCTTTCCTTCAAACTGGGGTAAATGGTTTCCTTTGCCGCCTTTTTACACAAATTGATGGATGCAGAAATGACTGGAGGGCTCTTGACATGCAGCGTTTGTTCTCCACAGTTGTGACGTTAGCATCACCTCAAGGTGACTGAGCTCCAGAGAGCTGCGCTGTCTTACAGATAAAGACAATTTCCCACTTGATGGTGTGTGTATCGAATCGTTCTCTCCTGGTTTCCTAAAAAGGGCCGGTTGGCTTAAGAGAATAAGTTTGTTTAAATTTGATGACATTCAGTTCAGAACCGGCCTGCAACATTATCCACATGGGCTTTTGTCAACCTTTGTCCAACCTTTCAGCTCTGCTGCTTTGTCTCAGAGGCCTTAAAGGAAATGAAGGCCTTCTGTGAGCAGTTTCATTTACCAGTCAGGCTAACTGCACTCTGCATTGAATCACTGCACGTACACCGTTTTCATTACAAAAGACACAACCTTACTGGTTCTTTGACATAAGGAGATGTGGCATTTTAGAAATTTAACACCAGTATCTGTTGCCAACTAGTACCAGCCTCGGGGAAACACTCCCAACTATTTAACCAGCTGGTCTCTGTACATGTGGAGACATTTCCTAATAAGGTTTGTGTTGATGTGTGTGGTTTTTAAAACATGATAAAAATGCATACAGGAACAAGCCGACTTATGCAACAGGACAGATAATACAAGTTTGTTTTTGGAACACGTGGAACAAGTTTATAGAGAAGTTATAAGAATGAAGTGTTGCTAATTTAAAATTGACTAAGGCTGCTTCTTTATTTTTTTCAGGTCATGGAGACCAAAGACATGTTGTACATTGTGACGGAGTATGCAAAGAATGGAGAGATGTTTGGTGAGTTCCAGTACAATGACATTTATCATGTTTGATATAGATCACCTGACACATAAGCACATACTAACAAACACTAAACCCCCCCACAGACCACCTGACCTCAAATGGCCGAATGAGCGAAGATGAAGCACGCAAGAAGTTCTGGCAGATCCTCACAGCGGTGGACTACTGCCATCGTCACCACATCGTCCACCGGGACCTCAAAACTGAGAACCTGTTGCTGGACACTAACATGAACATCAAACTGGCCGGTAGGTTTTTTACTGTTTACATGGAAATTACTTTGGCTGCAAAGCTGTTGTACAAATGTGAGGAAGAATTAATTGGCTTTGGAAGTGCATGCTGCTTTGGGATTTCTAAACAGCTCTAATTAAATCAACGTTGTTTTGTCTGTGTGTTGATTAAATATGAATAATTTACTCATTTTACCAAGACTAATATCAGCCACAAGGAACAAGATCAACACACTCTCGTCTCGTAAAGCATGTCTCTGTAGAATAAGAAGGCGATAAGGGACACATCTGCGTTGAGACAGTTTGAATAAAAAAACTGGTGTATATCTTTGTTTTGCAGATTTTGGATTTGGTAACTTCTACAACGCAGGGGAGCCTCTGTCCACGTGGTGTGGCAGCCCACCGTATGCTGCCCCTGAAGTGTTTGAGGGGAAAGAATACGAAGGGCCACAGCTGGACATTTGGGTAAGCCTCAGACATAAAGATATTAACTAAATGAATGAATAAAAGTTGCATATTCAAATGTTATTCTTTTTCCTCACAGAGTCTTGGTGTGGTGCTTTATGTTCTGGTCTGTGGCTCTCTTCCATTTGATGGACCCAACCTTCCTGCTCTCAGACAGAGAGTCACTGAGGGGAGATTCAGAATTCCTTTCTTCATGTCCCAAGGTACCAATTTAATTTCCTGTCAGCTAATCAAAACAGTGTCTTTCAAAATTATAGAGTCTCATCAGATATTGTACTTTCATTCAGACTGCGAAAACCTGATTCGTAAGATGCTGGTGGTCGATCCAGCAAAAAGGATCACTGTGGCCCAGATCAAGCAGCACCGGTGGATGCTGGCCGACCCTTCAGCTGCCCACCAGACCCTCAGCCACTCCCTCACGGAGTACAACTCCAACCTGGGCGACTACAGCGAACCTGTGCTGAGCATTATGAACACACTGGGCATCGATCGCCAGCGGACAATTGAGGTAACTTAGCGTTGATTGGACTCCATCCTGCCGACTCATATTTCTCAAATCTTTTCATTGAGACTTTTCTTTCGTTAACTAAGTCAATAATCTTCGGTCCTTTTCTTCAGTCTTTGCAGAGCAGCAGCTACAATCATTTTTCTGCCATCTACTACCTGCTGCTGGAGAGAGTGCGAGAGCATCGTACTCAGCAGCTCAGCCGTCAGTGTGGAAGCTGGAACCAGAGACCCAGGAGCACCTCCGACTCCACCGGTCACGAGGTCAGCACTCCACCTGCATCTAGCAAGCTCAAACGAGTCTGATCCAACTCTCAGCTTGGAGTCTAAAGTGCTTGGCTCTTTCTGCTTGCGTTTAGGTGATTATGGAGTCCAGTGAGAGTTTTAGAACCACATCTTTTTCGGTTCCAGCCAAAAACCCTTCTCCTGTGTACCCAGAGGTGGAGTGTGACCAAAGTGGATTATTCCAGGTAATAAATAAAACCTTGGTTTCTAGTTGGCACGTAGACTCAGCACTGTTAGTCAGTAACTGACAGTGTTCTTCTGCCTATTTTGCAGCGGGTGGTGTTTCCAGTTGAGGCCAGCCTGAACAGATTGCTCTGGAACCGCTCGATATCCCCTAACAGTCTGCTGGAGACGAGCATCAGTGAGGAGGTGCGTCCCAGAGACCTGGAAGAAGAGGAAGCGACACAAACTCTCGGGCCACTGCTTCCACCCACCACCTCGCGCCGTCACACTTTGGCAGAGGTGTCCACCCGTTTCCACCAGTGCAGTCCTCCATGTTAGTGTGAATGACATGTACTTGAAAAAACATTAATCATTCTCTTTCTACCAGTGATGAGGAAAACTCATTTTTATCCTGCCATGTTTCTATAGGTATTGTGGTTAGTCCCTCAGATGGAGCATCCTCCGACAGCTGTCTGAAGTCCTCCTCCAGTCCTGCTCCCACTATGCACGCTGCTGTGGGGGAGATGTCGACACTTCTGGCCTCGGGGGCTAAAGGTGGAGCTCTGCAGCCTGCAGGAGCTCCTCTGGCTCTCTCCTCCCACCTCTTGCCCCAGGCACAGAGCAGTCTGCCTGCTGCCAGCTTCCAAGAGGGTCGCAGAGCCTCTGACACATCCCTCACACAAGGTACAGGAGGTGGAATCACAAAATCATCTCTATGATCTTTTCTTTCAACTACGTCAGTTTAAAGAAACAGAAGAGTGAAAATTTCCCGTCACTTTCTCTGCAGGCCTCAAAGCTTTCCGCCAACAGCTGAGGAAAAACACGCGCACCAAAGGGCTTCTGGGATTAAACAAAATCAAGGGTCTGACCAGGCAAATTGTTCCTCCCCCCTCCTGTAACCGCGGCAGCCGAGGTTCACTTGGTCCAGCCTTCTCCGAGCACCGGAGCATGCTGGAGGAGGTGCTTCACCAGCAAAGGTGAGATTCACTTCCACTCAAGACTTCTATTGCCCACATGTTAGATAATGAGGGTTTAAAGGGGTTTTAAAGGAAACAAACATATTATCAATATGATCAAAAACAAATTTTCCCTCTTTTTTTATACATATTCAAATTAAAGTAATCTAAAAAACCAAATTTGGACTGGAAATAGAAATAATCGATAAGCAAAAACCATCAAGGCTTCAGTTCAGTTCTTCTCAGTTTTGTACAGATGTGTTACAGGAACTGATTTATTTTGTGTTGGTTTCCAGGTTGCTTCAGCACCAACTTCAACCTCAGGTCCAAACCACTCAGACAGGACCTACCCAGAATCCTCTGCTCTTCCTGGCACAGCAGCAGCCGTCCTCTCCTTCACCTTCTTCCGTATTTGCTTCCTCTTCCTTGTTTGACACACCCACTCAATCAGCCTTGCCTCCACAACAGACATCAGCGGGTCTACAGCACGGCCCCTGGCATCAAACTCTTGAGACTTCCTACTCCGGCTGCTCCTCATCCTCTTTGACCTGCTATGCCTCCTCTCTGTCTCCCGTGGCCTCTGCTGCTTACCTTCTTGAGGCTCGTCTGCACATCAGCCAACAACCCCACCCTCACTCCTCTTACCCTGGCCCTCAGCAGCCTGAGCCTGTAGCACAGGCCTCCCTTTCCATCCCATCCAAACTAGTCATGTGGAGCAGGGCTTCGGCCTCTGGCACGGACCCGAACATGCAGGAGCTTGGCCTGGTCGGACAGCAGCAGCTCAGCAGCTGTGTGATGGTGAAGTGAAGCCTGAGTATGACAACTGGATGTTCACCCCAAGAAACAGAGCACAACTGAGCAGAAAGAATAAAAAGCTGATGCAAGCAACTTATTTACACATGATTTACCAAGAGGTATCAAGAGGTACACGTGAGAATGTGTAGTGTATGTTTCTGAGAGAATATAAGCTAAAGACTGAGCAATAACCAAACTCTGAATGAGGCGTTTTGTATCAGATTCCTAGTGAAGCAATAATAGACTCAAAGATTCTTCCAGCTCTCAGATGGACTCACTTGAATGGAACGAGAGCTGATTTTACCTGATACATGATATTTGCCTCATGTTTTGATGCTGTCTAAGTGAATATTTAGATTTTTTTAACCATCTGCCTGGACAGAAGACCAAAATTCTTTCTTTGTTAATTTTCCTCACTTTGTTCGCCTTTCTCAAGAGACATTTCTTTGTAGCAGTGCAATGAACATGCAGTATAGTGTCCCGAGCTTACAAACATTCACCGAAGGATTTGAAGTTGTATTAAAACTGTGACTTTTTTGCCCCCTTTTTGTGTAAGATGGGTTTAGCTACGCAAATGCTGCTTTTACCTCAAGCTGCAGCAAGACTGCTTCGTTCAAAGTCAGCCAAAAAAAAAGTACAACAGGTACATCAGTTGACTTGGTAGCATCGTGCGTGTCTGAATCCATATGCTCTTTGTTTGCTAAGCACCATTGTGTTAGATGTTTTTACTACCTCCTCGGGCAACAGGACAAAACTTTAGAAAATCCTCGGGCAACTCAGTGTCCATCCCAGAGTGTCAGAGGAAAGGAGTTTTATTGATGGACAGAACAAAGACTGTGGGAACAGTGCAATATTTTACACAGAAACACAATGGAAAGATGAACTGTCAGTGTATTTTGCCTGAGGTTTTTTTTTTTTTTACTTTTACCTTTTAATAATCTTGCCATTTTATCTAGCCAACCAGAAGAGGTACTTCTTATATAACACAGTAACACGACACAGTAGTGACTTTAGAGAAAGGCATTTCAAAAATGACATGCAGCATGCTCCTAGTAATATTTTCTAACAGAAAATAATTTTTACCAAAGAGTGAACAGCACAACAATAGATGGACCATCTGTCAAAAACACACTACTGACTTTTCACTTTGAATGCTGTTTCAAGATGTAGCACGGTGGTTCGCAACCATTTTCATACAATCTTGTCAGATATAAAGAAAGATTTTAAAAACTACCACTAAATCTTAATGCTACACCTTCTACTGGTATCTAGCTGTTACCATCAGGACCATGGTTTTACTTGTGTTTTTTGTTTGTGTGTTTGTTTTGCTTTTGTAGAAAAAAAATAAACAACAAAAAAATCCCTACATAGCAATACCGCATGGTGCAGAAGGCTGAACTTTGAGTGTTTTTGTTTCATAACTGAGAAACATCTCATAGGAGAACAGAACAGTGTTTGTCCAGATTGTACTTTGGAAACATGCAGTGTTGATCTTTTCTTCCCAGCAGTTTTGGTTGATTGCACTCATCACCAAACACTTGTGCCTTTATCCGAACAAATTTGTAATCAGAGTTCGATCTCTGATCGTGACACTGGAATAAGAAGGAAAGGAAAGAAGATGCATGGTTCTGATTGCAGCCGAACCTTCAGACGCCCCTCTGACACTTTCTTTAACCTTTCAGCTCGCTGTTTAAACAGAAGCAAAATTTGCACTTTGTTCATGTTTCTTATAAATGTTTTAGTTTCTTTGTTTTTTTTGGTTTGATTCTCATGATGGGGAAAAAAAATCACACACTAAAAATTGTGATGCAAGTCTGTAAGATAACGCTTTTGATAAACTTTAGATAAGAAGTATTTCCTGTTGTTTATATTTCCCCTGGATCTGTTACTTGACTGTGTGAGCATGATCACGTCTTTGTGTATGTGAATGCAAATGTTTGTGTGAGTGTGTAGAAGCGGAAGGGATGAGAATGTTTATTCAAGAAAGATTGTTTATTTATGTTCTTATTTATTTAAATAAAGTTCACTTCTTAATTTCTGCTCTGCTTCTGCCTATTTTTTTTCATCATTTTGACTGTGTTGCTTGACCTGATTGGTTGATTTACATTTTTGTACATGTTTGATCGGAGTTTACGGTTCATAAATAAGCTTCTACCCAGCATGAGAAGACCCAGAAAATATTTATTTTCCTGCAAGATTATAAAACTTATGACAGTTTGCTCCAAAATCTACTTTGGCATTGCAGATGAATACAGATGGTGTACTGTCACTAAATACTGGCATTGACACTGGCAGTGTTTGCTGGAAACAGCTTTACTCAATCTCTTTCCAACAACTGATGATGAGGCTCCCAGAGAATGCTGCATCAAAGCCCCTTGTGGTTATGCTGTGATGCAAAGGGACAATGACGATACATCTGACCCCCGTGACCCTCCTACTGAACAGACAGGTGTCTGACGTCTGGCAGGAAGAGCTATGTGGGAGTCAAGTGACGCAACAGGGACACGAGAAACCAAATTGTCCACAAGCCAAGTGAACTCGGTGGCATCACTCCAGCCCTCCCAGCTCAATCATCATCTCCACTTAGATTGGACAGAAAGTCTATTTAACATTCTGCAGGACTGAAAGAGGCTTCTACACAGCATGTATAAGTTTAGACTATTTGAGGCCACTTTAATGAGTTACACATATTTACTCGAGTAACATATGTCGTGGCATTTGTCCCATGACTGTGTGTGAAGGTTTAGTCTGAAAGGTCCAGCTGGTACGGAAATATCAGCCATCAGCAGCAGCTGTGTGATGCAGACATGATGTCGTATCAGCAAACAACCGTCCTCTGATTTACAGGGAGATTTTGTGTTCCAGGAAAAACTAAAAGATCCCTGTAATATTTCTACAATTAAAAACTATAAATATTTTACTGACTTCAGGTGTTAACAGGAACTTTTCCCAGGTTCTGTTCAAATGCTTTGTTTTGTTTTGTTGAGTTAAGTTTTAAAGGGATCTGCTCTCCAAGATGATAAAATATAAATAAAACAATAGAAATCACACATAAAAGAATCAGATACAGAAATAAATATTTGATGTTAAAAATATGGTTTCATTTGTAAATATGAAAAATTATAAATTTCCAACATAAAAACCCCAATTTATTTAATTTATGATTTATCAATTATTTGATAAATTGGATATTTATTTTCTAAATATGTATGGAATATCCATAAATATAATAAGTTCAGCCCCAACAAGCAAAGGTAAATCAGTATTAATTCCTTAATTCTTTCTTTACCCTGAAAACATTTACACCACTAATGCGTGACAATATCTTTTTTATGGGAAAGAAACATGAAACATAGATGGAGAATAAACCTGTCTTTTCTTTGGCTGAGAATTAAATATCAACAACTTTGACCTGTTTTTTCATCTTTTTCTTTTAAAGTGCAACTAACCCCCAAATCAACTTTTTTTAGCTGATAAACTGTCTAAACGGGTGTCTAGTAGTCTTAACTACATGTCCCAGGCATTATTTTGATATTTTAGTGCATATTTGTTAAAATCTTAACTTTAAGCCAAAAAACGTCTGTGTGGCTCCCTCCTAAGGTTTTTCCGTGAAATGTCTTGGAGTGGAATTTGCTTGCACATATTTACAGGTTTTGTCTGACAACAGACCAAGCTGGAGGTCTCTTCCAAAAACTGGCTCTAGTGGCCTGAGAGACACTCCTCATCATTTAGCATCAGTTGGAAGTATAAACAGCCTTGATAAAGTGTGAGTCAATGATTTTTTATTTTGCTCTCCATTAAATGAAAAGCTCTAGTATATATCAAGTATATATAAAACTTTGTGGGCAATGCAATAAAGTGGCGTTGAAGCAACATACAATAAACAATTTAACAAACTCAGAGTTGATATTGCTAGCATTTGCTATTTTTGTTATGCTCGCTGCCTTATCTTTGCACAGTTGTATCTGTGAAGCATCGTGTGCAGATCTGTTCTCACAGTCGGACATGATGTGCCTGCAACTTTATTCTATATTATGTACTGCCTGAACAATACCAACTCCTAACCTCACCTCTTACCCAAACCCCCTTTGTGCATGTCTGAAACCAGCTTAGACTTTGAGTAGATGAACTTAAAGTAGTGAAAAACGCAGAAAAAACCTTATTGCACTTTTTACATTTGCTGATCTTAATGAGTTAACACAAATTATAGCTTAATCTAAACCATCTACGTGGGACGGTCGTGTTCGAAAGGGGAAGGAGGTTGTTCTTTGATCAAGATGCTGGAGGTTTGATCCCCGACCCGAACAAGCCATGTGTCTCTTATNGAAGCATCCTTGAGCTAGATGCTGAACCCCAAATTGCCTCCTGGGCGCCGTGACACAGGCAGCCCTCTGCTCCTTCGGGATGGGATAAATGCAGAAGTGAATTTCTCCATTGTGAGATGAATAAAGTTGAATAAAAAAAAATAGTATGTTAGATCCTGTTCCAGCCAGACTCTTTAAAGAGATTTTCCTGTTGATTACAACGTGGATATTGGACAAGATCAATATGTCTTTAATGAATGGATATGTGCCTAAGGCCTTTAAGGTTGCTGTTATTAAACTTTTACTTAAGAAACCTGATCTTGATCCAGGATCTCCAGATAACTATCGACCTATATCCAATTTACCCTTTCTCTCAAAAATTCTAGAAAAGATAGTTGCAAACCAGTTATGTGATAATTTACACAGTAATAATCTTTTTGAAGAGTTCCAGTCAGGATTTAGAGCTCATCACAGCACTGAAACAGCACTGGTGAAAGTTTCTAATGATATTCTCATGGCCTCAGACAGTGGACTTGTGTCTGTACTTGTCCTGCTAGATCTCAGTGCTGCGTTTGACACTATAGATCATAAGATCCTATTAAAGAGGCTTGAATATGATATTCGAATTCAGGGACCTGCATTAAACTGGTTTGAATCATATTTAACTGAAATATTTCAATTTGTTTGTGTACATAATGAATCTTCTTCATGTACCAGAGTCAGTCATGGAGTTCCTCAGGGTTCAGTGCTTGGACCAGTCCTCTTTACTATATATATGTTACCGCTTGGCAAAAATATTAGAAAGCATGGTATAAAATTCCATTTTATGCTGATGATACGTAGCTATATTTATCAATGAAGCCTGATTATTGTAACTCTTTTTTATCAGGATGTTCTAATAATTCTGTTAAAGGCCTCTAGCTGATCCAAAAGGCTGCTGCCAGAGTTCTAATGAGAGTTAGAAGGAGAGATCGTATTTCTCCTGTTTTAGCATCACTTCATTTGCTCCCTGTGAAATCTAGAATAAAGTTTAAAGCTTTACTTTTGACGTAGGGCCTTGAACAACCAAGCTCCAGCTTATATTAAAGATCTTATTGTTCCATATGTTCCTAACAGAGCACTTCACTCTCAGACTGCAGGTCTTTTTGTGATTCCTAGAGTTTCTAGTAGTAGAATGGGAGGAAGAGCTTTTAGTTATCAGGCTCCTCTCCTGTGGAACCAGTTTCCACTTTTTATCCGTGAGGCAGACACCTTGTGTAGCTTTAAGAATAGACTTAAAACTTTCCTTTTTACACAATCCTATAGTCAGGGTTAGCTTGGGTTCTCCTGAGCTTTCCCTTTAGTTATGCTGCTATAGGTTTAGACTGCCAGAGAACATACTGACCACATTTCTTCACTCTGCTGTCTCTCTTTATTCTCTATGTTTGTATTGATTGTTACTGCTGCCATTAACTGTTTCTCTTTCTATGGACATGACGACTGGCCCATATCCATCAGTGTTTGTCTGTGACTCTTTCCTGTCCCAATCGGCTAAGGCAGAAGGCTGCCCATCCTGAGCCGGGTTCTGCTAGCAGTTTCTGCCTGTTAAAAGAGAGTTGTTCCTTTCCACTGTCGCAAATCGTGCTTGGTCAGGATGGGGGATTGCGCCAAATTAACAATTCAACCCAGTCGGCTGGTTCCTTAGATAGGAAATGTTTTATTATTAATTGGTTGATTTTTCTGCAAAGTGCCTTGAAATGACTTTGTCATGAACTGGCGCTTTATAAATAAAGAAACTTGAAGTTGAACTTAAAAATATTGTTAATTACAGTGGCACATGTGACATGTTATTTTAGTTGGTCTTCTTATAAGGGGAAACATGGTACCATCCATCCATCCATCCATCCATCCATCCATCCATCCATCCATCCATCCATCCATCCATCCATCCATCCATCCATCCATCCATCCATCCATCCATCCATCCATCCATCCATCCATCCATCCATATTGTGAACCGGCTTCTTCCTGTTCAGGGTCGCAGGGGTTGGTGCATATTTCCAATGGTCTTTGGGCGAGAGGCAGGGGACACCCTGGACAGGTAGCCAGTCTATCACAGGGCACAGACAAACAACCACTTACACACACACTCACACCTAGAGACAATTTAGAGTCACCAATTAAACATGGTGCCAATACAGTCATCTGTATTTTTATTTTGATTCCAATTCAACAAGCCAATATTAAAGTCTCCACAAATAAACCCCCATTCATGATCTAAATTAGTAAATAAAGAACTCCTTCATATTGCAGTTAAATATATCCATCTGATATCTTGGTGTATGTATTCTATCACTCCACTTCCACTCTTATATAACTTAAAGAGGCAATTTCATACAAATTTCAGGACTTTGTGGTTATTTCTTAAGTATTAACCAGTAATATGAAACATTTTATATCTAAAAAAACGTCACGAAACACTTATTAACAGACCTTTCAATCTGTCTACATCAAAATTCAGCTGGTTTCGTCAGGCTTCGGCAGTAGCTCGTTCATATTCATTATTTGAATTTGCTGGAGTCTTTGGAGGCTAGTCCAGCAGCTGGACTCAGATTGGCTAACAAACTAGCCTATGAGAACAAGGTATACTGTTTCCTGCCCTGCTGAGCATGGCAACATCAGACGTTCTCTCTTCCTGTTTGCTAGGTTTTATACTACAGCTTTTAGCCAGCATTATGCTAGGCGTGGTTTCAATTGCGGGAGCTGATGAATACTAACGAATAAAGGAGTTGTGATAAAACAAGTACCGTCCATTTGAATTCGAGAACTCGGGTGTTCTCGCCACCTGCGTAGTTTGAAAGATAAAAACTGAAAGAGAAGTTGTTGACCTGTCTTAACCCCCACTATGAAAGTAAGAACACCTGTGGAGCTAAAATATTCAACAGAAACCTCAGAAAAAAAGTTTTTAATGGAAGGGCCTAATGTCTGCATGTCTGCAATGTTTGCATGAACATGTCTCGTCTGCTCAGCTCGGATCCTCTGAACAGGGATTGGCCCAGTTATTGATCCTGAACATATTTGGCCCCGGGATCTCTCTCTGGTTCTACATGATAAATTAGGTGATCTAGAACCTGCCTGGTGGGGTTAAATTGGGTTTTCATTATGTAACTTGATTATCATTATTAATATTATTTTATTTATTAATTTTGGCTGGTTGGAGGGTATAACACACCCCAAACAGCCTGAAATAATCATTTCTCAAAGTTACAAGGCACTGTGTTGCCTGGACAAAATCTGTGCAACAGATACAACAGGGAAATAAAGTGGACATCCATGCATTATTATTTGCTTATACTGCTAATTTTTGTATTTTAACTTTTTTATATAAAGAAATTTAGATGCTCTGGTGGTCCGATTCTGAGAAGCTCTTAACTTCTTCATCAAAGAATCTGATCAGCATTTGAGTGTCTCTATACTGAAACTGTTTTGACTGAGGTTTCCTGTAGGTAAAATACTGACTGTCCATAAATTCTTTAAAACGCAAACTCTCTCTTTTCAAAAAGTCACAGGACAAGATCAGATTTGCATTTATTATCTTGTGGTCCATTAGTGAAACTATAGAGGTAACTGGAGGAAGAGTTGGTAAAATAACAATAATTTATTATATTTTGATGTTAAAAGCATTAAAATCGGATTAAGCAAGTGGATGTATTTCCATTTTCTCAATATGTTTATAAGATTTAAGAGTATGGCACAAGAAACAGAGATATTAGATTATTTTCAAATAGTCAGAGAATTTCAGAAGCATAATGTTGGTTTTCTTTTTACATTATACCAAAGCAAAATCTATTAATATGCCAGATCCCTGTCAAAATACTTTGCCCAGGCCAATTTTCTCTCCAAGCATGCTGCACATGGAGCTGCAAGAGTAGGCACAGTTCACTTTTCCCATGAATGCCTGTTTTTAAAGACAAAAACATCTTAAATTATAGACTAATTACAGGAGCAATAGTGCTTTTATCAGAAAATTGCTTACTCTGTTCTGCAGAATTAGACTGACTCACAAGATCTACTCAAAAGTATTCAGAGCTCAAAAGCTCAATAGCTCAAAAGCTATTTATTTTTCTAAGAAAGTCACGTGAAACTATTAAAAAATGTAGTTCACCCTGTCCTGGTTTTGGTCTAAATTTTATCACATTATACTTGTCCAGCCTCAATAAAAGGCAAGATTCATAAAACATATATATAAATTTTGATTCCCCCCTTAATAATATTTTTAAAGAAGATACTCAAACTCTGCATTTATTCCCTTGTTTTTTGTTATGCTTTAAATCGCTATTGACCAAACTTGGAAAACCTTTTAGGAAAATTATTCGGGTGAGCCTACCCTTTCCTACATCCTGCTCACACACAGGAAGCTAAAACAATCCAAGGTTCTACACACAGTTTGTCGGTAAACATTCAAATGAATGAAAATCCCTTGTAGATGTGTGAATATGAAACATTTCCAAATCGCTCCTTGTGTGGGCCATGACAGAAGAGACCGAAAAATAAAAAAGAAGATGCTGGTGAGAATGTGGAAACATGACTTCCAGCTTGAATAATGAGCTACAGAGAGAGGAAGTCAATGCCTGATTACAAAAGACAGGAACTCATACTCATGAGGTCAGTGACACCAAGTCAGAACTGTTGCATTAGAAACTAGTGTGTGTGGCAAACTTGCTGTAAACAAAAATGTGATCTGAAGCTGATAAAACACGCTCAGAAACACCCTGGAGCCACTGCAAAGGCTTTCAGACCCCCACCCCTGCCCCCTCCCAGTGAGATTAGCACCCTTCTAATTGTGCGTACGTGAGTGAGAAACTGTGCACGTGCGTCACTGCTCACAATCGAGCTCTCTGGCGGGACAAGCATGAATACCAGAGGGTATGTGGAACTCGCGGAGGCTTGGAGTTAAGTAAATAAACAGTTCGGAAGTGCATGTCACGACTTTGCTTAACAGAGTTCAGCTAGTCCACACATCTGTTTTATAAAAGCCACCAGAGGCTTTTTTGCGTTTATGGCTAAAAAGTAAAATAAATAAAACATTGTAAATGTTGAGATTGCAAAACCTGCAAAAAGAACAAATATTTGTTTTTATTGGCAACACAGCATTACAAAACCAGAACACCAGAAAACTGCTCAAGTTTATCACGAGTGGTTTTCTGCTTTGTCAGACATTTCAAGTACTGAAGATGAGTTGGGTAAGGAGGCATTAGCTGAGTCTGCTATTTAATTCTATGATGCCCCCTTTATACCTGCTTGAACACACCTGATTCAATTGATTGCATTACTTTCTCAGTCCATCAACATCTATAGAAGCCTTTATATCAGCCATCAATTTTTAATGTCAGGTTGTGCAGATTGTATGATAGTTTAAATAATCACTTTCTTTTCTTCATTTTATTTTAAAATATCTTCTTCCAGTTTGTAAATATTTCCTTAACAATTGTAACATAACCATCAGTATTCTCTCTGAAACCATATTTGCTACCTTTATCTCACGCTCCATGCATAGCACCCGCCCTGTGCATTATTTTAACGTGCAGCACTGTCATTGTTCTCATCACTGCAGTGACGCTATCCAGGACTTTGATTTGGCTTGTGTATCAGCACCAGACTGCTGTGGCACTACAGTAAAGAGATTAAACACAAAGATACACGTTCAGTCACACACACACACTGTCAGCTGTGAGAGCTATGACGCACATCGGGCTGTGTTAATATTGTGCAGTAGGCTTTGGCGGCTATGTGAGCATTCCATTACAGGCATTACATTCCAGTAGTCTCTCCCTCTGAGTCCAGCTAGCAGCTGTGTGCTGAATTCTTTATTTCTCAAACCACAAACACACAGCACACTCCTTTCTTTTAATTAATGTTTTTCTGCCTTTCAGGTCATTACATTTATATAATTTAATTGTCCAGGAACCTCACATGACTAACACTAAAGTGACCCAGATTTCACCAGTGCAACCAAAGCCTAAATCCAAAATATGTGCTTCAGGGTGTAAACAGCTCTTGCAACTTTGCTAGTGGCTCCTTGGTTGTAAAATAATGTCATCATGGTGATATTTTTTTAACATTTGAGTCTTTTTGTTTCGCGTATTAAAAACTGCGGTACATGAGAACCTTGCATGACCAGTTGTAAGAACAGGTTTTGCTTCTCCATGTCACATTTATAACTTTGTGAATTCCAAAGCCAGTTCTTACTTGATACTTTTTAAAATGAAATGAACTTTCCTGAGAAATGTTTTTGAGCAAAAAGCCCTCAGTTAGTTTTCACTTCATGGCACTTCTGCTCTTTCCTAGTTTATCTTTTAAGTCAATGCATGTCATCCTGAGGGGGATGTTGATGTTTGTGTTAAGATTCTTGGAAATACTTTTTAAAATAATTATTATAGAAGTTCTTTTCATGTATATCATCAATAGTTAATGGAAAACAGATAGTTTTTGGTAATAAGCTGACTTTTAACTATTTGACACCACATTAAATAGTGTGAACTGGTTGGTATTTGTGGCAACAAGCAGCTGATGCAAAAACAATCAATATTTGACAGTGTAATGTTTGGTTGATGCTGGACCCAGCAGTGCAGGCAGTACACAGCATCAAGTTGGCAAGAGAAAATCCAAAGGGCTGGAATGAAGTAGCACAGTGGAGCAGCACTGTTGCTTTGCAGTGAGAAGGTCCAAAGTTAGAGCTTGCGGGGAGTTTGCATGTTCTCCCCTATACATGTGTGGGATTTTACTGGAAACTCCAGCTTCCTCTCACAGAATAAAGATACTGTATGCATGAGGTTAACTGGCAAGTCTAAATTGGCCTGTGATGTGTGTGAATGTCTCTATGAGGCCCTGGGATAGATTGGTAATCTGTAAAATTCTGCTGCTATGTACAAACTATGTGCTAGAAAAAGGCACAGTTTTTGTGATTTGGGGTAAAAATGTCATAGCCTTATCATAATTATCATAATTTAAAAAAAACACTGAGAAGCTTTAAAGAGGCCCTTCCATTAAAACGTTTTTTCTGAGGCTTCTGTTGAATATTTTAGCCCCACAGGTGTTCTTACCTTCATAGTAGGTGTGAAAACAGGTCAACAACTTCTCTTTCAGTTTTTATCTCTCAAACTACGCAGGTGGCGATAAAACCCTTTTTCTTCCGAGTTCGAACGGCCTGTATCTGTTTCGTCACAACTCCTTTGTTCGTTATTCGGCAGCTCCCGCAGTTAAAACTACGCCTAGCATGTTGGCTAAAAGCTGTAGCAGACAGGAAAAGAGAACATCTGCTGTTGCCATGCGCAGCGGGGCAGTAAACAGTATACCTTGCTCTCATAGGCTAGTTTGTTAGCCAATCTGAGTCCAGCAAATTCGAATAATGAATATGAACGAGCTGCTGCCTGAAACCTGACGGAACCAGCCGAATTTTGATGCAGACAGATTGAAAGGTCTGCTAATCAGTGTTTTTTAGATATAAAATGTTTCACATTACAGGTTAATACTTAAGAAATAACCACAAAGTCATGAAATTTGTATGAAATGGCTTCTTTAAAATGGCTTGATCAGAGTGGGTCTTTAAGAATGTCCTGCAGGACTCCTGGATACAATTTGTTACATTTTGCTGCTGGTGGCTTGTAAATAGCCAGAAATTTCCATGTGATCAACAACATCTTAAGAAACTGACAATGATGTAAAGGTTTATGACATAACTGTCCCATTATCACTGTCACTGTTATGCAATTTTGGAGACTGGGGCTATTTTAAAGATAGTTTTAGTCTTTTCAGTGTAGCAGTTAGTTAACCCGTCCTGTTAGGGATTAACTGTATTTCTCTAAATCGCGGCCATTCAGGAAGCTATCTACGATCAGAATTATTTTTAACTTTTTTCACAGAAAAACACATTACAAAAGCTGAAATATCCCTTTAACAACATCCCTATGTTGAATTCTTCTTTATCTCCACCCTCCGTGTTTCATCTTTCGCAGAAGAGACTTTTAACAAACATAAGAGAAATGAAGGAACAGAGAAACTCCATTCTCGGAGCCACACCTGATCATTTCCGCGTCAAATTTTATGATGGACCAATTACATATCACCTTTGTTGTGCGTCATCCTGAAAACACGGAACTAGCATTTTCCACCCAGAGCACAACATTCAACATGGTGGACTCGGCTGTGGATGAAGTGTTTACTTCTGTGTTTGCACAGTGTTTGCTTGGGGCGGTCAAATACCTGAACCGAGTGTGCAATGACACCTCGTATTCGCAAGTTTTTGACACAAAAGCGACAACTGTCATTAATATTCATCTTTTCTCCTCCATTAACCATGGCTCTGTAGCTACCATTACGGCTCCGCTCACTAAACCTTTTGTTTTTGTTCCGCCTCGTGTGTATCCGCTTTAGCGTCACATATGTTGCATCACTTCCGGGTTTCTGTGATTGGTTCTCTCTCAACTGGCTAAGCCCGTCTTCGAAATTGAGAGACAGCGGTTCAGCTCCAGGCCCTCAATTCTTTGTAAAGTCAAAGACGTGAGGGCCTGGTTGATCAGATAAGGAGTCAGTGGTTATAGGGTAATCAAATCAAATCAAAATCAAAATCAAAATCAAAATCAAAATCAAAATCAAAATCAAAATCAAAATCAAAATCAAAATCAAAATCAAAATCAAAAATACTTTAATCATCCCCGAAGGGAAATTAAGTGTTGTTGTAGCTCAGTTATTCTTCAGGGAGCCATTGTAAATACTTTTCTTCTAATTTGGATGCTGTGCTGATTGAGATTTTTGCTTGATTTGTCACTTTTTTGCCACTTGTTATGATGCGTAACAATGGCAACAAGAGACTTGTTTATAAGAAAGAGCAACTAACTGACATTTCTAAGGCTGAAATAATCCTCAAATTGAAACTCTGGATCCCTGATGAGCTCAAAAGAAGAAAATGTGGATGCAGAGCAGGAGCAAAGTGAAGAGAGAGAAGGAGACAGTTTAAAACTTCACTTCCATCAGTCATTTTGACAATGTGAGATCTCTTTGCTAACAAAATTGATCAACTTTAAACTCTGTTGAAGACCCAGCCAGAGTATCGAGAATGCAGCATCATGTGTTTTACTGAGACATGGCTAAAGGAACATATCCCGGTTCCCAGAACGCTACAGGAGATCCTTCCTGTCCACAACTAGAACCTTCTATAATGGCTTCCTGAAAAAGAACTGAGCTACAACAACACTTAATTTCCCTTTGGGGATTAATAAAGTATTTTTTATTTGATTTTTTGATTTGATTTGTAGAGGGTTGTAGCTGTGGACAAGAAGGATCTCCGGGCTCTAGCTGTGGACAGGCAGGATCTCCTGTAGCGTCCGTGCTGCAGCGAATTATGAAGAATCTTCTGACTGAAGACACTCTGTTGTTGAGTTACTGTTTTCTGAAGAGGATGATGAGGGTTCTTCATCATGTTCTTCATCCTCCTTTGGACAATCAACTCAAGAGACTCAAGTTCAGTCTCCAGGACAGAATCAGTCCTCCTTATTCATCTGTTCAGCCTCTTCATGTCAATTGCTCTGATGCTGCTCCCCAACAGGTGACTGCAGGTGTGAGCAGCTGACAAACTCCTTTTCTTTTGCCACTCCTCTTCAAATCTCTGTCTGCTTGTATTGTTTGAAAGCCAGAGACACGCTGGAGTCCGGGATATGTTCCTTTAGCCATTTCTCAGTAAACACATATACTATCCCGATACTCTGACTAGGTCTTCAACAGAATTTCAAGTTCATCCATTTTGTTTGCAAAGAGATCTCACATTTGTCAATATGACTGATGGAAGTGAAGGTTTAAACTTCCTCTTTCTCTCTCTTCCCTTTGTTCCTGCTCTGCATCCACATCTTCTTCTTTGAGCTCATCAGGAATCCAGAGTTTCAATTTGAGGATTATGTCAGCCTCAGAAATGTCAGTTAGTTGCTCTTTCTTGTAAACAAGTCTCTTGTTGCCATGGTTACGCATTATAACAAGTGGCAAAAAAATGACAAATCAACCAAAAAACTCAATCAGCACAGCACCCAAAACAGAAGAAAAGTATTCAGAAAATATTTCCAGAAGAAAAAACTAGCAAGAAATATTTAAAAGAACAAAAAATGCTAGCTAAGTCACAGAGCTACTTCAACAAGCTGCCACCAGTTGTAGTGCTCTTCCAGTCGCCTCTGATCCATCACATGCTCAACACAGAGACACAAGATGAATAATTCTAAATGCACTTAAACACAAGAGCAACAAAGTTCTTTGTACAACTTCAGTTTGGAGAAATTGAGTTTTATTCTGACTGAATTGACTAATGATCAATCTGAAAGGGACACTGAATTGATTGCTGGTGTCTTCAGTCTTGCAAAATGTCATTTCAGTTTACTTTATCAACTTTTATATCGTGTCAATCTTACATGAGTTTCTTGTTGTACTGGAAATGTTGCAAATTGCTGAGCAGTAAAGAATCTGGTTTAAATATGATCAAGACTGAGCTATGAACTTTTTTAATGTGCCACGTTTGTCAGTTCCAAGTACATTCATGTGTAGGACTATGTGGTGTAACAACAGAGCTGTGGTGAGCTGCTTCAAACTGTTTGGTGCACACAGTGCAGTCTGCCTTCCTGTGCACTGCTCCCAAATAAAATAATACAGTAATAATCCCACAGCTTGTGGGGGGACAACTCAGTACATGATGGTTAAACCCTGACTCTGTTATCATGCAGTACCCTGTTTTTTTTAATAAATCTTTGATAAATATAAGACCAGTGCTTTTTTGATCATTTGACACATACATGCTATGTATGTCTCTCTCATCTTCTCAACTCTACACCCACATCAAATTTGTCATACAATGCTTCATATGGGCACAGCTGACAAACTCAACATTGAAAACAATTTTGAAGCCTCTCTAGTTTTTCTGCATGTTTGTTTTTCTTATTATGATCATTTATATTACATGTGAATATTAAACATTTTATGGGAAATATTACATGATAGAAGTTTTATTCTCATTC
Source organism: Pachypanchax playfairii (assembly GCA_006937955.1). Taxonomy (NCBI): domain Eukaryota; kingdom Metazoa; phylum Chordata; class Actinopteri; order Cyprinodontiformes; family Aplocheilidae; genus Pachypanchax; species Pachypanchax playfairii. The sequence goes on along the minus strand of SSNP01000178.1, from coordinate 308,732 downwards.
TAGGGCCATGACTCATGAAAACTACCCGTTAATTTAAGTTACTGTTTTTTATATAATTAAAAGTAAAAATTAGTTTAGTGTAATGATATTACTGTCACTAATACTCAGCTTGTCAGGGTTGTGGATTTTTGGTTAGTTTTTGCTTTCTTTTTTCATGAGTAATTTCAAGGTTTTCTTCTGATTTTATTTTGTAGGAGTCTTGTGCTTCCTGTCTTCTTAATGGCTTTGTGGATGTTTTAGTTTTTTAGTCAGGGTTTTCTGATCTGTTTTCTGTTCTGTGGGGTTGCTTTTAGTTTAAGATCTCATTTTCCTCTCAGTGTGTCTCAGTCTCTGATGATATTTAGTTCCACCTGGTTTATGGATCATTTACTCTGCTCCTCAATTTACTCTTTCTGGTTTGTTTGTATCTGTTCCATATTCATCCTGATTACTTTCCTTGTTTCTCTCCCCAGCTGCACTCATTTTGTAATCACCCATCTTCTGTATAGGTACTCCTCTCACCTTCACCTCCCCTGTGATTCCAGTGTCTCAGGGGTTTTTCTTTTAGTAATCTTGTTTTGCTGCAATGTCAGCTTTTGTTTTTTCTTAATTTAAGTATTTATTTATCACATCCTTGAGTTTCTTGTGTTTACCTGCTCTTTGACACAGTGTTGCATACAACATTATGTAAATAAGCATGTATTACCAAAGCTGTGTAAGTTTTAGTAAACTGTATTTGCATGAAGTGCTATGATTTTATTACAGTTGTTATTTGATAACAGCAATGAGGGACTACAGCTGCTAGCTTGTCCATTTGGAATTAAATTCATATATATTTCTCCAGAGTTTATTCAAAGATCTACTTGCAACTTGTAAGATATTTATTGTTCATAAACTTTCCACTAAAAACACACTTCAAAAGATCAGGACTGTGTCTTTAACGAGTAACTGACGTGGACACACACCCACCAAACAGCATTGTCATTCTCCTCATGACTGCATGTGATGATGAAGGCAAATGCTTGCAGCTAAACTGTGATGTAATATATTTTTGTGTTTTGTGTTGGTACTTACTGCATCAAAGTTTATTGAAAACACAGGCCTTTTGACATTTACTGCTCAGACTTTCTCCTCTCAGTGACCAACTTCTTGTTTCTGCAGCCTGTTTGTTCAGTGTCACCTTTCGCTGTGGGTCTGTTGCCTCCTCAGGCTGCAGCAGACACATGAAGTCACCAGGCTTCACTGACGTCAGCTACTCCAGCTGCACAACACAGCCAACAGTCTTCAGTCTGTTTACAAGTCAGCCTTTCATTTCTCAGAACTGTTGGTTATACAAGGTTGCAGAAAATGTGTGTGGGTGTGACACAATGAGTGTGTAAAAGCTTTTTTATGTAGGTCATGTGTGTTTGCACAACTGGTCTGTGGGTTGGGAACTGGGTTGAGGAAGGGGGTAACTGGCATTAGGGGAGCTAATTATTTGAGACAAGAAGTGTGATTCTACTCCAGCCCAGTAGTCATAAGGCTCAGATTATTTTTTTAAGGTAATTAACAGTCTGGACTGAAAGCTTTCTGACACTTGTTTGTATTTGTTCATTCCATCCTTTTTCTCTTTACATTAGTGTTCTGTGTCACCTACTCAGATCCATTAGGGTTGGTTGTCAAACGGTTTTTAAATCCTCCTATGATTTTAGCTAAACTGGCTCTCACCTCATCTGAATTACTCCATGTACCCAAGTCAAATGGCAGGAACATGTGTTCTGTTCAAAGGAACTGCGCACATTTCCTGTTGACGCCATGGTCTTATGTTCTTTTTGCCATGTCATGGAGTGGAAAAAAAATACAAATTGGTTTACAAATTTATTACAGAAACACCTGTTTGGAAAATAAAACTAATAATAATAATAATCATAATAAAACAACTGGATCTAAAGACGTATGGAAGTTGGCAGGCAAGTTGGGAAGTTGAGTCATAATTTCTGATGAAGTTTTTTTTTCTCTGGCCTGAACGGAAACCTGACGGCCTTGCGGAAAAAGGAGGACAGCTCTCAGGGGGCACAGAGCGGGAAAACCCTTTCACTCAGTGACAGTCTGGAAGCACTGACGTAAGAGATGAAAACAAAAAAACAAAAAGAAAAAAAAAGCTGATAGGAGGAAGAGGGCTCCCAAAATGGAAAAGCTCTTCTGTCAGTAAAACAATAGGTATCATCTGGCACAAACAAACATCTTCCTTAACATTCTTACTTTTGCATTCACACATTATTTTCGCAAATGTTTTTGCGAAAATTTAAAACAAATGTTGCCAATCTGCTGCCCTATTAACAAACAAAAACATGTTTGATAGCACCTCTGTTTGAAAACCAGCGTGCTACATTGTACAGTTCTTATGGACTCCTTTGTTAGAGTGAAAACAGAGAGCTGTTACATAAGCCTACAGTTTGCAAGGACACTGATGATGGGCGATAGAGAATGAGGACAAAGTGTAAGAGTCACTGGAGCCATTTGTGTCTGAGCTATTACCTTTAATGTTGCCGTTCCAGACATAAACTCCTGCAAAAGCGAAAAAACTTAGGAATTACATTTAGATGAGAGATTTTTATTCATAAAAAGCAAATAAATTAAAAAATATTTTGTGTGTAGTTCCTGTAAAAATTGTATCAAGAATATCATGTAACATGTTTGTTTCTGAATAATCTCACTGTTTAGTCATGTTTTCTAGAAATATTAAAATTGATCGTGTGACAAGGACCAGCAGCAAGTAAACACAGCAAATCATAAATCCAAAGAACAGGTTCATGTGATGTAATAAAAGGTTCATAACAATGGTTGGAAATAATCTGTTAATGGATGTCTGATTAAAAATCGTTTCACTCTGTGACCCTTAGATGAATGGCTTCACTGTGTTACCTGATAGGTCAGACTGGCTTTAAGCAATATTGTTATCTCAGTCCCTTGCAAGTCATGAAGTATTGAAAAGCAGCAGCGGCAGGCTGCTGGCCTGAAAACCCGCCCGTCCCCAGAGAGACACCTACACAGAGCCTGGAGAAGAGCGTCTGTCTGGATGAGCTGACATGGCAACACAGCCTGACTCATGACAGTTCTACACTTCGTCTAATGCACCACCTCTGCCTTTCACTGCGCATCAGCATCAAATTCTTCTCAGAGCCATGACTGGGTCTGTGTGCTTGTGTGCCAGTGATCTTTTGCTCTTGAGATTTTCTGCTCCAGTAATCTTCTACTGTCGAGACTCCCAGTCAGTCAAATCATCATGGAGTTTGCCTAAATGTTAGATAATTTAATGTTTTGCATTTCTGGCTGTCACATATCATTAATACAATTCACCAAGTTTCATTGACAGTTATAGTTTACACTGATATCCCCTCTGGGGGTTTCCTATGTTATCTCCACCAAGGAGACTATGTTTTTGTTGTCATTAGTTTATTTATTTATCTATGTCTCACTGTTAACAGATTAACTCAAAAAAGGTTCTGAATGAATTCAGAGGAAACTTTTAAGCTAGGTTGGGAATGTCATACACTTTCATAGTGGAGAAAACTGGAGAACGGGATACAGGTGTGTGTGTCTGGGGTCAGAGAAACAAAGTCCTTCATCCTCATTGATGAAGGAGCTGCTTCAGTCTGTTGTAGTGAAGAAGGAGCTGAGCCAAAAGGCAAAGGTCTCAATTTACTGGTCTGTCTACGTTCCAACCCTCACCTATAGTCATGAGATCTGGATCCTGGCTGAAAGCGCAAGATCCTGGATACTAGCAGCTGAAATGAGCTTCCTCCGTTAGGCAGCTGGGCTCAGACTTAGAGATAAGGTAAGGAAATCCATCATTTGGAGGAGCTTGAAGTAGAGCCGCTGCTTCTCTGCACTGAAAGGAGTCAGCTGAGATGGTTCGGTGTCTGGTTAAAATGCTTCCTGGATGCCTCCCCATGGAGGTTTTCCAGGCACGTCCTACTGGGAGGAGACCCCTGGGCAGACCCAGATTTCTCTGGAAGGATTATAAATCCTTCTGGTCTGGGAATGTCTGGGGATCCTTCAGGAAGAGCTGAAGAGTGTTGCTGGGGGGTTGGGGGATGTCTGGGTTTCTCTTCTGAACATGTTGCCCCCTTCCTGACCTGACGTTGGATGGATGGATGGATGGATGGATGGATGGATGGATGGATGGATGGATGGATGGATGGATGGATGGATGGATGGATGGATGGATGGATGGATGGATGGATGGATGGATGGATGGATGGATGGAAAAATTATTAGATTTCTATAAAAGGCCTTTAAATTACTATTGTTATGATACAATGTGTCTAGTTTTACTGTATATTGTATCTCACTAAATGCATATGTGATGGGTATAGTTACTTAGCATTTTATTAATTATTTTTGCACTTCCGTTATTCAAAAGCTGTACTCGCCGTCATCTTGCTGGAAGTTCAGAAATACACGCACACACACACACACAAGTGTGTTTTGTTATCCTTATGGGGACCGTCCATTGACTTCAATTGATTTTAGTAACTAGATTTATACCTAACGCAAACCCTTTTCCTAACCTTAACCATTACTGATCTATAACTAACCCTAAGACTCACTAAAACTCTATTCACACCATACCTATAAACCTAACCCCTAACCCTAAAAAGGGGAGTCCCCCTTATGGGGACCAGGCTTCGGTCCCCACAAGAACCCTCGGACCCCAGAAAGATAGTAAAAGTCAGGAAACGGGTCCCCAGGAGGTCAGAAATAAAAACCCACACACACACACACACACACACACACACACACACACACACACACACACACACACACACACACACACACACACCAGAAACACACACACACACACACACACACACACACACACACACACACACACACACACAGCCAGTGTGGCTGGTAGATTTTGTAAGTTATCAGCCTTCAGAATTCAGAATTTCCACTGGCCAGTTTTAATTTGGGGAAAATAAACCAGATTATAACTGCAACTGAATACATGAAAAACCATAGAAAAGAACAACATAATTAAAAAATATATTGGTCAGGAGTTAGGGGCAGCAAAATATAAATAATCTTGTTAAGGACACCAAGAGCTTCAAAACCAACTCTGGACCTTATTTGCACATCCTGTGAAGTCTGTGAATGTTTTGCCTTGTTTGACTCAGTTCTGCTTGTGTTTAAACATCACACTGCATGCAAACTTTATCAAGCAGCTAATGGTTGTACGAAATATTCAAATGTAAAAATATAAAATAACAGGACAAATAACTGAAATGATTTGCGACATTCATCACTGGCCAAAGTGGCCTGTAAATTTTCATTGTTACCTGCCAAAGTGCATTTTAAACTGCATTTGGCAGGTTGACGGGTGTTAATTTGGAGCCCTGATATATAGACAAAGACCGTAACTTAGTAATTGAAGCCAAAACAATGTAAACACCTCATAATGTCTGGTTGCAGTCTAAGTTTTAAGTCCTTCCTCGTGAACAAATGGGACATTTTCCAGACAAAGAAAAACTATACCTGAGAAAAATGTTCCTCCAGGTGTTGATTAGTTTTGACCCTGCTGCTGCTGCTGCATGTTCAAATATTTATTTTTCTAATGCAAAATATTTTGCCATTGACTTAGGCAGGGATATGTTCTTCATCTTTATGTCGATGCAGCTGATTAATTGGAGCAGACTGGCCTTGTTAAGGGCAAACTGCTTAAACTTCTGTTTTTACAATAACCTCACTCACATGTCTTAGCTATTGACACTCAGCACAGTGTTTCGTGGGAAGCATGAGGTCTCAGCTTTTTCATAGAGTTCTTTGAGTCAGTCCTGTCCTCCTGAGGTGCAGCGGGGGGTGTGTGTGTGTGACTGGTTTGGAAAGAAATCTGGGTATGTGACAAGTCAGTTATTAAATTGATTCTGTTCAATTTATCCCATTTGAATTGAAACAGGAAAAACGTGAATATTCTGCATTCAGTTTCTGTCAAAAATATGTGGAAAGCAATAAACACAATTTTCTTGACCAACATGGCTGTGAGCAGTACCCCCAAATAAAGTGCAAAGGTTCATTTAAAACTGCTGCTTTCCCCCGAGGGGTCTGAGAGTGACGCACAGCAGAAATCAGAGCAAACAGAAGCTCTGCTCTCCATTCATTTGGCATTTTTCCCCCAACTCTTTCTCATTTTCCTCTTGGCATGTCTGCTTTTTAGTTCATATACATTCCAGCTTTGTCTGCTTCTATTAAAGTTATTATATTTTTAAAATCTGTTTTCTTTTGTCAATGCTGGGGAATAGAGCAGCATGAAGCAAAGATGAGATCAGATGAGAGATAGCAGGGGCAGGGGTCTCTGCCGTTTTATCAGGTGACATGATTTATGATTTATGTGTTTTGACGGAGAGGATGACGCAAACTGAGAAAGTTAAAACCAGAACATGTGCTTTTCCTCTCTGGTGTGTTTCGCTCCCACTTCACAGCCTTTAATAAAAACCCTGTGATTTCCCACAATGTTCTCCATTGTGTTGTGTTCCTGTGAGCAAAAGAGGCGTTTACTATCCAAAGATCAAATCCAGGACCTTGTGGACTTCATTTTTATGTACTAGGTCAAAGTTCTTCAGGGGAACATCAGAAGAGCACAAATCTTATCTAGTCAGAGTCAGACAGACTTCTGATAAAACACACACCACTGCAGCTGTTTCTATTTCACAAATTAAATGTACTTTTAAAACAGAAATAATGCAAAATCCAGAAATTTGGAAGTATTCACACAGCATATGTATGGCTTTTATACATAAAACTACATACAAATAATCTACAAACGCATGCAGTTCTAAGGCACTTTGTCTGGCAGCACTATAAAGAGGGTTATAGAAAATCTTGGATAAGACCATCAACCTAGCCACGATCTTCTGAACAGGCTGCAAATACTGGATTCTTAAAGAGCAACTCACCGTCAAAATACCTTTTTTCTGCTTATAAACTGTGTTATTGGGTCTATACCAATGCAACCCTTCAGTTTCAGGGCATTTTTTGACATCATGCAAACTTGTTAAATTCTATACTTTTTGATCTAAAAAGGTCTTAGTGCTGCCCTCTTAGGGTTGAAAGGTGGCTACTGCATTTGAAAGTTGTGATTGGCTGAAAGCGGTACATGTCCACGTCACCAGCATTGTCTCTAAGACACACCTCCTAGAGTATAAAACCATCTCTCAGACAGACACACTCGCCCCCACCTGCACATTGTCTCCAGCTTCTCACCAAAGCGCTGCACAGGGATTTAGAGCAACTGGCTGAAAACTACGACAAAGAGAATAATTAATATCAGTCAAGTCATAATGAAATCAGGGCAAAGACTTCATTTTTACTGCAGTGATTGTGTGGATGTGATTTGTGCACGTTATATTATTCAGGCATTTACTCAGACCCCTCTCTGCAATACGGCAATAGCTTTAGCATTGTGGCTGAAAACAATCAATCGGTAAACTACTCTGAAAACTACAACAAAGAGAATAAATAATATCATTAAAGCAATAATGAAATCGGGACAAAGACTTCCCTGCAGTGGTTGTGAGTGTGTGGATGTGATTTATAGACGTGAAATTCTCATCATGCTCATGTTATCTCTGCAACACAGCAGAGTCACACTGGAGCTAATCTAAACATGGACAAGTGCTACGTGTCAATTACAGCTCAAGACCGCCTTATCCCCAGGGTCCTAAGTAACACCTCTTTCAGTATTATTTGAAAAAGCAGTTAGAAGGCAGGAAGATAATTTAGAGGGGGGTGAGTTGCTCTTTAAAGAGGCCATTTCACACAAAATTCATGACTTTGTGGTTATTTCTGCACTATCAACCTGTAATATAAAACATGTTTTATCTAAATAACATTAGGAAACACTGATCGCAGGACCGGTCCTTGGGGCCATATCCCTCCCAGTCGATCAGGTATTGAAGGCCGCGGCCCCGAGGATGGACGATGACAATCCGCCGGACCGTGTAGGCGGGATGCCTATCGATGATCGGAGCGGGAGGTGGAGGGTCTGGAGGAGGACACAGAGGGCTAGACGACAAAGGTTTAAAGAGAAACACATGGAAGACAGGGTAAACACAGAGATGGGAGGCGAGAGAGAGAGACGGACAGTGGTGGGACTGAGAACTGAGGGCGAGGAACCGGAGCGAGACCGACAGACAGACTCTAAGTGTGGCAAGTGAATCCTGGGAGCTGGAGGAGTGGAGCGGAGGCAGGCCAGAGGAGTCCAGAGAGAGATCCTGGGAGATCCTGGACGGAGGTGGTATGGAAACCGATGAGAAGGTCTGGGATGGAAGAGAAGACGGTGTGGGAGCCGTCAGGAGCAGAAGCTGGACCAGGGAGACCACAGTATGGAAACCGTGGTGAGAAGGAAGGTCCAGCTGGGGAGATCATGGAGAACAAACACAGGTAAGATGAGCTCACAGTACTCATGCAAAACAAGGTTGTGAGATTATACTTTGATCATTGAGATGACCGTGTACCACTAATCAGAGTGGAACAGCTGGCGCCTGCTCTCTGCTTTTCTGCTTTCACCGCTCCCCTCTTAAGCCCAGACACTGATGATGGCAACTGGATCCACCTGCTGGTAATGGCTGCCATGCCCCCTGCAACACAGGTGAGAACACTCACACGCACACAGCAGAATGACACCTGACACTCTCATCTTAAATTCAAGCACTTTTCAAACCTTCAAAATATGACGTGATTTATAGGGAGTCAATGTGCAGACTTGGGCTAATTAGCAGATGGGGAGCAGGTGTGATCTAGATGAAGTAAGACTGAGGGAACCATTGGACAGTGGGACAGAGTAAACAAACTAGTAACAAATTGTTGATTTGCTCTTCAATATATACTCATCGGCATAGTTTAATTTTGTGATATTCATCTGGCAGAATTTCTGCTTACAGAAGAAGCATGAACCTCCATGTTGATTTGTCATTGGCTGTGGCAACTTTGTAAAGAACACAATTTATTAAAGATTCCTATGCAGGATAGAGAGAAAGGAAGTAATGCCATCCATCCATCCATCCATCCATCCATCCATCCATCCATCCATCCATCCATCCATCCATCCATCCATCCATCCATCCATCCATGTAAGCCAGGAGTTGAAACCAGGACATTTTTACAGTAAGGCAACTGTGCTACTTTTTAGCTCTTAGCTAATAGTAAACTTGTCATGTTTCTGTTTTGCTGTTCACTTAATTCTCTCATCAGCACCATCTGTGAGCAGTTTAACCTCATTCCCTGCACCAGTCCACGCTCCTTTATAAGAGAGTCAGATCTTTCATTCAATGCTATTCTGTTGTATGCCTTCGTGCTGCACTCACCAAGCGATCTCTGTAAACCTGTACCACTCTTTTTGCCTTACTTCTAGTTCTAACCTGGGACTGATCCTGACTTTGTCTCTCGCTTTCTTCCTCCTGGATATTTGCCTGTGTCTGGATTAATGAACCTGGGACTGTTCGTTTTACCTCTGCATCAGCCCCTGTCTGGTCCTTCTGCCTTGTTGTCCTGTAAGAGACTGTCTATTGGAACTGTCTTTGGATTGTGTTTTGGATTCATCTGCATTCTCATCTTCCTGTCTGAAACTGTGCATCGACCTCATGCCGCCTGACTTCCTCTCCAGCATGTTCCCCAGTGAATTGTTGCTAGCTCCTCTAGTCATCCTGTCTGTGTTGCTAACCTTTTCCTTCTACATTTACTCTCTGTTGGGGGACTTACATCTCACCTTGATCAGTACTCACCTTTCCTCCATATCTACCCTCTGAGAATCCTCACCTCTTGGCACTGACGGTTGATGTCATCCCATGCCGCTATGGAGGTTTTTTTGTGTTTTTATTAAATGCAAAAAAATAAGTGATGTGAGAAAGGAAAAGAAAAGTGAAAGCAAAATAACTATATTTGAGAGAAAAATTATTCACAGTGATAGTGAAAAATAATAATACTTGAGACTAAAAAAAGTTTTTAGATCAATAATTTTCCCATATAATATATAAAATTATTGTTTTTTTTTTTTTTTTAAATATCTCCAAAGGGGGGGAGAACTCTCAAAAACCCTGTCTTTGCACTCTAATATTGTTTTTTTGCTATCAAAGTAAAAAAAAATTTCTCTCTGAGAAAAAATATTCTCTCTCAAAACTTTTTTCTTCTCTCTCTCAAAACCTAAGTTTTTGCTCTCGCCTCAGGATTTTGCTCTCGATGTGAAAGTTGTGTCATGGGCGGACCATCCTCCTATTGGCCATTCTCAGCCGGACTGACAGCTGGATGGTAGCGGTTCTCCCCTCCTGCTCTGGAGCTCCGGGGACCGCCCTGGCGGGATTTTTACCCCGTTTGGGCTGCTATCTCCTGGGCATGGAGGCTGGATGTTCTCCCCTCCTGCTCTGGAGCTCAAGGGACCCATGAAAGCCGGTTATACAGCCCCAAAGCTAACCCTAAGCCCGAATATTGTTTTCAAAATCCCCGCCAGGGCGGGGAGAACATCCAGCCTCCATGCCCAGGAGATAGCAGCCCAAACGGGGTAAAAATCCCGATAGGGCGGTCCCCGGAGCTCCAGAGCAGGAGGGGAGAACCGCTACCATCCAGCTGTCAGTCCGGCTGAGAATGGCCAATAGGAGGATGGCCCGCCCATGACACAACTTTCATATCGAGAGCAAAATCCTGAGGCGAGAGCAAAAACTTAGGTTTTGAGAGAGAGAAGAAAAAAGTTTTGAGAGAGAATGATTTTTCTCAGAGAGAAAATATTTTTACTTTGATAGCAAAAAACAACATTTGAGTGCAAAGACAGGGTTTTTGAGAGTTCTCCCCCCCTTTGGAGATATTTAAAAATAAATAAATAAATAAATAAATAATTTTATATATTATATGGCAAAATTATTTATCTAAAAACGTTTTTTTGTCTAAAATATTATTATTTTTTACTATCACTGTGAATAATTTTTCTCTCAAATATAGTTATTTTGCTTTCACTTTTCTTTTCCTTTCTCACATCACTTATTTTTTTGCATTTAATAAAAACACAAAAAAAACTCCATATGCCGCCATATTGGAGACTCACCTGCATAAAGAAACAACAACAAACATATCATCAGTAAATCTGAAAGCCAACAAGAACTGTTACTCACCTTGTACTCTGCTTTATAGAGGAGCCATCATGTCACAACGAGGCAGACCGGAGGTCATCCTGCTCTTAAAACATTTCAATAAACTTTGTTACTCTGCCTAGGACTGTGTGGGTGTGCAGCTCTGGGTTCACATCTAACTTCCTGTCTGACGCAACAGAACTGGAAAAATCTTAGCACACGTTCACAATTGAGAAAGGCAGAATAAACAGAAATGGACTTTACATAAATTTGTCAAAATGAACCAATGTGTGAGCATAAAAATCATTGGCGTTGAGTTCCTTCTCACACTGGATGATAACCCTGCTATGATGTAAAAAAATTAGCCAGATCTTGGATGGTCTTTGAATAACGTTGTGAGGTCTTCAGGCTCATATCAAGAATGCAATGAGCATAAATCGAAAAACTGATCTTGCAGACTGACACATCAGAGCTGGACTGTTTTTTTTTCTCAAAAATAAACTGTGCTGTCTTCAAGCTTATAGATTTTTCAGAGAGGAGTTCTAATGAGAACGGAGACAGAACTCTGCTGACGTAAGTGTCATTTTATGGGAAAAGGGTCGTGACTGCAGCGGTTGCTGTGACCCAGTGACTTCAACACAGTTGGTTAGATAACGGTGGCCAGGAGGTGCGATGGGCCGTACCAGCAGAGCTGTTACTGACACTGGCAGGGCCACAGAGGGACAAGAGGCCTGGGGGTGAGATAACTGACAACAACAGTCCAATGACGAGAGTCCCATGTCACTCCCAGCTGATGTTCACTGGCTCAGAAACTTACAGGGTTCAGTCTGTGCTACTTTGACAGAGACATATCACTCACACCACAGACTGTGTGTTCTCTGTAGACAGGAACATTGATCCCATCCTGTGGATCAACCCAGTAAATACAAAAAACATGTCATAACGAACAACATAACTGACTTCATCTGAGATTATTAAAGACAAGCATACAAAGAACATGAGATAATTTAATTCACATCCTGCAAATGTGACATTAAGATTTGAAATATCTAAGATACTGATGTCTGTTGTGAAATGACTGTTGACCTCAGTCTCAGGCTCAGTTTTTACAAAAGATGATGACCTTGCTATGCTCCTGTTAACCTGTTCAAACCTTACTAAATCACAGGAAATCTGAAAAACTTCCTTCAGTGTGAAGGGGGTCATGATACGACTATTTTTTTCTTTTTTTGCACTTGAGAAATAATTTGTTTCCTGTTATCTTCTAGTATCCGTTGTATTTTTACTATCAACTTATCTAACGACAGACGACGTCTCTTTGAAGACAGAATATAAATGCTTTGAACATGCTCAAAAACATCATGAACCTATCTGTGTGTGTGAACTGGACCTTAGAGACTTAAATGTTGTATATAATAAAGTTTAGACAACATACCTAGACTACATATCAATAATTATTTAGAACTTACCCAGAAGTGTGAATTTTTATTTTGTTTAACTGGTTTAACTGGCTTATAACTAACTTAAAAATGTTCAAAAACCAACAGGATATTTTCATGCACTGATCCTGATTTCCAGATGTATTAACGGTTTACAGTGTAATATGTAGCATTTCAAATCACCTGTCAGCAACTGAGTTATATTCCATAATCTTGGCCAGATCTGAGCAACTCTGTGTCTTACAGAGGTGACACAGAGGTGACTACAGACTAAATGAGGAGGAAAGATCATGAACTGAATCAGAGGTTTTCTTAAAAGGCCCAAAATATTTATATAGTGTCTTCATAACATGATGGTATGTAAAAATCCTTAAAGGAGTAGCTTAAATCTCAAAAGTGGGATCCTGTGCAAAGAGTACAAACAACAAGTATCTATAGAATGTGATTCAGATGATTTCAGTTTGAAGAAACAGAACTTCAGGCTGGATTGACAAGCTAATGGCTAGTCACAATGGGGCCAGTTACGTATAAAGTGGACTGCTTTCATCTAAAACACCTTGATCCTGTTTCAGAAATGTAATAGCATAGTATTTCATGAACCTTAACATCAATATCATTTTAGCATTTCTTGCTAAAATCATAATTCTGACCAAAAACACACTGAACCACAAATGCTACAAGACGCTAACCACATTATTTCTTGTGATTGACAATGTAATAAAAAATGTATGTAAGTGTAAAGATTTATGAAATAGTAGTGCATATCCTGTGGTGATTTTTTTAGATTAAATTGTAGTTTTATGGCAGCAGACAGCAGTACTCCACTCTGTTCTTGGCTCCAGAGCTTTTAGCTTTTGTCTAAGAACCTATTTAAAATTTCAGTTCAAACTTTGAAAGTGAACACAAGGTGTTACAGCAGATTACTTTTGAATCTTGGATCTTTTACGTAGCACCTTGCAGCAAGATAGTTTTTAATTCAAAGCTCAGCATGTTCTCCGTGTGCACGCAAGGGTTTTATACTGGGCCTCCATTGACACATGTTTTTGTTGATTGACAACTCTAAAAATAGGCCTTTAGTGTGAGTGAGTGTACATCTCTTTGCTTATCTCTATGTGGCCCTGTGATGGACTGGCAACCTGTAAGCATCTCTCATCCAAATGACTGATGGAGATAGGCACCAGTTCCACTACTACCCTGCACAGGAACAAGCAGGTATAGAAAATGCATGGACAGATCTTATTCTTGGATAGATATGTACATAGGCTATGTAAGTCAAAACAAAATCCATTTTGTGATTTTGTGATTTGTGAACAAAGATGGTTGTAAAATAGCTTGGATCCTGTCCCAACATGGCCAGTATTGCAGACATCTGATGTGAAAGTGACACTGTGAAACGTTATAATAAAGTTTTCATGCTGACCCAGACTCAAATGCATAAGAACTAAGAAGCAAGAAAAAGTGTCAAAGAATTTAATGATTTCAGCAGCGTAATAGCTCTTTGGTTCAGGAACAGCAGAGAAACAGACACTTGACTTGACTCAGCGACAAAGAGAGGGGAGATTTATTCTTTGTTCCTTTGATACGGATATGACTGATCTTTACAATCTCATTCCAGGTGGAGAGCGGCGTGAGAGATCCAGAGGATTTTAGTGGGATGATGACAGCTTGAAGGAGAGAAGACATGGAGGGAAGACAGACCCGGTGGCATGGGCAGGCATTGGGGGGCAGTGCCTGCCCATGGAATCACCTGTGCCCGCCCACTTGGCTAAAAGCAAAGATGGTTCACTCACCTACACAAAAGCAGATACACAACAGGGTTGTGACAGTGGCTCAACCGTGGCTCTTTTTGGAGAACAAGAACAAACGTTCTGACCACCAATCTAGAACAAGAGCTATCGTTCGGGAAAATTCCAGAACCTACCTCAGATAGTCCCTTTTTAAAGAGGTAATTTCATACAAATTTCAGGACTTTGTGGTTATTTCTTAAGTATTTACCTGTAATATGAAACATTTTATATCTAAAAAATGTTAGGAAACACTGATTAACAGACCTTTCAATCTGTCTCCATTAAAATTCGGTTGGTTCCGTCATTCTGACAGGCCTCGAGCAGCAGTTCGTTCATATTCATTATTCGCAGTGGTGTAGTCCAGCATATACCTACTTATTTTTCAGTCAGCATCACGTAATGCGCACCCTTCAGTAATATCTGTGAGCCAGATTGCCCACTTTTTCTTCAAGGATGGTGAGGCCATGACCCACCCTCCTCTGCCTATAATTGGCTGGTACACGCTGCTTTCACTGATTAAATTGGTTAACTTTAACCATGAGGACTGATGAGCCAATCAGAGACAGAATATGGTGGGTCATGCCGAGGAAAATATCGCTAGTACGGTACTAGCAATAAATACATTTTCCTTTCTTCCAGGCTGCTTGTGTGACCAGTAGTAACTACAAATGGCTCCTAATCAAGTCAGGATCATTTTATAACAGCGACCAAGTAGAATGACAGATTTTTGGGTAAAGTAAATCATAGTCTAACATGTCACTGCTTCTAAAAAAGGGCTTTTTTTCTAGACTACTTTTTTTTAAAGGTGAAAACTGAGAGTATACGCAGACTTCTCCAGGGACCACTACATCACTGATTATTCCGATTTGCTGGACTCAGATTGGCGAACAAACTGACCTATGAGAGCAAGGTATATTGTTTCCTGCCCCGCTCCTCATGGCAACATCAGACGTACTCTCTTCCTGTTTGCTACATCTTATGCTACAGCTTTTAGCCAGCAGCATGGCGTGGTTTTAACTGCGGTAGCTGCCAATACTAACAAACAAAGGAGTTGTGACGAAACAACTACCTGCCGTTCAAACTCGGGTGTTATCGCCACCTGCATAGTTTGAGAGATAAAAACTGAAAGAGAAGTTGTTGACCTGTTTTCACACCCACTATGAAGGTAAGAACACCCGTGGAGCCAAGGGCGTCAGTTTGTTTTTTAAAGTGGTGGGGACAATAACAATAAACTTGAGTGTGGTTTGAAGACTGCTGGGGACATGTTATAAAATATTAATTTATAAGTATTTATCCATTTAGCGGTTCATTACAGTTTTCACTGCAGTGTATTAACAGGTGTTAAAAATCGCATGTTTATTAAATCCATAAAACGGGAACGCCGGGCGTGTTTTGACCCGTTTTTAAAAACTGTATCAGAATCCACCGTTAGGCTGATCGATAGGAAGGATCAGTAACATCCATATCGTAACTAGCACAAAGAATAATGTTGGTTATATTTATAGTATTATTTGTGGCCGGTCAAATGCACAAATAAGAGAAAAATAATGCTCAGCATAAACGAGTTTAAGGTGGTATATGGAATATTTTCATTAAAAGCTATATTTTTAACAAAATAATGCCTCCAAGGGGAGTTTAGAGGGTTGTAGAATGAAAATACATCATTTCCTTGAAAAATTATATTTGAAGTAAAATATTATAAAATATCAATTTTGGTGGGCATGATGTTGGCATTTTGTTTACATCTACCGAGCCAATAGCTGGCAGAGCAGTGGGCACCATTTTGGGTTGCCTAATACTGTAAATAATCCAGCACAGTGAGGCTGGTACTGTGGAGTCTGCAGGTCAAGCAGCTGGAAGCACCGGGGACATGTGGTGATTATATACCTTATTTGCTTGCCATAGAGGGTTTCCCCTGGGGTTTCCCATGTGACTAATAAGTTCTGTGTGGAAACGTTTTTCATTAGCTGCTAAGCTAACACGGAACTATCCTAACTAACTAACATGTTGTTGAAGTGGATGAGCGCTTCGGGCCACTTTTTGGACTGGAAGACATAACACGGAGGATTTTATTGTTTTTTTATTTTATTGGATAAGTGGGGAGGGCATGATGGTGTGTAGGGAGGAGAGAGGATCTTAAGAGGGACTGCAGGAAGTTTTGGAGCCACGGTGCAACTGTCAACTCTTTGCCACAGACTGAATTGATGATTGAGCTTCAAACAAGTAGGAGCTGCTTTTATCAGAGTCAGTGTGTGATCAGCGGGGCTGGAGAGCATGATTAGTGAACTGAACTCGTGATATTTTATTGTCTTGCTCAGATTGAGGATCTGAGTGGGTTTGGTGAGGAATATTGGTCGGCCTGAGCCTCGGAGCGCGTGCACGGGGTGAACGAGCCTGGCACCCAGATGGCTGAAGGCTTTGTGCTGTGTTATTGTGTTCCGAGTTCCATATCCCACCTTTAAATCTCACCACTCTAGGCTGATGACCTCTGAATGACCTGGTGACATCATTGTAAAATAAACTCATACCTCCAAAACTAAAGCAGCATAAACAACTGTTTTAGCGGCAGGAACGGTGCACTAACATTCACAGATTCAGTACATTGACGTTTTCTGTTGGTAGAGAGCAGCTTCACTTGGCTACGAAGCTAATTTTGCAGCAGACCGGAAGTGGAGGCTTTTCAAAACTTCTTGTATTTATTTATTTTTTTGTTTGTTTGTTTTCTCACCTTAAAGGAGCAACAAAGGATTTTTCACCACTAGGTGTGCTGTTGAGTACAGGATTGAGACCAAA
This sequence comes from Pachypanchax playfairii, assembly GCA_006937955.1. NCBI lineage: Eukaryota > Metazoa > Chordata > Actinopteri > Cyprinodontiformes > Aplocheilidae > Pachypanchax > Pachypanchax playfairii. The sequence continues at coordinate 291,635 of SSNP01000178.1, read as the reverse complement.
ACAAAGTCTGTCATGATTGACAGTTTCTTCTACCTCGACAACTTTATCGCTTTCCAGAGCGAGTCATTACAGTAACACTAGATTAAAATAATGATTGTTCCTTACCTGTCCAGGAGAAGAAAAGCCAGCTCCGAGTCAAATCGTAAATTCTCTCGTTCTCTCAGTGCTCTCCATCTTGGAAAAGCAAGACCAATGTTTATCCTCGTTTTGTCCCTTGCTTTACCCGGTTTGTTTGTCATTGGCCGTGGCTTCTTGGGTGATGAAATGTGTTCCCGGTCATCTTCAGGTGAACGCTTTGCTCCGCCTTCCGCCATTTCACTTCAACAATGTGTGTCGGCTGTACATGAAGGAGGCGGAGTTTCACATGCACGAACATGCACGCGGAAGGAGACCACCTTTGTAAACAAGAGGCTCGATATCAACATAGAGAGATGGTGTGTGACCTCATGCTATGTTCCAGATGGAATTACACATCTAGAGCTTGACATTGCATATTTTGAATTCTTTCAAACTGGAAAGGATGAATTTTCGCTTATTGCTCCTTTAAACATATTTTCTCACCATGTTCCCTGCAGGGTTTAGTAGTACTTTGTGATCTGCCGGATTAGTAAAAAAAAGTTACGAAGCTGCAGATTTCCCAGCATGCAGTGCATGTACTCTTTCTGAAATGTTGAAAATTAAACTAAAAACTTTTCGTTCACAGTTAAATTAAATACGGTTTTATTTTCATTACAGTGAAATTATGCTTTCTGTAATGACTTACTTAAAAAAAGTATAATAGTAGGTTATCTGATAAAACCATGAGTGAATGTCAGGTCTGACTGCGCCCCTTAAATAGGTCCGCATCAGATTTATTATGGAGATAAGTGTGCCTTATAAGCGCTCTTTTAACTTCTGACAATGTTACTGCATGTCCTAACGCACATGATAGGCTAAATTTCTGTCACTTATCAGAGAACTGTACCCAGTGATCCCTAGAAAGTAGTGGGGGCAAAGTAGCCCATTGCAAAAAGTGCTGGGGAGGTGTCTCTAGTGTCCCCAGCCAAAATGGCACCTATGCATGGAGCTAAAATATTCAACAGAACTCTCAGAAAAAAACGTTTTTAATGGAAGGGCCTCTTTAAAGGATGTATAAATATTAATGGACATAGAGTGTCAAAAAGGGCAGTTTTGACCCACTAATATGTAACACACTGCCAACGGGAGGTAAAAACACCAACGGGTTAAATAAACAAGCTCCTGTCCCCCATCTAAATTGCCCTGGCACCGGGTCTGAGGGAAGACACTGAGAGAACAGGTGAAGCCTCAGTCATAATGATACATACTAACACTTGAGAACGAATTACTAACAATTTTTTGACCATTTCTTACAGCCTCTTAAATGCAGCCTCAGGTCAGCCTTATAAGGATCTAGTGTTTGTGGTGATCAGTAGTTTGTGGCCTGGTCGATGGTCTGTTTCACACGTGCCACACAAACCCTCTGCATTGAAATGCCATCCTTCAAAACAACCTGCGCACAGTGCACTTTGATCGAGGATTATTTACTTTTTATTACTTTATTATTTAGTTTTAAAATTGTAGAGAACTGCATGTTTTTACAAGGACATAAAATAGAGTGTGACAAAAAGTGGTTGTTAGATAGCACTGGAAAGTAGTTGCAAGTTGCAAACTAATGATCTGGCATCTGATGGTAGTTGGACAGCACCTTTAATTAGAGTGGAGACAAGGAGGAGCAGAGTCAGGTGAGTACAAGAATGGCGATAGTTGTGGAAGGAACTGTGATGAAACATCAAGGAAAAATCCAAATATGACTGCTCCACCTGAACTCACTACAGTTCACTTTAACCACATTTTTAAGGTTTGAGTTGTTTTATTGTTGCAAATTTGTTTTCAACGCCCCCTCCTCTGAGTAGCTTCATCCTTTCATAGGATTTGCTCTGATTCCCCAAATACAGATGGATTTTAGTGTTATCTACTACATACATACTGCTGAGGCTTTTTTGGACTGATAAACAGCTTTCACAGCTTTGAACTGCAATCCAAATGAAGTGCCTGAATTAAGCAGAAACCAGATGGGGAGACTCTCTAAAGCAGAAACAAGAGAGACTTGTTAAACACAATATGAAATGCATGATGGAGCACTGAGGAGATCTAGTCATCCCAAGATGATGCTGTCTGCTGATGCACCTGTGATGCAGAGAGGACAGTCAGGGACAGCGTGATGTGATGTGATGCCTGATGTGACGTCCGCTGTATCCTGTGTTTTTTTTCTGCTGTGACTAGTATGGCCCCAGTAGAGCGGCCCCGTTAAATTGAGTTGATGTTTACAGTTTACAGTCAGTGTCATCTTGATGTGAATTTGGGATTCAGTAACATCGGAGCTGTTATTTGCCACAATTCCTTGTCAGGAAATGAGAGATCAATGAATCATAAATTGTGTCAGAGGAGGCTGTGAGCATGTTTCTCTTATCTCACATATTCCTTATTCACACAGGATGCTGTCAAAATGCAGGTTGGAGTGATTCAACAGTGTGAAGAATTGAACTCTAAAATGTCAAGATGTGCAACATTAACATCTCCCATCAAAGTGATTAATAGTTTATTGTTGGTCCATTTTTGGTATCTTGATATGTTGTCTCAGTGATCTTTGTTTGTCTCTTATTAAACACATTTTCACACACTGACCATTTATCTTTATTGTTCAGCTCAGTTTTGGTCTGAGGCTCATGGTTTGTGGTGAATGGCGTTCAAGGGAAATCTTGGTTTTAGACACTAAACTTGACCAAAATCGGACTCAACAGGTCAAAGTATCACAGAAATCAGAATTCAGCATCGGCCTGACAAACTGCAGCTGATGCATCTCCACAAAACAGTCATGAAATTTCATAAAACAAACTCTATACTATACCTATGTGTCTAGTTGCCTCTGATCTTTTTGTTGTAAATCATTTAGTTGTTGATTGATTTATACAAATTCCCTTCAAATGTCACTGATAACAGGAAGCTCCAGACAGATGCCCCCCCATGTTGGGCATCTACCAGTTAAGATCATTCAGCAGTTTTTATTCCTGAAGCTAGAAATCAAAATGCTTGTGGTTTTGTCACATTTCACAGCATCTAATGTAAAAGAAAAAGATAATTAAATCCCTAAAAAGTATTTACTAATGATCTGAAACTCTTGGTTTGTAATATCAACAATCTCACAATCATCACACTCTTCCCTCACAAACAAGTTTGCCATTTTAAGGCTTTTTAAAAACTCAGATTTTAATTGGTTTATAGTGTGTTTGTGCTGTTGGTAAATTTAGAGTAATTTCTACCGCCTTCTGGTCTAATAAGACAATACCAAAAAGAACAGCATCATAATGTAATGATACAACCTCGAACTTCTTTTAGACTGAAAAATCCTGAATCTATAACAAAATTATTTACTTTCAAACTATTTTCTGAAAAGTCCATTCACAGTGGACCACATAGTTTTTTTATATAATAAACTTATCAAAACTATTTGGGTGAGTGAATAAACTGCAGAGCAAAGAAAAAGCTTGTCTTCAGCTTTTTAAACATTATTATTAATGTTTAAACTCTGTAGTTTGTTGGATTCAGCAGAGCATTTTATGGAACTTTGATTAACACTCAACAGATTTATTTTCCATCTTTTTTAATCTATCAGTTTTTTAGCTCCTTTCTTCCTGCCATTACATTTCATACTGGGGTGTTTCAGACTGACTGGCAGCAAATCAGGACAAAACAGATCATTTCTGTCAAATGAACGAGGTTGTTTCCTGGGAAAAGAAATTGCTGTGCTATTTCAAATCTAAGACACGACGGGTTCAAATTGTTCTCTCTTTGTTGTCACTGCACAGAAACTGGTTCTTATAGGAAAAAATATTGTAAAGTAGGAGATTAATAAGCAGTACTGTCACAAATTTTCACAATTTTAAACATGTATCACTGCTGCAAACCTATCTCTATTTTTAGGATAGGAACAGAAGCTCTAAGCTTGTTCCAGTTTTCATCACTGGGTAGTTTTATTCCAACTAAGCAGAAAAGACATCAGTAAATATGAACTAAACTAATACATTTATATGTATAAAAAACAAAGAAAGACGCAAGTCTACAGTGAACAGAAAACAAGACCATAAGTCAAAGGTTTTTATTTTATTTTCAAGTTACAATTTTCAGGAAAAAAAACACTCAAGTATATAAAATGACAACTATTTCAGGAAAAGGTTTAAACTATGTCTATTTTCAGCCAAAGAAAGGCTTTACCTATGTCACCAATCAAAAATAAATGTAGGTCATTAAAGGTCACACATCAAATCCAAACGTCTCATTAACGTCTGATGCTTCAGTCCAGTCACAAAGAGCCAGTCTGAAAATACTTGCTCAAGAAATATTCACTTTGGAATCAGAACATACAGAACAAGGCTAAATATCTGTCAGTCTGAATATTCAAACTACATTAAACAAAACTAGTAAAATAAGAAATTAGCCTGATTGTTTTTTCTTATTGACAAATTGCACAAAAAAACCTAACAAAATCAGTTATTTGTTAGCTGTCAGCTGCTCCTCTATCGGCTTCTGTTAAACACAAGCATTTAAAAACAGTTCTCATATATAATCAGGTTAATTTGAAAATATAAAAGAATAAAAAACAAGCTAAATGCTGCAGAAACATGCCACACACAGTCATTTCTGTTTGTTTCGTAATTCTGTTTAAATGAGATTTGTTAGCAACAGAAAAAATTACCTGGTTTTTTTCTAACTATAAATTAGTGAATATTGGCGAGAGAGGAATATAATTCAACATATTAAACAGGAGACATTTCCAGAGACACACTGTTTGAAAGCGAGCTTTTGGACAGAGAACGATCCTGCTCCTCGTGTGTGGTGATGAAGTTCAGAAGGTCAAGCGCCGTTACGATGCCGAACACTTTCTGCCTCTCATATGCTGATCCATCAGCCTCATCTGAACAGAAATCACAACAGTTACACCACATAGACAGTATGACAGTGTATACAATTTATAAAGCAAATGACTTCAATATCTTAGGAAAAAAAAAACTTTTTATGGCTAAAATAACAACTTTTGTGTTAAGGGTCACTCTTCACCAACACTGAGAGAAATACAGGAAAATAAAGTGATAAAAAGATCCCTGATATTATATCAAGACCTTCCAGCTGATCACCTGACTTTGTTTATCTTCTGTTTTTTGTGTTGTTTATATTTATAAATCAAATATGCAAACATAAAAACTCAGTTTAGCAGCTGACCAACTTGTGGATGAATTTTTATTTTACATCTACTTTTAAAGTAAAATATTAAAGGAATTTAGATGAAAAAGTGAACAAAACACACTAAACTTTTCAAAATAAGGCAGTAAAAAATATTACTGCATCAGGGTAAATGTAATTGCACTATATGTTTTAAGGGTGAGAGCGCCTCCTGCTGGGAAACATAAAAAGACTGGATGCATTAAAGTAAGATTAATTTGACAGTTATTTGACTTTGAGGTTTAAATACAGTGGGCTGATTGTAATGTTTGCTCAGAGAAACTAATAAAGTTTTATTGACTTTGAGTGAATGTGTGACTAACATTTGAGTATAATGAAGAAGCTAAGTGACGTTACGGAGCAGAAATAAATCAAACATCAGTACAGAAAGGTTTGAACAGACTGCATAGTGGTTTTATTTCACCCGTTAACACTTCTACGATCTTCATTCTCTCGGTTCTCATTTAGATTATAAATTTAGATTTTCATTTAAAGTACAGCACCTTTGCAAAACATGAGTTCATTTGAGGTTAAAAATTGAATGAATCAATTTTCTGTTTTATTTCATGATCCTGTTTTACTCTTACTTGAATATCACTTCTAATTCACATCACCATAGACTAGTGAGAGAAAAGTGGCACTGAAACAGTATCTAAAGATTTTGAGTGTAGAATTGTGTCTTACACTGAGTGTGATCATGCACCACCAGGACAAAGTTCTGTGTTTTGAAGATGCAGGATAATTGTGCCAGGTTCTCTGTCAGATGCACCTGAAAGCAATTGTGCAGGAGAATTACAAAGAAGCATATAAATGAGTCACATTTGTATGCGTAACACTGACAGTTATGTGTTTGCCAACATTATTGTCATGCACTTTGTGTCTCCTCTCTGCGACTGACCTGTTTGAAGTTTTTGCAGAGCACAGCGCTGACAGGATCCAAAAGTTTGACTTTCCCCGTCAGCACGCCGGACAGAATGGATCCCGGAGTCACCATCCCCAGAATCTCGCTGAAGAATCACACAGAACCGTGAATCCCGGTGAGTTAATGTAATCATTTAAAGAATAGCCTTTTTGCTCAGAATTAAGTCAATCTGCATCCTGATGTGGCTGCAACAAGTTCTATCTAATTCATCTGAAAAACTAATTTCAATAAATTCTGTTGTATTTCCAAACAGAACATACCCTGACTCGTTGATGACTGGTGCCTGGTCAAAAGCCTTCTCTTTCAGGATCTCAACAGTCTTCTGGCAGGTCATGGATGGTGAGAGAGTGAGAGGGGAGGACAGCTGCAAACTCTGGACAGTCAGGTCCCACCACCTTTAAAAAAATGCATCAGTATCCACTTCTCCAGATATGATGGCTGAAGATAAAACAAATGTTGATTTTTTTAAATGTCATTTAATTTTTACCAGGGTTTGATGTTGCTCGGAGGTTCCAGGCTGAGGAACTTCTTCTCATACATCCATTGATCACTCAGGAACTTTGACCTGCATGGAGGTAAAATACAGTTAGTTAAATTTGTCAATGACAAAGGCTTGTTTTCATCCTGATGTGTGTGTGTGTGTGTTTAGTAAGTTTTCTTGTTTTCCATCCTGTTGGCCTGAACTTAACTTCAGCTACCAACCCAGTTCTGGAATCTTGTCCAGTCTGGATTCTAACATGTTGGTTCCCATCAACAAATTCTCACCCTGGCTACCAGCATCATTTGATCATAAGTCTTTGTTTAAACTCTTAACACCTGAAGCTTTTTGGTCCTCACAAACCGAGCCTGATGGGTTATATCTGTCACTCTTTCTATCTAGCTATTTTATGTAGATGATGAGGATTTCTATGATTTCTTTGCTTCCTGTTTTAAGGTCTTTTTTCATGCAGAGTCCATGTTTTGGGCCTTCTACAGCCTGACTTAGTGTTTTGAATCTTGTCCCTGGTATTGTAATTGTAATAATAGGTAAAGGTTTTTAAATGATGGACCATGGTGATTTAAGATGTGGAAATCCTGAAACCCCTGCTGTAAATTTTAGTTAGAATGTTCTTTTTAACTAGATTAGAGAAATCACAAATTAAAGAAATCCATTTTATAAGCTGAAAGGCATGAAGCTGTGCCTGATTCCAAAGCTTTTGGAACAACTGGTGTTTTATTTTAGCACCTACAGTAAAGTTTTAGGTAAGTAAAGTGAATTATGATGTTAGCTGAATGATGTTAGCATCCACTGTATCAGGCCTAGAGTGTATTCTTCATCAAAAATCCAAACCAAGCAAAAAGATTGCTAACTTTTCTGAATGTTTATAAAGAGATTAATTTTCTGCTTATTCTTATGTTTGATTTTACTAGTTAAAGCTCAGCAATAATAAATGAGTGAAGATGGTGAGTCATATACTAAAAGTCTTCTAAAATGTGTATAACCTCAATCACAAGCTAATTTTTTAAATGTTTTTCTTTCATTAAATAAAACGCTGCTGATCTTAGCTGGACTTTGTGCTTCGATATATATAACACATCTGTATTGTTAGTGTGCTACCTTCCTGTTTAAAGAATTATTTGGAAAAAAGACAAAAGGCTTGAATATTAAACAAGATTAGCTTCTGATTGTTGGCGTGCTGTTTCCTCTAAAAAACAAAAGAATAGACACTTTATTTTTTGTTTTTTAAAGCTGGAGTGCGTAACTTTTACATGTCCGTGAATGTCCGTTTCAGCCAAGCCACTATCAGAGGAGATGACACAATGCAGATTAAGCCGATCGGCTCCTCAAACATCTCACGGTATTTTTCAATATATATCATTTTTACTTTGCGTGTCGACTGCGACATTCCCGCGCTGTCGCACATGAAATTACGTATTTTATGTCACAACAAGAAAAATAATAAGAAATAGAACGCAGTGTCTCGTAGCAGCCGGCAGAACGTGAAGGTCGACATGGCGGAGAATCCAAATAAACAGCCAAGAGACACTTATCGGGAAGTGGATCCTACCACGAAAAAAACATAAATTCCTGGACGTTCGGCAGAGGGACTATTGGCTAAGAAGGAAAGTGACCGAAGGAGAAGGCAAACGCGAATTTGTATCGGCGTCGCTTTCCTCGGTGGAGAGAAGAGATCTGGCTGATGTTCAGGGGTGCATAAGTGGTCCGCAGGTCCGCACACACTGTCAAAATATAAAATGCGCACCAGATGAAACCCAGAGCGCCGAAGTTCCAGCTGATCAGCTGATTCTGTCTCTATCTGTGTCAGTTTGTGTCTGTCAGTTTGTGTCTGTCAGTTTGCCAGTGTAACGGTTTTTCAGTCAGTCAGATCAGTGTAGCTGATTGCAGGATTCTGCATCGTGTCAAAACTGAAAAAATTCACTGAATAAGACAAATAGATCATTGTGGCCCCAACAGCTGACTAATAAATTTCAACACCAAACTGTTAAATGTAGATTAAAGTGAACAATCAAACCTGTAAACAATCCAACCTGAACTCTGAAGGTTTTTTACCAGTATTTTTATATTTTACTGGTTTCTCTTGATTTTTCAACAATGAAATGATATTTATTGAAACAAATATAGAGCCAGGTAAAGTAAACAGACTGAATTTGAAGCTTGATTAAGACAGATACCGGTTGGAATAACAACGGCAGAGATAAAGCGGTGGCAGCTGGGCTTACGTCATATGGAAGCGCCAGCTTTATTGTTGTAATGACGCAAAAATTCCGCTAGGGGGCGACAGAAGTTACAGAAGTTACGCACTCCAGCTTTAAAGCCCCCCCAAAGAAGATGTTTAGTTTCATGGGTTTTGATTAATAAAACTTGTGAGGCCACTAAGAGTTTCTAAATGTCACAAACTAGATCTTTGATATTCTAGATTAATATTAAAGATGCTCCTTAATTTTCTTTAAAATGTGATTGTTTCTTACATGTAGTTGCGGACAGAGTCAGGCAGGATGACCACACAGCGCTGACCCTCCTCCAGCTGCTGAGCCATCTTTACTGCTGCTGCTATCGCTGCTCCAGAACTTCCACCTGGATCGAAACAACAAATCAATAAACACTATATTCACTGAAGACTCATGCAGAAGGGGGGGTGTAAACTGTGAACAGCTATTTGGTTAGAGTTATGATCTTACCGCAGAGAAGTCCTTCCTCTCTGATCAGTTTGCGAGCCATGTTGAATGTTTCCTTATCAGAAGATTTGTACCACATGTCCACAACCTGCAAAGATTTGTTTAAAAAAGGACGACGCTGCAGTAGTTTAACTAGAACATACTGTAGATTCCCAGTAATACTCACAGATCTGTCCAACACAGAAGGGATGAAGTCATATCCAATCCCCTCAACTTCAAAATGAGATTTGTTTTTGTTCTCTTCTGAGTGGACCAGAACAGAACCCTCCGGATCCACACCAACTACCTAAAAACAAAGGAAACAACACGCGATCTACTGGTCATGTTTAGGTTGTGTGGTTTATTGGAAAAATAAACCTTTACTAAATGACAGTCATTTAAACGTCAGGTTACTGGACGATGCATCTCTTGCCTTGACATTAGGGCACTTCTCCTTCAGCTTTCGAGCAACACCTGTGAGCGTTCCACCTGTGCCCGCCCCAGCCACTAGCATGTCCAGTTTACCTAAAACAAAAGTTATTCATTATTCTCTGAAACTCTTACAGGATTCAAACCAAGTGCAGAGATGTGCACGTTGCACACACTTAGGTAAAGAAATACAGTTTATGATTGCAAGAATTCTCGGGATACTGAGTTCCAGTCACTGTGTAGGTACAGACATGACCAAAATTGCTGCTACACTTATGTTTAAATATGTATATAAACAAACGAACAAATAATATTAAATGATAATAAAAATAATAAATAAATAAGTGATTAAAACACAATGGTTCCTGAAATTTCTTGAAACTGGCAAAAGTTATAATGATTTTATAGAGACTGAAAATTGGTTACTGTAAATCACACAGTCATTGCTTTTGAACTGCAATTCAAATAAATTAAAACAAACAACTAATTAAACTTTATTGGGCAAATAAAGCCCAATAACAAGATTTTTCATAATGTTCTAAGCAGTTATAAAGCTATGAAAACTGGGATCTCATGAAACAGGGAGAGTTTCCTTAACAATACACACAAATACACAGTAAATAATATAAAAATTGTCTGAAAAGACAGCACAAACCATCACACTGCTCCAGTATCTCCTCAGCTGTTGTGTCATAGTGAGCCAGGGGGTTGCTGGGATTACTGTACTGGTCCAGGATGTGCGAGTTGGGAATCTGATCCTTTAGACGCCAAGCTGTGCGTATATGAGACTCTGGGGAGTCAAAGGCTGCAGATGTAGGAGTGCGCACAATCTCTGCTCCCAGAGCTCTCAGCACATCCACCTGTTACCACAAAGGAAGATCAGCTTCAGACACAATGAACTTAGAAGAAAAAAGTCAGGAAGACGTACCTTCTCCATGCTCATCTTCTCAGGCATAACAATAATGCAGTGGTAGCCTTTTACTGCAGCTATAAGAGCAAGTCCAATCCCTGCAGGAAGACAAGTGAGAGTGTTTGATACGACTCAGCATCTACTACAATAATATCACAGGTAGGAAACTCTGATCTACTAAACAGGAAGTGAATGTACCTGTGTTTCCAGAAGTGGGCTCGATGATGGTATCTCCAGGTTTGAGTATTTCTGCTCTCTCAGCATCCTCCACCATCCGCAGGGCGATTCTGTCTTTAATGCTGCCTCCTGCATTGAAGAACTCACACTTCGCCACTAAATACAAAATAAAAGACAGTATTAGTGTGGATGTTCAAACTTTTGAAAGAAAGTTCTCATGCAGGTTGTTGATGTAACTTTTACAACACGTTATCAGTAAATGAGCAGGAACCTGACGGATTTTGGCATTTGTTTTATTTCTGTTTGATGTTTAATAAATGTTTGATTTCCTGATGTGTTTGTAAATTTGTGTTTTTGACCACAAGTTATTTATGGAACTGTAAATATGTGTAGATATTTAGAATGTAGCAGAAAATCTCTGTTAATTAATACATCAAGCTGTGTAGCAGTTACAATGGTGCATATGTGTTAGCGTGTTCGGATGCTGATGTAAACACAGCTTTGTTCAGTTGCAGTGAAGCGTCCTCAGCATTGGCTTTTAATTGGTTTACAGTACTTCAGTTCTGTCAATGACACATTGTAGCTGGGTGGGTAACAGTGAATGGTCATATTGTTCTTCTTCTTGTTGTGTCTTTTTCTGGTGTGCCTGTACTGAATGGGACATACGTATATTGTTGATCCATTTGGTTCAAAAGAATTCTCAGTTGCAGAGACCCAGAGAACCACCTGAGACTGATGTAGATGACTTCATGTCACAGAGACCATGGAATTAGGCAAATGTGGGAACCATGAAATCCCTTTTGCAAAAATTGTGCACAGATGTTGGCTTTTTGCCCTCAAAGTGTCCGAAACACATGGCAACATCAAGAAATTGAAACTGATGTTTGAAATTAAAGTTTTAGACTCAGAGATATTATTTTGGTAACATTGTTTAAAAGTTTGGTCACATTCTGTCTGATTATCCAACACTGTAAAAAAACAGTTTGCATCGTATCATCTAAATCCAGAAAAACCCTGCTTTGTTTGTGAGGGGATGTTTGACATTTTCATTTCATTGCTCTGCATTTTGTGCACTTTGTTTTTTAATAGATACATCAACTTAAATATTAACAAGAAATCTGAACATCACGCAAAAGTTGAAGCAGAACTAAATGAGCGCCCCCTAATGACTGGCTGCAGTATAGTTTTGAGTTTCACCTGCTCTGCTCTTATTTTCATTGATTTGTGTGAATAAAAGTATTTTTCAGGAGATACTCACTGCACCCAAAAAACAAAACACATGGCTTTGCTGCTGAGGGAAATCTGAGGAGAATCTTTACTAAATACATCAAAGGTTTCCAAGTTTCATGTTGCATTTTGTTTACAGGTGTGTTTTTCCTCTTTTGGCGCAAAGAACAAAGAGTCTTTCACGTTCACCTTTCCATCCATGGGAACCTGCTGCCTCCTCAAACAATATGCCAATAGTTACTTAGTGGCAGCATGAGGCTGTGAGCTACATGATACTCTCTTCTTAACTGATGAGCAGGAGGCCAACAAGGAAAAGTAGAAGATGCAGCCTCAAGAAAACCTCAACAAAAACTAACTCTCCAACCTGCACTAGCTTAACCTCTCTGAAAGAAGTCCTTGTGAATAACATGAGGTGACATTTGTCTTTCCAATCTGCTCGTCTACAGTCCAGCCCTGGAAGCTCTGCAGTAAACCTCTCAGTAGTTACAGACGAGAATGTTACAGCTACCGGCGAAAATCAATCGTGTGTGGAGTCTCTTCTTCTTCATCAGCTGCATAATTGGGTTTGCATGTAATACGTAAATCACCATTGTTGTTATACAGCCCCTTAAGCTGAATACTGAGGCTATTTTTAGACACTTGTGCAGCATTTCAAAACTAATGAATCCCTTTGCATCTATTTCTTAATTTTCTTCCAACTTACATATTCCTTTTTTATTCTTGCATGTACTTTTTCAGAGGCTTTTGGCTGTTCACCTAATCCTAAAACAACTATGTGTCTGGGAACTGAGGAGATTAATGGCTCTTATTTTTTACAAAATTTTTTTTTTCTTCTTTCTTTAAGCTCAACAGTTTACTTAATGCTTCTTTGTATGTTGCATTTATTTTTCTCAGTGTGTTGTTATCTTGAGTCTGGGCAGAAGGCAGGTCAGTGGAACACTTTTTATCTGCACATGTGAACAGCAATGACTGAGATGTTTACTGACAGGTCAACCTCTCTGACCTATCACATGCTGTTTAAGGTTTCTAAAGATAAGTTCCAATCTCTATCTGTTCAGTTCGATCACAGAAACGTCAATTTGTCCGTCCATCTAAGAAAATTCGTAGAAAGTATCAGCATTTTTTCGCGATTTATTTCTTAATTATTTTTGTATATATCTGTGGCAGCAGTGACATTTCCAGAAGTACTCTTAATGCAGTTCTGCTTGAAGCCAAATGATTTTAAATATTTTCTCAGTTAATTAAGAAATGTTACAAAAAATCGAGAAATAGATAAATCACTTGTTTATATTTCCAGTTTCAAAAGCTTCCTCCTGTTTTTTTCTTTATTTTCAAATCTTCAGCAATTACTTATACTTATATCTGTATTTTACCAACTTTTGGATCAACCGTATGATCACAACCCTGATATCTGTATCGATGCTGTTTGTACTCACAGATTTCACACTTCAGCCCAAACTCCTTTGGGATTTTGTTCAGGCGAACCAAAGGTGTGAATCCAATGTGTCCGAGGATGTTGGGGAGGATAACTTGTGGTTTAATGCTGCAGTGGATAAATAATAAACCATCAGTTACACAGAAACAGTTTCACTGTTACATTAATACTAACATGATAAGATGTTCTCTCTGTGTTTGGGCAGAACATCAACAGGATGGAAAGGTTTCTATATTATAGAATGTTCACGGTGCAAATAACTTGTGGAAATAAACTAACACCGTTGCACAGTTTCCTAATTAATGCCTTGTATATGCCCACTTTATACGTGGGCAGTTCTTATAACTTTAAAGACCGAATTGTGTTCATTATACAGTGGGGCAAAAAAGTATTTAGTCAGCCACCAATTGTGTAAGTTCTCCCACTTAAAAAGATCAGAGAGGCCTGTAATTTTCATCATAGGTATACCTCAACTATGAGAGACAAAATGAGGAAAAAAAATCCAGAAAATCACATTGTCTGATTTTTAAAGAATTTATTTGCAAATTATGGTGGAAAATAAGTATTTGGTCAATAACAAAAGTTAATCTCAATACTTTGTTATATAGCCTTTGTTGGCAATGACAGAGGTCAAACGTTTTCTGTAAGTCTTCACAAGGTTTTCACACACTGTTGCTGGTATTTTGGCCCATTCCTCCATGCAGATCTCCTCTAGAGCAGTGATGTTTTGGGGCTGACGCTGGGCAACACGGACTTTCAACTCCCTCCAGAGATTTTCTATGGGGTTGAGATCTGGAGACTGGCTAGGCCACTCCAGGACCTTGAAATGCTTCTTACGAAGCCACTCCTTCGTTGCCCGGGCGGTGTGTTTGGGATCATTGTCATGCTGAAAGACCCAGCCACGTCTCATTTTCAATGCCCTTGCTGATGGAAGGAGGTTTTCACTCAAAATCTTACGATACATGGCCCCATTCATTCTTTCCTTTACACGGATCAGTCGTCCTGGTCCCCTTGCAGAAAAACAGCCCCAAAGCATGATGTTTCCACCCCCATGCTTTACAGTAGGTATGGTGTTCTTTGGATCCAACTCAGCATTCTTTCCCCTCCAAACACGCNTGTAATTTTCATCATAGGTATACCTCAACTATGAGAGACAAAATGAGGAAAAAAAATCCAGAAAATCACATTGTCTGATTTTTAAAGAATTTATTTGCAAATTATGGTGGAAAATAAGTATTTGGTCACCTACAAACAAGTAAGATTTCTGGCTTTCACAGACCTGTAACTTCTTTAAGAGGCTCCTCGGTCCTCCACTCGTTACCTGTATTAATGGCACCTGTGTGAACTCGTTATCAGTATAAAAGACACCTGTCCACAACCTCAAACAGTCACGCTCCAAACTCCACTATGGCCAAGACCAAAGAGCTGTCAAAGGACACCAGAAACAAAATTGTAGACCTTCACCAGGCTGGGAAGACTGAATCTGCAATAGGTAAGCAGCTTGGTGTGAAGAAATCAACTGTGGGAGCAATTATTAGAAAATGGAAGACATACAAGACCACTGATAATCTCCCTCGATCTGGGGCTCCACGCAAGATCTCACCCCATGGGGTCAAAATGATCACAAGAACGGTGAGCAAAAATCCCAGAACCACACGGAGGGACCTAGTGAATGACCTGCAGAGAGCTGGGACCAAAGTAACAAAGGCTACCATCAGTACACACTAAGCCGCCAGGGACTCAAATCCTGCAGTGCCAGACGTGTCCCCCTGCTGAAGCCAGGACACGTCCAGGCCCGTCTGCGGTTTGCTAGAGAGCATTTGGATGATCCAGAAGAGGATTGGGAGAACATCATATGGTCAGATGAAACCAAAATAGAACTTTTTGGTAGAAACTCAACTTGTCGTGTTTGGAGGGGAAAGAATGCTGAGTTGGATCCAAAGAACACCATACCTACTGTAAAGCATGGGGGTGGAAACATCATGCTTTGGGGCTGTTTTTCTGCAAGGGGACCAGGACGACTGATCCGTGTAAAGGAAAGAATGAATGGGGCCATGTATCGTAAGATTTTGAGTGAAAACCTCCTTCCATCAGCAAGGGCATTGAAAATGAGACGTGGCTGGGTCTTTCAGCATGACAATGATCCCAAACACACCGCCCGGGCAACGAAGGAGTGGCTTCGTAAGAAGCATTTCAAGGTCCTGGAGTGGCCTAGCCAGTCTCCAGATCTCAACCCCATAGAAAATCTCTGGAGGGAGTTGAAAGTCCGTGTTGCCCAGCGTCAGCCCCAAAACATCACTGCTCTAGAGGAGATCTGCATGGAGGAATGGGCCAAAATACCAGCAACAGTGTGTGAAAACCTTGTGAAGACTTACAGAAAACGTTTGACCTCTGTCATTGCCAACAAAGGCTATATAACAAAGTATTGAGATTAACTTTTGTTATTGACCAAATACTTATTTTCCACCATAATTTGCAAATAAATTCTTTAAAAATCAGACAATGTGATTTTCTGGATTTTTTTTCCTCATTTTGTCTCTCATAGTTGAGGTATACCTATGATGAAAATTACAAGCCTCTCTGATCTTTTTAAGTGGGAGAACTTACACAATTGGTGGCTGACTAAATACTTTTTTGCCCCACTGTATGTTCTGGTTTGAATTTAGTTAAGATTAGAGCTAACAAGGTAAGAGGAATACATTTCAGAAAAATAAAAAAATTTGGATAAAATACATTAAGAATCTAAAATAAATATAACAGCGCAGACATAGAAAATGCAAAAAGAGGAAGTGTACACAGCAGATTGCCGAAACCTGAGCTACAGGATTTCACCATTTCCCATCAGCAGGAAGATTTAGTGTGGTTTTTTTTTTTTTTTTTTTTTTTTGCTTCTTGTGAGAGTAAGAATAAAATCTTGGCTGCTTTTATACTGTGTCAGCTGTGTCATCATGAAAAAGCCCACAAAAGAGTGAAATAAGGATAACTGCCTCATAACAACTTGAATATTACAGTTTGTTTTCTCTGAACTCTGACCAGCTGGTTCAGTCTGGATAACAGATTTGATCTCTCATCAGTCTGAGTCTTACTGTGTTGAATGGCTGTGAGGGGACTCTGAAACGGGAGCTCCTGGCCTCCAAGTGCATCTGCTGGGATGATCAGGGCGGATCCATTTAATTCCATCGTTGATCGTTTCTTCATTCAGCTCACTTTTATCAGTTTCTTCACCCTTTTTGTGGGATTCTTCTTCAACGTTGAGGTGGTTTTCTTCAGTGTTTGCAAATGACTTGTGATCAGAGGTGACTATTTCAAAAACTCCTTCTTTTTTGTGGCTGACATCTGCATGTATCAGATTATCTTCATCTGTGCAGGGTCTTTGACCATCTTTTAAGCAGGTACTACCAGACACAGAAGGCATAGCTCACCTGCAGCAAGATCAGATGGATGTTACAGTTTTTGTAGAACGTGATCCTGATTTGTACAAGAAATTAACAGTTTTTTTGTCTCCACCACAAGTTCCAACTAAAATAATAGTTTAACTGGTTTTATCTTGTTTAACTTCACTGCTTGGTAGCTTTTGTATAATCTTGCACATAGACAGAGAAACTACAAAGTGACGATATTCCATTTTGAAAAAAAGTAACATTTCACAGAATCTCTCAATGGAAAATTAGAATATAATGAGCAAAAACTACTATATGAAACCTCTAGTAAATGGTCAGAAATTACCTAATAATGAAAAGAACACGGGAGCAAATTATTCATTTTTGTGTGCCACCTCATGCAGAAGGGATTATTTTAATAAATACCTTTGTGTGGCAAATGTTTTGAATTTTTTTTTTAAAAAATTCAAAAAAATTTGTAGGTTTTACTGAATTAAAAGGAAACCTGAAATCTGAACTGATGATTGAAATATTGCTATTGTACAATTCACAGAAACTGTTTATAAGAAATCTTTAAAAAGACTAACAAAAAGCTAACATGACAAATAACCAAATTTATAATATTCTCATTCACTGAAGCTGATCCCTGTGATGATCTCCTACATGATTAAAGTACTAAAATTACAAATGTTATTGGTGCTATTCTGATTCTGAAGTGGTAACTTCTGTTAAGAAATAAAAATGTTCCATAGAGAAACCCTACACTACCTACATGGCTAAAATTAGAAGAAGTAAAAAGAATGTGAGAACAGGTGTAGTTTGGTGTTTCTAAAAAGAAACTTTGTATTTCTGATTCTGCTGATCTTTCAGTTTTCTACTCTCGACTGGGACACGTTGAACTGCACACTGGATTTTCACCTCAGTCACCGTCACATTTTAACAGGTTCTTCTTCCTTAATGTGGCATTAAAACTGATCTAATCCAAAGTGATTTAATCCCATCAGTTTGAGGATTAAAATAATACTAATAATAATGATCATAATACATCATTTTTCAGAACAGTATTCAGCTGTTTTTAAAACTGGTGATACATTTAGAAAAGAAAAAGTAACCAAGTTTGAACTTTACTTGTTATTTTAGAAATGACTGTTCAAAAATATGTTTGATTTTCTTTTCAAAATTGGAAATAAAACAAAACAAAAACAATTTACTTCTACTCAGAAGTAAGTTTGTATATGAAAGCAGAAAAACATCAAGTATCTTTAGAAGTAAATCTGTATTTTTTATTTGATAAAGTCAGCTGCTTCTTATTACATTTTGTATTAACAACAAATCTGTTAGAAAATTTGCACATTTATGTTGGTTTTAATTGCTTTTAGTCATTTTACTTTCAAAGTATTAAAATGTTTAAATGAGTCTTAATAAAAATAATCAAAACATCCTGAAAATGATAAAAATAACATCCTTCTAACTTTTCAAGTGTTGTTTGTTTATCAGCTACGTTTTGAAAGAGGATACTCACAGGAGGCTGGACACCACTGACACACTTCCAAAGACTTGTGCACACAAAGACACACATTCCCAGGTCCAATATGTGTGGGGGTTTGGGGACTTAATGCAGGGGACCAAACCACTGAGAGCTAAATTGAGGGGAGACTCTGTTCTACTACATTTAAAATCTTCAACTTTTCCAATAACAATCTGTGTTTTTAATGCACATTCATACATTCTGCTAAATCAATTAGTTTTGTTTAAAATAATAAGCTGAGGTAAACAGCAGTTTGTTGCTCTGAGGACGGGGTTCCTGACGCCCCTGTCCCCCTCTGATGTTTCCACCTGTGGAAACTCCTGAATCTAAATGGGTAAACAATTGTTTTGATTAAAATCTTGGATGGTTTGTGTGCTTTTTCACAGTGAATATTTTGCAGAGTGACAAACAAACTTCAGGTGAGCATCGAACTTGAGCTCCCTGAAATGTGAAACCAACAGTGTCCTGTGGATGGAAACATTAAAAAAAATTAAATTAATACAATAAAACAATCAATTACATTTTTATTTTTTAATCTGATGTTTATATTCCCATGTTTAGTTTCAGTCTTTTTATCATAAACTTTATTTCAGCTCCTCTTTAAACATTGTGTTAAATTTATACATTTTCTTCAAACATTTCATACAATATATAGTTATTTTATTATTTAAGGTCGCTCTTCAGGTGATTAAAAGTTAATTCTGATATTAGCAAATGAATAGGGTTGTTTCATACGGACACTTCCGTAGTTTCATATTTGAATTCTGCTCATTTCATAAAAAGTCAAGTAAAAGAGCAAATATCTGCAAAAACTGGAATTTACTTTTGGAATAATGAGCCTCAGTTACACAAATAGAGTTAAGAAATATGTTGCTGCAGTGTTTAAATGCATCAAATACAAGAAGAAAAAAGACACAAAAAACAAGGTTATCTGGTTTTTTTTTATTGGTGATACTAGTTAGCTTGATAACTGAGCACAATAATGAACAGATCCCATAAGATTTTTAACTGAACATGGTTCAATCATGTGTGATGTCATTCCCAGATTCCAGTTTTGAGGTAAATAAAACTCACTAAAACATTCTTCATACTTTCTATTCCCCCTCTTTACACTCCCGATCAAAATGTTTTGTATTAAAGTAAGCAAAATTAAATTTGTCTTTTTTAATTGTTATATGATTTCAGGCAATTTGACCCAAAATATTAGCAGCTTAGAGTCAAACTTTGTGATCTACTTTTTTCTTCAGTTATAAACAAGGTAGATGAAAACATGAGGTTGATTTTGATGTTAAATCATGTAGTGAAGCTCATCAGTAGTCAGAAAACTGGTCCTGCATTCATTTTATTAGTTTACTTGAAAATGATTAATCATTTATATGAGAATTAACATATTTCTGGGCCAAGTATTTTCCCCATAATACACCTCTGACAACGTGAAAGGCTACTGTTTATAGATAAATCTACACCTTAATGTTAAAAACTGTATAAAATACACAAGTTAAAGCAACATTTTCTTTTTTTCTGTTTGCTATTAAACCTCTGAAAGATACCTCCCAATTGTAACTTTCCTTTAGTCTTTTACAGCAACCTCTTTCTTTTATTATTCTGCACCATTTTTAATCTCATCACAACTCGGTTCTAAACATTTGACTAAAAGACGACTTTCTTTCTTGTTTCTTGAGCCCTGATTAGGGAGTTTCAGGTTTGGAGTTAAGACAATCACACTAATAAAAGTTGTTGGAGTCACGTGAGTTGTTCATCCATCATGAGTTGTTTATCATCACTTGTTTCATTAACACCACCAACTTGTGAAGCGTTTGAGTCAAAGGTGTGAATGATTGTGAAACTACCTGGCGAGAAGAACACGAGGTGTTGGATAAACATTTACCTAAATATCTTTGTTAACTTGTCTGTTTCAAACCTTTTTCTCTTTCCAAAATCTAGATATTGCTGTTCTTAAAGGAGCATCCTGTATCTTTGACCATTTCGACCTGGGTACCTGGGTCAGAACCAGAGGCCTTGTTAGGATGCTAAAACATTGAGGGCCCGACCCAGAAATATTTAAATTTATAAACAACGCCAGCATCTTTTAAGAATTATGTAATACAGGATGTGCTGTCAGTTATGGGCTTATTAGAGTTAATATATCATTTGTTTGTTTGGAAATTAAAACAAAACAGGAGCTTTTGGACCAATCAGGTTTGAGGCTTATCTGAGGGTTATGAGGACTATAAGTTCTAAGTTATGTTTTTACACTGTGATTACACACAGACCTGAACTGTCATTAAACACAGCCACATGTTGGTGGATGCCGTAGTGACCAGGGCTCCCAATCTCCAGTCTTCAAGGGTCTTTATCCTGCATGTTTCAGGTGTTTTTAGCTCCAACACACCAGACTGAAATGATATAATCACCTCCTCATCATGTTAAGGAGTTCTGTGAATGACCTGAAGCAGAGGAACATCTAAAAGCTGCAAGATAGAAGCACTTGATGACTGGAGTTTGACACCCAGGGCTCTATGTTGTAGCTGGAACCGTGTTGTGGGTTTCTGGTTTCATTTTAAAAGCAGAATTTGAAAGAGTGCACCAAATTCTCACAGGACAGAGACAGGAACCCAAGACTCAGATCAACGCGGTGCTTGAACATGTTCAACAAACTGATGATGGTGACAGCTAACGTGCTTCAATGTTACAGATGCTAAAGCGTTTTAACAGAGTAAGAGAAGGAAGAGCGTTGACTTCACTATCTGAACACATTAAATGTGAGATAAGTGTTAACAACTTCTACTGTTCATATTTATTACTGTGCAAAAGTTTTAAACCTTTATGTCTTTATGTTTAGCTTCCAATGAGTCAAAAATTGGTCATGATTAAAATTTCTTCAGTTTAAGGTTTTTCTTTATATTTTGCCTTGTTTTCATTTTAGTGCCACAAATATGGTTTAAATGTGTTTAGAGTGAAATAACAGAGCTACAAATAAATAACAAACTGGAACATTTTCGAGTAAAAAGATTTATTTAATGAGGTGAAATCAATTTAAAACAACACTGCCAAAGCCTCCGAACTGGCTGCTTTTCCATTTTTAAGGGATTAATTCTGAGTGTAAAAACTTAAAAAAAAAAAAAAAAGGACAGTGATGGAATCAAGGACGAAATGATGAGGAATCCTGATTTGAAACTCAGAACCGTCCTGAACGCTCTCTGTCTCTGGGACGACGTCTATCATGGTCGCGGCCACCACCCCTGCCTCTATCTCTGTCTCTTGATCGGGACCGAGACCTGTGGCGGCTGTAGATAAGAAGAAGAAGAAAAAGTCTAATAATGTCAACGGGAGATGAAAGTTTTAAAGTTCTTGTTGGATAGTGACAGCGTGTTCGTACCCCTTTCTGCGACGCCCATACAGCTCTCTCCTCAGCTCACGTGAGATGGGTTTCAGATGCATGAAGTTACAGAAGCCACCACGGGTGCATTCCCTGTACACAGACAAAATAAACGTTACTGTAGATAGCAAGTTGCTTTTTGTTGTTGAATTCAAAGATCAGTGTCAAAGCATAAAACAGTTACCAGAGTCAAAAAGTGTTAAATGTTTTTTCTAACAGTTGTTATGGTGGTTTTCCATCCATCCATCATCTAAACTCACGTATTGGGTTGGAGGGAGCTGGTGTCTGTCTCATAGACTAATTTCCTTGTTCACTGGCTGGAAATTGGTTTTAAAAAACAATAAAACCTGTATTTTTGATCACAACACTTAAAATAAAGAAAATATAAACTTGCTGCAAAAGATTTATTGGCTCCACGTTTAAACTGTTTAAATAATCACATTATATACATTATATACAGGCCTATTCTATCCGCAATGGATATATTACTGATTTGATCGGTAATAACTTACCAATTGTTGAAATACAGATTTATTCTGACTGGACTGATGAGTAAAAAGTCTGATCAGGACCAAGAACACTGTTAGTTACTGCCATGTTAAAACAGCCTCAGTATAAAAAAAAATGTCAGTGTTTCATTCAAATGATAATTTTTAAACCTTTTACACTGTCAGTTTGACATTTCATGGTTATTTACAGATATAGATTTTTGTGGCAATACACACATGGACGCGTGTGCACGCGCGCACACACACACACACACACAGAGAGAGAGATGCACTGCTGTCTCTTCTTTCTCATTAGTGGAACTTGATCGATAAATTTGCTAAGAAAAAGCACCTTGCAAATCTTTTTTCTTCTCCACTTCAAATGTTTACACAGTGAAAGTAACATTACATGTAACGCTTCACATTTACGTGCATACATTTTACCTGCTTAAGAGCTACCTGCAGGAAGGCAGGGAGGAGGAATGTTACGCTGTAGGTTTGGTATCTCTGCTTTTCGACACTGACTGATTGAAACTGATGCATCATGTTGTCAGATATGAGTACTACACGTGCCACGCATTTGCCACAGAACTCACTTGCTGCCTGTATGCTGTGTTCACAAAAACAACAGAGACGCTATCGCAGCTGCTTCCGGAAGCAGCGGAAAAATAAATAAAATAAATCTCTGCATTTTGCAGATGTGGTGCTGGAATTTCAGCCATGGCGGAGCGCCACGGTTAAGTCTCCATATAGGGAAACACTGAGGTTGGTAACTAAAATGACAATGTTTCAGTGCTGTGAGCTGATTGATTTTAAAAATGCTGGTGAGATTTTAGTTTAGTGTTTTTGACACCTCCATGTTTGTTTAAAATGTAAATTAATCACATGTAACTGACAATGGAGACATTAAGCCTGGTTCACAAGGCAGGATTTTAACAGTGTCACAAGAGCATCAAACCGTACACACAGCTAAAAAAATTTGGGCATATTCGTGTTCTGGTCCTACTGTGTGGCCACATAACATGATGAGACACACTGACCGATTTCATTTGCCACATTCTCAGTATAGATAGCAATTCTCACAAAAAAACTCAGAACCTCATGAGATCTGTGTGATTTCTGGTTGAAATCTGCGCGCTGCTGGTTGACAAATGCCACAGAACCTCAGAAAAAGCCTCCCATCACCTTGCTTTCTGATTGGCTACAAGATGCACTGAGCTGGCTGCATGATCAGTTCTCTTCACATCACATCACACACGCTGCAAATTCAGGCCAAGACAATTCAATGTGTTGGATCCCCAATTTGCAATTGGAGGTCCTTGCGATCAGATCTGATCACTCTTAACACCACACACGGCAGGAATATCGGTTAGGATTATCTAAGGACCCCTTCCAATAACCAGGGCTTGTCAGAAGGGGAAAATTGGCATGAAAATCCTGCCGTGTGAACCCGGCATAAGGGAAATCCTATAGGTTGACTTTAATATACAGTTAAACCCAAAAGTCTAAAGCCTCTGTTACCATGGTGACTGAACCGTGCTTAAAGTGAGCCTATTTTGTAATACTGAAAGTTCAACTTTTAACATAATCCAGCAGGAAGTCTCGCTGTATCCATACTATGTTCTATAACACCAACAGGGGGGGCTGTTTTATGTAACGAGGCCCCGTCCCCTCTATACGACACTCACCCCATCTCATACTGGCGACAACAGGCCTCTCTGAAGTCTGTGACAGGGGAAAGCTCAGCGTGGATGGGTTGGCCATTGAACCACCGATTATTCAGATCTATCACAGCCTTCTCAGCATCTTCTTCATTACGAAACTGCAAAAGAGAAAAAATTTTCAAGGTGTTGGAGTCGAGGTAAACTTCACAACGGTACAAAAAGAATAACAGGCAAGGACGTTAAGGCATAACAGTCACCTTCACATAAACATTTCCAACCAAGTGGTCCCCGAGGTTGTCACAAACGTTCATCTCCTCCACTTCTCCGTACTTTTCTTCCATCTCTGTGAAGACTTCCTGAGAGCAGGAAAAAAACAACTAATTTATACGTAGAATGTATAAACCGTGAGCTATAAACAGCCAGGTGGTGATAAGCTACAAAATGTCCACAAGATTCAAATTCATTTATCATATATAAATCTTTTTGGTGATTTCTTGTAAACTCTCTATTCTAGTTTTAAATCTACATACATGTAAAAAAAAATGAGAGAGAGGGACATCCTACACACTTCTCACTATATACTTTATTTTTTGGTTTTCACTTTAACACAAACAAAAAGAAAATTTATGATTGAAGACGAATTACCTCAAAGAATTCATCATAGTGCTCCTGCATCTCCATGTCACTGACGGTACCTGCAGGTGATGAAAAAGGACAGTAACAAACAACAAAACATGGATGTTGATTCAATGATCAGGTTAAATTTTGTAATGAACAAACAATGAACAAAGCCAAAGTTTAATACAGGATAGTTCAAGGTTTTTTGCCTGTTTTTGTTTTCATTTGCTGTCATGATTGAACTTTTGTCCAAAACTTGTTTGTGCTTCTTCTGTTCCATTATTCTCAAAAATTTAGTTTGTTTAACGGTTTAATAAGTTTAGTTTAATAAAGAATAAAAAAAGAGAAATTATTGCTACATTTTAAGGATAAAATATATAAAACATGACATTGCTTTTTCCTACCCATCCATTTTCTGAACCTGCTTCTTCCTGTTCAGGATCGCAGGTCCCTGCTCAGATTCGAACTCAGGACCTTCTCGCTGCAAGGCAACAGCTCTATCAACTGCGCCACCGTGCAGCCCTGACATTGCTTTTTAACAGGGCAAAAAAATAGACTGACTTCAATGAAATAACTATTACAAAAAACTTTATCAATCATGTCACAGGTCTGTGATGGACCAGCAATTTGACCAGAGTGTAACCCCGCCTCCTGCCAAATGACAGCAGATGAGCGACATCAGCTTCCTATGACCCTGCATGAGAACAAGCAGCTAGAGAAAACAGATCCTAGAGTGTTGTTATAATGTTTAACCTGGTGTCAACAGAGAGAAGATTAAGGTTGTCAAAACAAATGATACCTGGATATTAATCAATATTAAAACTGGTATCTAAATTAGATTTTCTGTTCTATGGTATTCTATAGTATTGATATTTTGGAGTCTTGCATATACACACGCCCCTTCAGAGTACACTGACATGCACAAGTGGAATTGTTCACAGATATTCTGAATTGTGTGCGTGAAAGTGGCTTTTTTAAATGTTTATTTAAAGGTGAAATATGAAACACTTTCATAGAAAACAATATTTTTAACAAAATAATACCTCCATGGGGCATTTAGAGGGGTGTAGAATGAAAATACAGTATTTTCTTTAAAAATTATATTTGAAGTAAAATATATTGTGAAAAGGGGTGCAGCTTAACTTTGTTGGTGCAGACTGCAGGCAGGACTTTTTTTTTAATTTGACATGATTTGACTCGATAGGCATACAAATAGCTTTTTGTTTTATTTTCACTACCAGGTCTCAGACTGATGCTGAGAAATCAGTGATGTCCACAATCAAGCCACTCCAGCCTACATTGCTTACACTCAACATGTTTACATTTCATTTTTGCACAATGAATTAAGGTAGCAAGATAAAAGGAATGGCATTTGTTTTAACTACTTGTTCAATAAATTGGTGTTCTTAAATCACCATAGTATCAAAATTGAGTTTGAAATGTTTGTATTGTGACAACACTAGAAGAGAGACAGAGGTCATCCCTGTTTCTTTGGATTTGAACTCACAGGTCAGACCATCCAACGACTGGGCGTTGTTCTGAGGGTTCCTGTAGATGTTCAGCAGGGCAATTGTCTGAAATACAATATTTTCAGTTTTTATTACTTCATTCAAGCATCACAATCCAACTTGTACAAAGCAAAGTGCAGTAAAAATATCAAATAAGAACAATAAACATAGGTATAACATATATCAGATTTTAAATACAATAAAAAAACTACTGAAGACATGGTGCATAGAAATGTTATTTAAATGTTTAGTATAAATCTCAAGAGAAAGCCGAGGGGCTATGAGTTTACCTGGCTAAATGTTGGCTTGTTGTGTAGTCTGGAGCATCGATCGCCATGTCGACAGGCACCAATTTTAAAATAAAAAGAGCAGTTGACCCTGAAGAAAATAAGAGTTAAAATAAAAAATGAGACGCTGTAAACAAACCCCCAAATATAAAGCAATAACATGTTTGAGAAAAGTTTGAAATGAATTTACTTTGACAAACAAACTGAAATATGGGATAAAATACTACCTAAAATTAAATATACATGTCATTTGAATAATATACTGCCTCAGTTTTATGACAAGTTTATCCTCTTACAGCTGTCATTGTAAACACAGATATATCTGAAAACATATGAAATAAGGCTGAAATTGAGAAACCTGATGCATTCTGCAATTATTTAGCAGTTAATCTCCTAATTCAAGCATCAGTCGTAATTGATTTAATTTATTTATTGGTGTGACGGTTTATTTACAAAAAATAGTTAAAACACAAAGAAAAAATATTTAAAATAAGATCTGACAGTAGTATATAAAGATAATTACGTTTGAGGAAGCTTAAATTACAGGTACCGGTACTTTTGTTGAGAACACTGCTCTCAGCAAGTCTCAGTGAATACATCGGCTGCGAAATCAAGAGAATTAGTTATGGAAAGTCGGAATCTTAAATAATAACAGTTAAAAATTAGTAAATAAAAATGTTTGATGGTCGGAATAAAGGGGCTTGTTCGCTTGAAGACCGGGGTCCACACCATTTATACACTAGCGCACGTAATAGAGCACTAAGTAGGCGGGACTTGTGCTATCATTTTCAACTGTGTGTATCGGCTTATTGTTTCACTGGTCACCACCTTTAAGGAAAATGTGCCGGTGAACAAATAAGGAGCAGACCCAGTCACTACAAACGTTGCCCGGTCAATGGCAACAAAGAAGCATCAAAGCTGACTAACCAGCTGCGAATAATTTGTGGGAAACCTATAATTAAGAATATTTTGTTACTTTTAACAATACGCAGTGTTTTTATTATCCACTATTAATCGGGATTAATTTGATATCGCAAAGCAGTCACGGTACTCTAGTTAGCATGTGTTAGCGCTCGTGGCTACAGCTAATATAATGTTTCCGTCTAAATAAGACTGCGTGTCTTGTTCCGCTAATCAGATTCAAGTTTAAAACTTCTGAGTGACATAATCCTTAACAATAAACCAAGCTAACAATATGTACTTACTTATCTTTCTCTGTCCCAAAAATAGATGCAAGATACTCTGCCATTTTGGCTCGCTAGAGCTCAAACAGGCGACATCAACGACACTTCCGTTCAATTTTCTTCAAAATAAAAGCACAGTTTTCTGACAGAATAAGACAACTTTAAATCTTACTTTACTGCCCCCAATCCATGAAACTACATTAAATCTACAAACTCAATGAGGAAGTCTCACGTAAATTATCTACACAAACACACACACACACACAAAAACATGGTATTTCTGATTTATTTGTATTTTTTTATTTATCAGGGAGAGGTCAGAAAAAAGTTAATAATGAAGAAAATGGTTATAAAGAAGGCGTCCCAGTATTGAACTCTGGGGGGAAAACCCAAGGTGAGTGGTACAGATGAAGAGGAGTCATTCTGGACAGTGAAGCTTCTGTCAGCCAGCCAGATATGAACAAAACCAGTCTAGCACTACACCCTTAAGACCAATCCAGGAGTCAAAGCGCTCAATCAGGACGGTATGATTGACAGTATTGAGTGCAGCTGAGAGGTCAAAAAGTAGAAGAACATGACAGCCTAAATCATTAGCAGTTAGAATGTCTTTTAGTACACGAAAGTGAGCGGATTCTGTACAATACAGAGGTCTGTAACCAGACTGGAAATGGTCTAATAAACCATGTCCATCCAAGTATTGCATTAATTGATCATAACCAACTTTCTCATCAAGAAAACCATACTACCAAACTATCTATAAACAAAAGTTATTTTAAATGTCAGCTGATAATTATTTGTTCATAAATTATTCCAGCAATAGTAATAAGCCCCTTTTTTGGTACCAACATTTTTGGATCATCAGGAAATTTCTTCCATCTTTCATTGTCTCTAAATAAAAAGAACAGAAGGGCAAATGCCAAACAATTACATCATGTTCTTCATTAGCAATAAACTCGGCAAAAGCAGTGTTTTCTTTCAGGTACTATGCTCTTCTTGACTCATGAGGTTTCACAGATTTTATTTGTAGAAATTTACCTTATTAAGCAAAATCTGTTTGTTTGCTTTGAACAACTGTGCTTTGCTTTAGGTCACAGCAAGAACCAAATGTGCAGAGAATCTTTTGACAAAAAACCTGGAATCTAAAAATGTATTGTTTACAAAACTATGAATGTTCGTTAAAATACAAATTTCAATGGTGATTTCACAAATAAGAACAATCACTACTTTATTAAAAGACAGAAAATTATAAAACAAGTCTTTATGGTTTGGATCAAATATTTTTATTTTGCAAAGTCTATTGTGCCAAACGTTTGGGAAAATTCAAACAATAATTGCACACCTCTTATTATATAAAGAACATGATAGTCTCTGTGGATATCTAATGATGTAATGAAAAATATTCAACCAATTCCAAATATTTTTACAAACGTTAAACAGATGCTTCACAGTTCGTTATTTAAAGGGACTGTATCATGCTATTTTACAGTTTTCAACGTCTTGGATCGGCACATATATGATAAAACCTTACTGTTTGAGTTATATTTACTTCATTTGTCCTGAAATATAACTTATATTCTTGAGTTATTCTTTGACCAGGAAGTAAAAACGCTTGGTTTACCTAAAACCCCGCCTCCCAACTGTGAGTGCAATTGGGCTGTTTAGAAACACTAATTAAACTCCTGTAACTCTCGCAGCCAAATGCACATATTCGACGAGACATTTTTTAGAATGAAATACAACGAAATGGAGGTGCTAATTTGTCAGAGGATGCTCGGTGGTGGAGTGAAGAACAGTCCACTCGCGACTGGATGCGAGCCGACCCGGGAGATGACACCAAGACCGGATAGGTATAGTATGGAAAGCCAAAACAGGTGAGGTGAGGCCGCGACTGTACTCGCTGACTGCGAGACCAGCAGCGGAGAGCGGGGCGGACTGAGAGAGAGATCGACCGGGACAGGTCTGAGGAAAAGGCTGGATTACTGAGGCAGATAAAACCGGACGTATGACTGAGCGCTGTAAGGGTGAGTGACTGAGTCTTTTATCCGGTGGTGGGACGGGCTGCGGTGATGTGGAGCTCAGCTGTAAAGCTGGAGTGGAGTCATACTGATATGTGATGAGCAGGGTCGAGTTGATAAGTCTTTATTAGCAGCTCATGCTAATAAAGAGCAGCAGGTGGTTGAAGTGTGGGAACTCTGGGCTGCAGGTTAGACATCTGCCATGATGAGCTCCTGACAAATTGCTTCGGACTCTCACCGCTCACCTCGTACCTGAGAAAACAGGGGGAGTGTTTTTTTTACTACAGGGGCAGCAGGGATTGGTCAGGGACTTCCTGATGCGACACCGTGATGTAACGGGGCTCAACTCAGCCGTTTTACATTAGCGAGTAAAGCAGCTACTCAGAGATCAGGATTCAGGAGGATTACTCAGGAATGCACGAATTAAGCCAAAAACCACTCTGGAGGTCTTTTAAATAAAGAAATAGCATCACAACATGGTTAAAAGCTCCAAAAAGTGGATTTGTCATGATACAGGACCTTTAATACCATTTCAAAATAAAATCACCTTGGAAAAGATATAAAACATGCACACAGTGACAGCATAGCATGCATTATTACGACAAGGCAGTAAACTCAAACGAAAGAGTAGAAGAACAAGATGATCATTTCCGGACAATGTCAAATGTGTGTCAAACTTTCTGAAAAAAAAACGCGATTTTAAATTTAGTTGATTAATGCAAAGAAAGTGGGATTACGATTATCTAACTCACACGTAGAATTATTTTCTAAATATAAAGTAAATTCTCAAACAGATGACACAGTCGTTTACTGTAAGATCCACTTGGATTTTCTCTGCAGATTCAGCGTTTATTATAAACATTACCAGTTAGTCTCCGCCCCTCCGACACTGTTGGCCCAAAACTTGCAAGAAACGACTCGACCGTCTGGATTTGGACAGTTTTACGAACTACAGTTGAACATTTTTCCGATCAATTAAAGTCAGAGCGTTGTAAGGTACGGATATTTTGAACACACACGTCTTTTAGGAGAAATTAATGTGGCTACGTGATGTGGATCTGCCTACCCAGCCACAACTTCCCGCTATTTTGCAGCTATGCTAGCAAAGCTAACCTAGCTAGCTGTTTTTGATCACTAGTCAGTTTGGTGGGATGAATCCGCCCACCTATTAGTCAGATATGCACTGCTAGCGAAGTTAAACTGAAGCTGAACCGACACTCTCTGCTACAGACAGATATTTGTGGTGTTTCCTCTTCGCTGGAAAACAGAGACAGCGTCCAGTGAACTTTAGCTGGGAGCAAATAGGTAACGCTGAGCAGACGCAGTTCATGCGAGAGGCTGCTGCTGATCCAACTACACTCAGATTTATAGTCCATTCTTCTTGTGATGGTTGTAGTTTATCAATAACCGAACGTTATTATAGTAAATCTGTTACATTGCAGTGAGAATCGAATGCTAGTTGTTTCTCTATAAGTCAAGTTGTGTTTATCGGAGCTGCTCTCGGAAGTCTTACAACGCCTGGAAACATTTAGCCAGGATTTCCGGCTCCTTTCATTTGCCCTATGCTGTTTTGTTTCCGTTTATTCTATTTCCGTTTTAAAAACTTTTTACGTCCAGAGTTACAATGTGCTCTAATAAAGATTTGTTAAAGTCACGAATCGAAATTTGGTTTTGGGATATTTTATCGGTTGTTTAGCACGCGGTGACGGACGGTTGTGATGCCCTGCCTCGCCCCTCGCTGCTATTTTGTAGCTAACTTGTTTAACGCTGGTTGTGTTTGGCTATATCCACACTGTCTGAGTGTTTTGTGGTTTTGCAGCTGGTAGTTATAGTGAATAGTTACAACTGGGCAGTGTTATTGTTTGTTTCTCACGGC
This sequence comes from Pachypanchax playfairii, assembly GCA_006937955.1. Taxonomy (NCBI): domain Eukaryota; kingdom Metazoa; phylum Chordata; class Actinopteri; order Cyprinodontiformes; family Aplocheilidae; genus Pachypanchax; species Pachypanchax playfairii. The sequence continues at coordinate 260,175 of SSNP01000178.1, read as the reverse complement.
CTTAAAACGCCATAGCCGCCTCGCGCTCGAGTTAGCTTCCATTAGCTAATAGTGAAGCGTTCTGACGTCCAATGAGTCGAGGCTCAGAGGCCTTTTCAGCAGAGCCGCTCTGATAAAACTGTCTCACTTCACAGTTTAAAAAGCCTCAATACAGTTTAATGTCTGTGTTCACTGGTACAAATCTGTCTTGTATGAAACTGCAACAGACTTTTCCAAATTTAGAACAATGCATTTCATATATCTGTGTGCCATTGATTAAATTATATAATCAAACGTATGTTTTATAATTCTTTGTTACCCTATGTATTGCTTTTTTAGCATTTTGTTAAAACAGCAACAACTAGGGGATTAATTATTCTGTTAATTCAAAGGTGAATTATTATTTTTATATAATATGTATCATTTGAGGAGGCTATGTTCAGAAAGTGCCATCTGATCTTTGTTCTGTTTAGCTGATATGACAAAATAATGAGACACAACCATATGATGTTAGTTTTTGTATGATATGTAATTTTAAGTAATCACATACAGTACAAATGTTTTTAAGTATCACATTATTTTCCAAGGACCCCAGACTTCATGCTTTTTTATGCCTGAATGACATTGACATATATTGTGAAAATATATTTCAGAAACCTTAGAAAGCACAAAGTTATATTGAGAAAGAAAGTGGATGTTTTATAAACTGTATACATCATCTATAAACAGGGGTGCGCATAATATTTTTGGCCTGGTTTTCAGAAGAGAACCTAGGGTTGTTGCTTGGTCCTCACATTTTTAAATGTGTCTCGCTGTGTCTCTTCCGAGCTCCTCTGCTTTGTTTTTGGTTTCATCAAGCTTCAAATTCAGTCTGTTTACTTTACCTGGCTCTATATTTGTTTCAATAAAAATCCTTTAATTGTTGAAAAAATCAAGAGAAACCAGGAAAATATAAAAATACTGGTAAAAAAAAAACCTTCAGAGTTCAGGTTGGATTGTTTACAGGTTTGATTGTTCACTTTAATCTACATTTAACAGTTTGGTGTTGAAATTTATTAGTCAGCTGTTGGGGCTTCTGATAAAAAGATACAGTGGACAGTTATGGGGCATTGACTGCATATTCCATGGTGCTTTGCGCGCATTCAAAATGGCGCGGATCACAGACAAATACGCTGATACTGTTGATTAAAACAGGTGGTTTTCTGTATTTTATAGCACAAAAAGGTAGTTATACACGTCTGTGCCACGATGGTCTATTTGTCTTATTCAGTGAATTTTTTCAGTTTTGACGCGATGCAGAATCCTGCAGTCAGCTGCACTGATCTGACTGACTGAAAATCCGTCACACTGGCAAACTGATACACAGAGACAGAGAGAGACGCAGCATCAGCTGATCAGCTGGAACTTCGGCGCTCTGGCTGAGAAACATATCAGTCAAACAAAAGAAGTCAACGGGATTCTTCATTTATTTGACAATGAACCCCGCCTCTGATTAACCTAAAAATTCACGCAGCTCAGCCAAACCAATGTTAAGTACGCAAACGCGTGTTGCTTTTCATCTGGTGCGCATTTTATATTTTGACAGTGTGTGCGGACCTGCGGACCACTTATGTGCACCCCTGTCTATAAATAAATTGTCTTATTATTTTGTAATACTTCCTGCTTCTGTTTGCAAGTGATATTAATGTGACACGAAGCTGGAAGATAAATCCCTGTAAAACTTACCGTCACTTCTGTCCTTCAGCTATCACCAAACAGAATGGATAAAAGTGAGTCAGAGGAGATGATAGAGATAGAGATCGATGAGCGGGAGAAGCAGGCATGCCTGGAGGAAGGGTAAGCTAAAAGTAAAAACACAAAACAGATTCCTGTGCATTGAATGTTTTTGTATAACAGCCAAAACTCTCTTTATTTTATTCCCCTTATTATCTTTTATTTAAAGAGTTGAAGAGCAAACCATCACCACCTCTGATCTGATTCAGCAAGATATTGACATCAACGAGCCAATCGGCAATTTGAAAAAACTTCTGGAGCCTCGCATTCAAATCTCACTGGACGCATTTGACATCTGCTTGCAGGATATTCAGGTATGAATTAACAAAAAAGTCCTGTTGGGGTTTATTTACTAGTATGTAATTTTTGATTGAAGTTGGCATCAGTTGAAGTAGAAAGTTTAGGTTGACGTCTTGTTGCTTTTTCTTTCTAAGCTTCATCCAGATCACAGTCTCTTTGATCAGGGTGTAAAAACAGATGGTACAGTCCAACTCAGCCTGCAGATTATAGCCAAACCAGGTACTAAAAAACCTTGAAATCTTGACTTGGTTTATATTGAAACCAAATGTCATTAAACACCACAGGTCTGATTGTTTGTGTTTGTATTTTGTCTAGGAGAGGAAAAGCTAAACATTTTGGAGATAGTGAAGCCAGTAGAAACGGTGGAAGTAGTGATTGATCCAGATGCAGCAGGAGAGGACGGCTCATTGGTGGAGGAAGGACAGCTCATTGCAGTCGAGAGGTCCGCCCTGTCTGATGAGACCTCAGAGCAGGTCACACGTTGGGCCGCAGCACTGGAAGGTTATCGTAAAGAGCAAGTCCGACTCGGCATACCGTACGGTGAGGAGCTGTTTCATTAATCAACCTTAATGATGTGGAGAACAGGACAGTTAATCATGGGAGCCTCTCTGTCTGTGCTCAGACCCCATGAATTGGACAGCTGATCAGGTGATCCACTGGGCCGTGTGGGTAATGAAGGAGTTCAACATCGATGAGATGGAGATCGGCAGTATTCACATCCCCGGCCGGGAGCTCTGCGGTTTCAGCCAGGAGGAGTTTCTACTCAAGGTGCCCAACGGAGAGATCCTGTGGAGTCACCTGGAACTCCTGCGCAAATGTAAGTCGTCTGAAAATATTGGCAGTCCTATATTTTCAAACCAGAGGCTTGTAGAGAGTACAAGTTCTTCTTTTTGTTTGTTTCAGATGTGTTGGCCAGCCAGGATCAGAGTGGAGGGGATGCCACTGTCACTATTGATCAGCGTAAGTGTTTTTGTGAAAATGTCTTTTAGATCAGTTTAATTCACTTTGACATGACGCAAATAACTGGATTTGGCTTGTTGTGTGTTACTCAGATTATCCTGTATGACATGATGCAACCCCAACCCCCCCCCCCACAGTGACGTGAACACAGTCACTAACACCCGCTGCATTATCTTATCCCTGCAGATTTATTACCTGTGCTTGCAGCACAGCCGGTAGATGTTCAAGTTTATTTAAGCAGAAATTAGAATATAAAGTTGAATCGGCTGCTGCTTTGGCTCAGATTACTGTAAACTTGCAGATTGCTGATTTTTATTGCTTTTCTCTCCAGCTGTGCAGATAATTCCAGCTCAAGTGAGCACGCCTACTGCCATAAAGGTGCTGAAACAGAACCGTGGCCCGAGGGCGCCCCGGATTTCAGGAGAAGAACGCAGCTCGCCTGGCAATCGCACAGGTAGAACGCAGAACACAAGCTCTGAACTGCTGACTTCAGATGCTTCATCACCACATTTGGGGTTTGTCACTGGCAGGCCTTGTTGGCACCGCTTTCATTCCCTTAAGTTAAGATTTGGGTGGCTATGGCTCAGGAGAAAGAGCAGTCGTCTTCCACTAGGAAGGTTGGAGGTTTCATTCCGGTGTCCCCTCCACATGTCGAAGTGTCTTTGGGAAAGACACTGAAGCCCCATGTAGCCCCATTTTTTGCAAATTAGGTTGTGTTTGTGTGTGTGCACGTGTCAATGGGTGAATTTACCTTTTGGTGTAAAAACTCTTTGAGTGGCCAGTAAAACTATAAAACAAATACAGAACGGCACTGAAAAGTCAAGAGGTGGAGTTTTGTGTTACTTCCAATTTTTAGCCCCAAACCTTTTTTTCACCCTCTGTTGCCAGGTAACAATGGTCAGATCCAGTTGTGGCAGTTCCTGCTGGAGCTGCTGACGGATAAGGATGCGAGAGACTGCATCTCCTGGGTCGGCGAGGAGGGAGAATTTAAACTCAACCAGCCCGAGCTGGTGGCTCAGAAATGGGGCCAACGTAAGAACAAGCCTACCATGAACTATGAGAAGCTCAGCCGCGCCCTCAGGTTTGTTTCTGCTCTTATAGTTCATGTTTTTATGGTATTTATAGAACTAAAAGTTCAGATTAATGATGAATTGGTTGTTATAATGTTTACTGGTAACCCTTTTGGTACCAAAGTAGCAAAATTGCAGCATCTACCTCACCAAATGAACTGGTACCAAACAGGTTTTTAAATATATGGTTGTTTCTATGTGCCACCACTAGATGGTGGACATATACATCTCTAAGCCCGGTCCTGACCCGATAGGTTTTCAGATTTAACAAGCCCGAACCCGGCCCAGCCCGCCCCCTTTTTTTGTGCATGATCGAACAATGCAGTAACAGTTGACCTTATTTTGACATAAAAAAAAATCATGGCTGTGTTTTGTTGTGCTCTGGCGAAGGTGGTGACGGAGGTCAAATCAGGTCAGATAGATTTAGCCAAAGTGTCATTGTGCTTTGAACCCAAACTAGACATTACTGATGGTTTCATATATTGTGTTGTGTTGTTTATGCTACAGCTGCATTGGTAAACAGGTGACAGTTTATTTTCTGAAGGAACCAGATTGTTTATAAAACACATTTCAGGTTTTAGTCCTCAGTGCAAAACAAGCTCATTAAACACCAAATGTTATTGATTTCTCACATTGCACTTTTCTTTTTGTTCAGATTTTTTCAGTTTCACGTTTTAAGTTTAGTTTTTAGTAATAAAAGGGAAAGTTGAAGTTTAGTTCAGGAATTACTTCTTATTCATGGTTAGTGCTAACCAGTTTGTTACTTAAAATGAGACGTTTGTCTCAGTAACACAACATTGTGATTTGTTTTCCACATTATTTTAGGTATTACTACGATGGGGACATGATCAGCAAAGTGCAGGGGAAGCGCTTCGTCTACAAGTTTGTGTGTGACCTGAGGACTCTGATTGGATACAGCGCGGCTGAGCTCAACAGCCTGGTGACGGAGTGTGAGCAGAAGAAGATGGCTCGGATGCAGATGCACGGCCTCGCGCAGCCCATCACCACAGTTACCCTGGCAACCACCACTCTAGACAAGGACAGCTGAAGGAGGTCACACCCCCAGTGTTTCAAAATGTGCCCTCCACCGCTGACTGGAAATCTGATCGGTCCCTGATCAGTGCGGATTGAAATACTTTGACATTGTCATCAGTTTGATGCGAGTGCGACAGGCAGGTGAAGGTTTTCTAGCTTCCCTTAGCTTTACCTAACCGGAGAGAACGTCGTCATGGTTACCGTTTGGTGCCTGAAAGCTGGAGTGTGACTGAAGACCCAGTTAAAAGTTGTTGTTCAGGATCTTTTCCACTGTAAATATTGATACTTCATGTTTTTGATAGCCTCACAAGGCAAGTGTATTTTCATATTTTTCATTTATTAAAAACCCATTTTGTATTTTTATTTCATGTACGTTTCTTAACTCTCTATGTCCACTGGGGGGTAAAATTAGTTATAAAAATTTTCTAAATAGCTTTATGTATTTTTTAGGACAAAAAACAAACAACCAGACATTAATATGTACATTCAGATTTTATTCATGACATGTTGCGTGTAGAAAGCTTTTCTTACTTTAAGCAAATGTTTCATGAAACTCCACAAAGAGGAAAGTCACTGAATCAGTGAAGAGGAAAAACATTTTAAACATTCGCCTGATTAAGAGCCTAGTTGGTGTCTGTACACTTGTTGAGGTGATATGTGTTGTATTTCAATAATAGTAATAATAATAATAATGTCACATTCATGTTTAAGCACTGAGAGATGAATAAGTCTACTGGGAGTGAGATGGGTCGTCTGTTGCCTGGCGCTGAGGACTATTACTACAGATATTCAGGCAAAGAAATATTCACCACAGAAGAAACGAGCACTGTACATGTTTACACAGCTAATGTAGAAAAATAGAACATGAGATTTAATGAAGGAATGTGGAGACTGAACCATCTGAGAAACACAGTGAGTCTAAAACTGCACACCGACTCCTGCAGCGCACAATATTACAATTAAAGCAAGAGGATAAATGTGAGACAAATGATTGTGAAAGCAGGACAGTGAAAACAAAACCTCCAGCATCCAAATATTTACAATCAAGACAGCAGAAGGTTCCATCCAGAATGATGTGCTTTCCTTAAAAGTGTCTAAAGCTCCATCTTAATCCTTTTCAAAACAGAAATATAATACAACAATATTAATATTTGGTGATAATAATCACATTTCAAAAATGACTTAGTGCATAGAACGCAAACAGTAACACGATCATTTTCCTTCCAGATTCTGAGACGCATCGTGTAATACAGGAAGTGAGTATTTGGCCCATGCAGCTAACAGTGAAAGCGTGTCGATGAGCGAGACGGTTCATTTAAAGCAAATCTGTAACTACCAAACAGAACAGATCCAGAATACTTGATTTTCTTCTTTATATCACAAGATCACAAAGAAGTCACTAAGAAATATACAATCCTGCTAAAGTATTTAGAGAGAAAAAAAAGAGGGGGGGGGTACCCCCCAACACATACAGTATACTTTCAGTCATCAATATTGCCATGCACTACATTTACTTACAGCTAATCTCTGTCTTAATATATTACACATAAAAAACATTAAATATTTTTAGCTTTTATATATTTTGACTGAGTATATATAGATTTTTATTTTGTTTTTTTCTTCTCCTTTTTTGTAAAACAGTTGAAACCCGTCACTCGTGCAGTAAGGAGCTCCCGCATCCATGTTTTGAGAGCGAATGAGTGTGTGGGGCAGTTTGACTTCAATTTACACATTGTTTTTTTAATTTATTTGTTCTTTTTGATTCGTCTCAGCTGTGAGGGCAGTAATGTCATTAAACAGGAGGCTCGAACGCCTCGGAGACTTGTGATTGGCTGAAACGTGCAGGTAAACCAAAGTACCCTTGTCTAACATTTGATGGGGAACTTTAGCTCTATATAATCAAGTCAAAAATAAAAAGGGGTCAATTTCTTTTTGTTTCATGCCAGTTTCTTTTGGCCAAAAACCTCTGAATGAAACATGCAGACGTGTCTTGTCTTTAATATGAACGAGGAACAGGATGAGAAACTGAGACATGTAGGAGCTGAGGGATCAGGACGGATCGGGCCAAAGGTGTGACGAGAAAGAACTGCAGGAATCATCGTAGAGCAGTTCTTCAGTTCTGCATCTGCTCAAAGAATTTATAGGTGGGATTCTCGTAGCCGTTCTGCTGCATCTTGGCCAGGTGACGTTCCTCTGGTGTCACCGCTGCGTCCACCTTCAAACACAGGAAGGAAATTTGTAAAGAAACGAATCACACAGGAAAACACGTCAGCTTTGTATTTTTAGTTGTTTACCTCGATTACACCATGATGAATGGAAGTGTATTGTTTCTTCCTCAGCATCACCAAGGTGATAACGATCACAGTTGCTATGACAACCCCTCCAACCATAAGCCCAATAATGGCACCCTTGTTGGACCCCACATCCTCAGCAAAAAACACCTACCAGCCAAAGAAACAAAGATATTAGAAAGATACCAATAAAACCCCAATGCAGAGGACGAGGCTGAAGTTGGTTTCCATTTCTAGCTTTCGATTTGGGAAATGGCTAAAGGGAAATTACACCAAATATTGCTCTAATCTAGTGTAATTGTCCTTTAGCCATAACCCTAACCCCAATCAGAAGCTAGAAATGGAAACCAACTTTAGCCTCGCGTGCAGAGGGAGAAAATTCACACACCAGTTTCTGATGGTAAACTTCGTATCCAGCACTCTGTCGGTCTTCAGTCTCCATCCGAACCTCTGGCTTCAGGGCGGAAACTGAAAGCAAACAAATGTAAAATACACATAAATCTTTGTCTTACGTAAAAATACAAATGAATGAACTATCACGATGAATCTTATATGATGTGTCACAAACATATGATGCAATTTGAGGTAAAAATTCCCTCTATTATAAATCAGACTATGAAATCAATGCTTTTTAATATCAAAAACTGAGTTCAGTTTCATGTTTTATTTGAATAAATAGTTTAGAAATGAATCTTCAAGAGGCTTTTCTTCTTTGTAAAATTGAAAATGTATTTTTATGACTGCATACAGTCACCGACCCCATTGTCAGATAAAACCTGTTCAGCTGCTCATTAAACTCTAAATCTGGACACAAACAACAAAAGAAAATATGATAAAGATGCTCTCACACATACCATGTTATGTGTCACTGTTTACAACACGGGAGGCTTGATGTAAACAAATTCTACACAATTAGTTGGTATTTATGTTTAAATACAAATGTTAACTGAAATTATTGCAGATAATATTCTTAAACATTTTCCTGCTTTGTGCTAAAAACTAAAGAGTGTTGAACAACATAAAACCACCAGACAGCTGTTGAGATGTTTTAAATTAGGACTATATGAACATGTTGAAGGTGCATCAGAAGTGTAGTGCAGATATTTACCGGGTCGTGTTGGGAGTCCTCTTTCTGGATTGGGACGAGCATCCACAGGTTCAACTACAGTAAAAATAAAGAGTTAATATAAGAGTCAATTAGATTAAAGGTGCAATAAAGAATTTTACAGTGAAATAATCACCCAACAGTCTAATGTCCCACTGATGTAGAAAGTAAAGTTACATTTTAACAGATTTTGATTTCAGCCGGCTGGGTGGTCGCCAGTTTCTGTTATTTTATAAATGCTGTTCTGGGATGGAATTGTTTACAATAACTATTCCACGTCCAGACTTCCTGGTTCCATAGTGAATCACATGTGAGCCTGAAAGGTTGCCAAGTTTTCAACACAAGCAGTTGCAACTTGCTGTTCTGTCACTGGTCCGTCAATGTCAACCCGGCAGAAAAATCAGGGAGTGAGTGGCTGAGAGCGGACAGTTTTGTTTTCCTACAATCACTGCAGCGCTTTGATTTGACCACAAGGGCTAATTCTTACATATTTTACCTTTAAATTCTTTAAGTTGCTTTAACATTTAATAAGAAAATCTAACAATTCAAAAAGAGAAATGAACAGGTGTCTGTGTGTGTGTGTGTGTGTGTGGGTTTGTATTTCTGACCTCCTGAGGACCCGTTTCCTGACTTTTACTATCTTTCTGGGGTCTGAGGGTTCTTGTGGGGACCGAAGCCTGGTCCCCATGGGGGGGACTCCCCTTTTTAGGGTTAGGGGTTAGGTTTATAGGTATGGTGTGAATAGAGTTTTAGTTAGTCTTAGGGTTAGTTATAGATCAGTAATGGTTAAGGTTAGTAAAAGGGTTTGGGTTAGGTATAAATCTAGTTACTAAAATCAATGGAAGTCAATGGACGGTCCCCATAAGGATACCAAAACACACTTGTGTGTGTGTGAGTGTTACCGTGGTTCTCTGTGTTTGGCTGGTTGAAACTCTCTGGGTGAATGAAGCCCAGTCCATCCAAGCCAGGAGCAGAGCTGTAGGTCTGATCTGGCATCAGAGCGTCATTCCCATAACTCACTCTACCATCCACCTGTAGGTACAGAGGAACACTGTCCACTAATGAGTTACACATAAAACTCCAAAGTAAACACGGGGTCTAGTGATTAATTATTTCTGCACCTCTGATCTAACAGTTGAATCTTTTTGATTATAAAATGCCTAAAAAGCGCTAAAAGACCTGATCAGATAAGCTCTCATGAAGCCATCTTTCAGTTTCTTACTGTATTTTTATCAGCATCTGATTCTGTGTGTGTGTCGTGACTTTGTTTCATGTTTTTTGTTTTCATTAGAAGGAAAGTTTCTATATGCAGGATGCATATGTGAGCGGGAGCAGCCTGACTCACCCGTCCATCGCTCTGCAGGGAGGAGACTTGCTGAGATACCTCAGACTGAACCCGCTGCACTATAATTGCTGCAAAGAAAAAAGAAGCAGAACGTGAGAGCTGCAGGATGATAAATGGCGGCAGAGACGATAGAAGTTAGTGAGAGGAGGGAAGTCAGGTTGCTTTCTCTTAATGTCCAGCCAACTGGTTGTAGGAATCATTTCATGTTTAAACTCCACCGCTGATGTAAACTCCCCGTGCTTTGGTTGTAAAGATGAGGATTAAGGTAATAAAACAAATTTATTTCTGATTACATCACGACAAAGATTATCTGTTTGTACTTTAGGCGTCTGAAACGCCTCCACACATTTTCTTTCCAACATTGTTGTGGGAGTCTGACTCACCAGTTCCCTGCAACTTTCTCAGCAACCACTTGGCACCATGACTACTCTGTCTGAACGGAGACACTTTTTACTCCGGGAGTCTTTTTTAGTCAGAATTTCACTTCTGCAACTGAACCCACCACCAGGAACTGCTCACAGACCACCTCACAATTTTTCAATTTGAAATCAAGAAAGTTCCAGTGAATTTTTTTCTTAATCACAGTTAATAAGAACACTTACCAACTTGTTTTTGGATCTCATTAGCCACACTGGGCACCTTGTACAGCAGACCTATGGACTGATTCATCCTCTCATCAATCACTTGTAGGTGGGTCAGAACCTGAAAGAGTAAAGAAAGTTGATAACAATCACCTACATAAACTTCCTTCCTTCCTTCCTTTATCCATCCATCCATCCATCCATCCATCCATCCATCCATCCATCCATCCATCCATCCATCCATCCATCCAATTCTCCGCTTATCTGGGGCCAGGTTGCGTGGGCATCATTCTAAGCAGGGAACCCTAGACTTCTCTACCCAGCCACGTTGGCCAGCTTCTCCAGGGGAATACTGAGGCGTTCCCGGGATAGCCAAGAGATATAGTCCTTCCAGCATGTTCTGGGTCTTCCCCCGGGCCTCCTCCTGGTGGGACGTGGCCAGACCACCTCACCAGGGAGACGTCCAGGAGGCATCCTGATAAGATGCCTTAGCCACCTCAACTGACTCCTCTGAGTTCTTCCTGGATAACCGAGCTTCACACTCTTATCTCTAAGTGAGAGCCCAGACACCCTGCGGAAAAAAATCATTTTGGCCACTTGTATCCGCAATCTCATTCTTTCGGTCACTACTCAAACCTCGTGACCACAGATGAGGGTAGGAACGTAGATCAACTGGTAAATTGAGAGCTTTGTATTTTGGCTCAGCTCCCTCTTCACAGCAACAGACCAGTAAAGAGCCCACATCACTGCAAATGATGTAATTCTGTTGGCTGCAACGATCCGCCTGTCCGATGCAGCCAACAGAACCCCATCATTTGTAAAGAGCAGAGATGCAATCCTGAGGCCCCTAAACTGGATCCCCTCAACACCTTGGCTGCGCCAAGAAATTGTGTCTGTAAAAGTTATGAACAGAATTGGTGACAAAGGACAACCTTGGTGGAGTCCGACTTTCACTAGAAACGAGTTCGACTTATTGCCGGCAATGTGGACCATACTCTGAGACCGACTGTACGGGACCTAACAGCCCATATTAAAGGGCCTGGTACACCGTACTCCCAGAGCACCCCCCACAGGAATCCCTGAATCACCTTCTCCAAATCCACAAAACACATGTAGACCAGTTGGGCAAACTCCCATGATCCCCCCCAAAACCCTGCTGAAGGTGTAGTGTTCCACCCTTAGTGTTCCACAGCCAGGACGAAAACCACATTGTCCCTCCTAAACCTGAGTCTCAACTATCCGACAAATCCTCCTCTCTAGAATCCCTGAATTCACCTTCCCAGGTGGGCCTAAGAGTGTGATCTCCCTATAGCTGGAGCACACCCTACGGTCCCCCTTTTTGAAGAGGGGGACCACCACCCCAGTCTGCCAATCCAGAGGAACTTCCCCTGATGTCCACGCGATGTTGCAGTGACGTGTCAGCCATGACAAACCCACAACATCCAGAGCCTTGAGAAACTCAGGGCAAATTTCATCCACCCCCAGGGCTTTACCACCAAGAATCTTTTCAACTACCTTGGTGACTTCAGCCCCAGATATTGGAGACCCCCCCAGAGTCCTCAAACTCAGCTTACTTGCTGGAAGACGTGCCAGTGGGATTGAGGAGGTTTTTGAAGTACTCCGCCCACCGATTGACAACATCCCAAGTTGAGGTGAGAAGCTCCCCACCAGCACCAGCTGTACAGAAGTTCTTTTCCATGGCCTTATGAACTCCTCCCATGCCTGGGCTTTTGCCTTGGTGACCACATGGGCTGCGTCCCATAGGACTCCTTCTTCAGCTTGACAGCATCCCTCACCACAGGTGTCCACCAGCAGATTTGAGGGTTGCCGCCGCGACAGGCACGACAGGCACCAGCAACCACAGCTGCCTCAACAATTTTTTCAAGGTACAGGACATGGTCCACTAAGATTCAATGTCCACCGCCTCTCCCTGGACATGTTTGAAGTTCTTCCAGAGGTGTGAGTTGAAGCTCCTTCTGACAGGGGAATCTGCGAGATGTTCCCAGCAGACCCTCACAATACGTTTGGGGCTGCCAGGTCTGCAACATCAACCCCCACCATTGGAGCCAACGCAGCACCAGGTAGTGATCAGTTGACAGCTCCACCCCTCTCTCCACCCAAGTATCTAAGACATACGGACCCAAATCTGATGAAAAGACAACAAAGTCGATCATCAAACTACAACCTAAGGTGTCCTGGTGCCAAGTGCACATGTGAACACCTTTATGCCTGAACATGGTGTTTGTTATAGACAATCCATGATGAGCACAGATGTCCAAACGCAAACCACCGCTTAAGTTCAGATCAGGAGGCAGTTCCTCCCAATCATGCCTCTCCATGTCTCTGTGTCATTGCCCACGTGAGCGTTGAAGTCCCCCAGTAGAATGTAGTCCCCAGAGGGAGGGCACTCCAGCACTCCCGTCAAGGACCTTAGAAAGGGTTGGTAGTGGGGCGGCTGTGGCTCAGTGGTTAGAGCGGTCGTCTTCCAACTTGAAGGTTGGTGGATCGATCCCGGCTTCCACCGCCACATGTCGAAGTGTCCTTGGGCAAGACACTGAACCCCATCTGCCCCCCGATCTGCGTATCGGGTTGCGTGAATGGTGGGTAAATGCAAAACCTTGTAGTGTTGAAGAGCTTTGAGTGGTCTGAATGACTAGAAAAGAGCTATACAAATACAGGACATTTACCATTTAGTCTGAACTACTGTTTGGTGCAAAAGCAGAAACAATAATCAGCACCCATCCCCACACCGGAAGGCGGAGGGAGGATACACTCTCATTCACAGGGGCAACCCCAACATACAGGCACCAAGATGGGGAACTATTAAAATGCCCACTCCAACTAGAGGCCTCTCACCAGGGGCAACTCCAGAGTGGAAGAGTGTCCACCCTCTTTTGAGGAGTCTGGTTCGAGAACCAGAACTGTGCATAGAGGTGAATCCGACCATATATCTAGTCAGAATCTCTCAGCCTCACACACCAACTCCGGCTTCTTTCCCACCGGAGAGGTGACGTTCCACGTCTCTAGAGCTAGCTTCTGCAGCTGAGAATCGTACTACTAAGGTTCCCGCCCCTGGCTGCTGCCCAGCTCACACTGCACCTGACCCCTATGGCCCCTCCCACAGATGGTGAGCCCATGAGAAGGGGAGTATATAAAAGATATAATATAAACCTAAAACAAATCAACTATTATGGCTGTATAAATGTATTAATACAGGTATTATTAATGTATAATTAATGTATTATGCATGTCTGTGTTTCAGTACCTGAGGTCGGATTTGCGCAGCCTTTTTAGGATCAACTGTGCGGACGTGCTCGTAGTGTTTCAGCGTGTGTTGTCTGTCCTTCTGTTCAGCGCGGACATACTTCTTCAGCAGGCTCAGCACCTGTCGAGGCTGATGAGTTTTGAGAAGAATTATTAATTTAAAAAAATCAATCAAATCGATTGTTTTTCTGTGTAAACCTAGAAACTCAAAACATTTCTCCTCTCATTGAGGGTGCAGTACTTTGTTTATAGGCACATCTGAATATGTGTTTGTACCCGTGGAGGATTGGCCTGTAGAGCGCTGAGGTAATTTTCCAGAGCCAGGCGTCGGCGGCTACTGAGCAGAGCTTCAACACGAGCCATGTGGGTCTCCACCAGCTGCTGTCGCTCCTCTGCTGCCTCCTGCTCCAGAGACTCCACCTTCTCTTGGAAGTGCTGCACGTGCCATTAATTTTACATTCATGATTTTAAATCAGACACCAGAAAACACACAAATAACAGTTTAAAATGAGTTTTAAAGGAAAATATGCCATTATTCCTATCAAATTAAAGATTTAACTGTCCTGAAATCAGATGATGACATATTCCCAATTAAATCTCACTGAACCATTAGGTTACAAAGATACTGAATATTGATAACCTGTTTACAGTATAAGGTAGGGATGCACCAATACCGATACTGGTATCGGGTATTGGCCCCGATACCATCTAATGTACTAGTTTCAGTATTTGTTAAAGTTATCCGATACCATGAACCGATACTTAAAATGTGGAAACTCTGCAATAATTTCACAGAAAATGTTTATTTTTAACTTTTAGTTTTGAAGTCATTTTTATTAAAGCAGAACTAAGTAAGTTTTGCTCTCGCTCTCCCCCTACTGGTCCCCTGTGAAAGCTCACTGTCGTAACGTTCCCCCGCCGCCGCCGCAGACACCCCCCCCCCTCCACCCCGCCGCCGCCCCCCCAACAACAACGCGCAGAGAACGCTTTTGCAAGAAGAAAGAAAAACAAAACCAAGAAAATGTCTCGACAGGTGAGTATTATTGTCATCTTTGCGCTCCTAAGGGTGGCGTTGCTAACAACGGCAAGGGCTTCATGCTTGTATTTATGTACGTGAGTGTGAGTGCCGTAAAGCAGGTTTGTTCTCGCGAGATTAGTCGGGTCCGATCCACTGAAAGTTGCAAGCTGCTTTCAGGACACAGACCCCGGAGGGAGGAGAGGGACCCACGAATCACCCCGCCAAGTCCTTGTTTACCCCCACAGGGACTCTAGAAAACATTTATTGAGGTGAAAAAACTTACTTAGTTCTGCTTTAACATTTTACTTTTTATCTAATTTACTATCATTTGTTGTAACAAGCAGAGAAGAAAATAAAACCTGTCTTCCAATTCATTGCATTTTTTTTGTATAGTAGAAGCATTGGCATTGGTACTCGGTATCTGTAAGTACTCTGATCCAAGTATCAGTATTGTATTGGTTTGAAAAAAATGGTATTATTGCATCCCTAGTATAAGCTGGTGGTCCCTACCTGGATGACAGCTTTTTTGTCAGCACGAGGAAGATTCTTGGACTGTCTCTCTGCCTCCTCCCACTCCCTCATCACCTAATCATTAATAAGATCACATGAAATAGAAATCCTTTTTTAACTTAAATTTAGGCTCTACTTTATAGAACAGACATTTTCATTTCCCAATTGCTGGGTTTTTCATCAGGAGCAAGTAGACACACACACCTGGGACATCTTTTCGCGGTGTTTGGCCTCAAGACTTTCCTTGGCCCTTCTGAAATCGGTGTGTTCATTGTCATCCCCAGGAGATTCGAGGTACTGATCCACAGCATCTGGAGGGCTGGGGGCTACAGTGGGTACTGGGGAGATCAAGTAGGGGGATAAAATTCAGAGCAGAAGGACAGCAGATTGCACAAAATGAAAAAACAGGAAAACCAGTGATTTTTGTCAGTTAAAGAGGCCACTTCACACAAATTTCACGACTTTGTTGTTATTTCTGAAGTGTTAACCTGTATTATGAAAAATTTAATATCTAAAAAAACGTTACACTGATTAACAGACTTTTGGATCTGTCTGCTTGAAGATTTGCCTGGCTTCGGCTCCAAATCATTAATAGTCATTATGCTAATTTGCTGGCCTCAGATTGGCTAACAAACTAGCCTATGAGAGCACGGCTTCCTGTTTCATCCCCACCGCGCATGGCAACAGCGCACCAAGTATATTCCTGTTTATGCTAACAGCTTTTAGTCAGCAGCCTGCTAGGTGTGGTCTCGACTGAGGGAGCTGATGAATACTAACGAGCAAAGGAGTTGTGAGGTAACAAATACAGGCTTTTCGAACTCAGGAGAACTCGGGTGTTATTGCCACCTTCGTAGTTTGAGAGATAAAAACTGAAAGAGGCGTTGTTGTGCAATTTTCACACCCAGTATGAAGATAAGAACACCTGTGGAGCTAAGATATTCAACAGAAACCTCAGAAAAACGTTTTTAATGAAATGGCCTCTTTAATGTGTTTTTAATGGGAAACAGCCCAAGGTTTTGAGATAAACAGCAGGGTTAACCATATAAAAGGAAGTGAGACAGTGTTTTAAGCCGTAAACACGACATGAAAGACAAGTTATCAGTGCACAAACAGTGGTGAGTTTCCCAGAATAAGTGAGTGGGTGTGATCTTCTTTGTCTTTGTTTGATGTGCGATTCTGGAGATAAGATGCAGCGTGCTGAGTTGGGATCAGGGCAGACTGCACTTCTCCAAGTGGGAGGAGTGTTAGAACCTGTAAACTTCTATATTAATCCCACCTCATACAAACACACTAACTAGCCCCTTTCAGACAGGCCATAAAAAAAAGTAATGTTCCCGGCTTCGTCCGTTGCGCTTTTCTGTCTGAAAACACCATTGTGGTGTCAGCCCGCATAATCTGGTCCGGGACTCATTCTACTGAAGACCTAGTAATAAGAACCGACTTTACACGGTGCAGTGTTTGTATTCAGACAGACAGGAGATGTTCTGGGAAAGCGGGAGGGGTGTGGGGCGGTGGGGAAACAGGGAAAACACCAAAACACGAACCAAAACACTCAGTCATGTTACAACGTTCTGACCAGAGCTCCAGATCTTCTCAGATCATTTGCCTTTGATCCTCGTTCAGAGACTGATCTAATCTCACCACCGTCCACTGATCCTGTTCATCATCCCGAAGTAAAATCACGCTGCTTGGCGCAATGGTGCAGCGCGCCGGAGCAGCGTGAGCTTACTTCAGGAGCCAGGTGGAGTCTCTACCGGTGACGGTGAGCGAGCAGAGTGGAGAAGCTGGAGTGGACAGCAGTGAGATCAGATCAGTCTCTAAATGAGGATCAAAGGCAAATGATGAGAAGATCTGGAGCTCTTGTCAGGGACGTAGGAAGAATAACTGAGCGATCAACAGGTGAGACATGATGCAAGCACCGTGTGTAGCTCCGAGTACACCTGGCTGCAGCTCCCCCCCTCAAATTTCCTTGCTGTTTGAATGCAGCCAAAAGGCAGTGCTCCGAAAAAAAGTGGCGTGTCTGAAAATACAACTCTGGTTAAAGAACCGATCGGATTGGCCGCAAATATTCCCAAACGTCTGTCTGAAAACGGCTACTTATACAAACTCATGGCTGCTGGGTCGGACTACAGAGCTGCAGCAGCAGACCCTAGACATGCAAACATGAAGTGAAACACATGCTGAGGTTCAGTGCTTAGTTCACACTGATTGGTCTTCATGCTGTGAGGGGTGTGGCTTAGCATTCCAGTAGGAAATGTTAAAAGAGCAAAGAAATTCTTTAGCAATGTGGTAACTGTATGAGCTGATTCCCTGAAGAACTGTTGGCTTTTACAAAAAACTTTCACAATTTTCTTTTCAGCTTTGAATTTAAATCACAAACCAAACTGATAAATACATCACAGAAAACCAGAAAATTTTAAAGTGTCTCTGACATGTGATTTTTATGTCTCATTTTACAACTTTGTATCAGTCAATATTACATCTGCTCAGTAGCAATTTTTCTACATAAATTGGGATGCACAGATTTCCAGTAACAAAGTCTCGATTATGCATATTTACAATTTTGAGAAATGCACATTTATCAAGAGTAACAAAAAGCTAGAATGGGATGTAAACAAAGCGATTATCATGACAAAAAAAATGGAGAATCAATTAAAAATTTGGTTGTTTCTGCAGGTTTGTCTCTTACTGAACAAGAAATCAACGGTTCAGCAAATGAGACACTAAAAAAATGACTCATTGGATAAACTCAAATTATTTGATGGCAGTTTTCCCACCCAAAAAATATACTCTGGCCGCACTCAAATTGTGTATATAACATTCACACAGCAAATGTTCCAGTTTGCTCTTATAAGTGTCAAACAACACAAATTTGCACGGTTTGTTAGACAAATTTATAAAGCTTCTAAATGTTTTGAGACCCGAGCGTGTCAGAAACACTTTAACATTTTTTTAAATATATTATAGCTGGGGACATTCTGTTTCACTTTCTGTGAAATCTATCCCCTAATTAATTCAATGAGTAAGTACTGACAATTGCACATTTCCACTTCCACTACCATCTTCTGAACTGACTGTCGACAATCAAACAAATTAAACAAAAAAAGCTAATTCAAATCCTGTTTCTTTTTTAATGATTACTTTGTTCCAAGTAACTTGGAACTCTGTTTCAATTACATTTGTGGACATAGACAAAGAAAATGGTAATTAAGTGAAACAGATGTTTTTATCTAAAATCCCATCGTTAGGGGTTTGAATGGTTAAAGAGGAGAAAGATTCTGAGACGAGAGACGGCCAGCAGGAGCCTGCAGAGAGGAATCAGGCTGGATAAGCAGACATGTCAGGTTTTGGCTTCGGTCCACAGACTTACACGAGCTGCTACAGACAGCGAGGCAGTACTCCTCTGAATCAAAGTTATTCCTGTTGCCCGCGCAGCCCCCGAATAAGAAGGGAGCACAGCGGCCCTTCTCAGGAACGAAGTACCAACGCTCCAGCATGGCGTGGCATGGGCCCGACTCAGCACGAGCCCAACACACAGCTGAGGTCACGTACACACACAGGCAGATTGACATTAAATGCTGAAGTAAAAAAGTGAAACCCTGAATGGAAAACTTGAAACCAAACATCAGACTGGGTAAATATTTACCTCGCACAACCTCCTCGACAGATTCAGTGGTGGTGGTTGTAGTGGTTGTCATGGCGATGTTAGCATTGCCCTCATCAATATCCCGTTCATCGATCAAATCGTCGTCCACTTCTTCGTCATCTCCCTCATCACCATCTCCGTTCTCATCCCTCTCAAAGTTTTCTTCCTCTTCATCCTTATCTTCATCATCCTCTGTGGTGGCTGGATGGGTCATGCTATAAAAGCAGAGCAGTCTGGTTCAGTCTTTGAACCAACAACTGTGTGTTTGTGCAGAGGGGATGACCACATGCTATAAATGGTACCTGTTGTCAGAGTATTCAGTATCAGCTCCACCCCACCAGACATCAGACTCCTCCCCTTCTTGTTCCGTGCTGTCTGACACACGCTCCGCCTCCACTGGGCAGCACACAAACTCCACTCCTCGGAAACGGTCGATTCCACAAGGCAACAGCATCCCATAGTCATGGAGATTCATTGAGCGGTCTCCGCAGGACTGGTTAAAAAAAAAAGGGATTAGAAATGATTTTAAAAAAAACCTGCCGATCGTAGTTCCAATCATGCTTCATTGAAATGAACATAAACAACAACTAATATCCCATCATATAAAATGTAATTATGTTCATCCTCACCTCTTTGGCCACAGTGTGCCAGTGAAGGTGGCTCTCACACTGATCCATCCTCTCCTGGTGCAGGAACTTACACTTGTCCGGTACGAGCAGGGCGTCACTAACAAACTCTCCAACTGTGGACATAGTTACACCTTTTATATTTGCATTTATCACATAATCCATCCACATTCGTTTACACAGCGACTGCTTACCCAGGCAGCGATACGGCACCACGATGTGTGTGTGACTGCGACACTGCTTGCGGCCTTTCTTGCACCAGTTGGGAATGCTGATGGGTTGATTGGCCTCTACAACGTTAGTGATCTGTAGCTCTGGATACACCTGTTGAAACAAACTTCTATCAGTATGACCTTTTCCCCTTGTGACTGCAGTGGTGTCATGCACTCGATGTAATACCTCCTGGCAGTACTGCAGGATTCCTTCCTTGGTGCCAATGCAGCTCTTGGAGCCGGACGGGTCGGACTCCCATTTCCCAGTCTGTATGTTGATGTGCATGTTGAGCTTCCCACAGAACATGGCCACCTGAGGCTCAGTCATCAAACCCACTGAGTCATCCACAGGGACCTGGAACAGGGAAGAAAAACAGCTTGATTAGAATGTTTTTAAGTGATATTTAGCCAAGTTCAGTTTATTCTACAACTGCTTTGGAATAAAGTCTGACTTTAGCAAGAAACAGATAAAAAATGGCATTATCACATTTAGGCTACAACATAAAACAATAAGAGTGACCTCTGCTTTCAGGTTCAAACAAGAAGAAACACTTGATTAAATCCTTTGAGACCAGAGAGAGAAGACGTCTAACATGGAGGCTGATGAACCTGTTCATCTCTGTTTCACTCTCATCAGTGTGACAGAATGGGAGTTAGATCAGGTCGTGGTTTAAGAAACGGCAAAGAGCCAGAAAAAAAACACATCTTACAGTAGACCAGGCTTTAAAACCATCTACCAAAAGGAAATTGTGAAGCTGCATGTAACATTTTTCTTTTGTGTTTCTGGAAACAGTTTAAAAATAGTCCAAAAAGATGTTTAAAAAGGCAACTGGACTTCTTTTCTGTGCTGTGAGATCCCCAGTGGCCAATCTCTACATGAAGGAGGTGGAAAAAAGAATTTTGAACTCTGACTCTTGGCTCAAAATCCAAATCAATGATATAGATCCTTTCAAAAAAATACATGAACTCAGAAGACAACAACATCAAGTCCATCAGAGAAAATACTAGAAACAACGAGCTGCTTTTCCTGGACTGCTTGGTGCAATTGGAGGAAGATGGAGGCCTCAACACTGAAGCTTACTGAAAACATACAGACACAGACTACAACATCAGACTGAACATGTCCCCACTAGGACAGAATAAAAGGATAAGGAACAGAAAGACACCAGAAAAGCTCTTCACATGCCCCTAACTAGACTTTCATCAAATTAACTAAGAAACAGAGAGGAGAAGAAAAACAAACAGCATAATGTGGTCAAGCCAGATGTTGCTGGAATATCAGACAAACGCTTAATAACTTTCTCCAAATACAAAGTTCATGTGCACTTCAAACCAGGTTCACCCTGGAGATAAAACACCAAAACACACACTGAGTGGTGTACGCAGTCCAGAGCAGTGAATGTTCAGACCTCTGCAGAGGAGGAACTTAAAAACCTCTCCAAAGACATGTGGCTAACACCTTAAATGCTGCATTGACTCTACTTCAAAGACAGTTTTTATAAAAATCAAGAAGGTGAAAGAGTTGATTACAGCACCTCACATCAGTCACAGGTAATGACTCTCAAGTGTGTCAGCAACCGTTGTGACTTTAATAAGCCTGGAATTTACAAATCAGAATCAGAAGCCTTTTGGATAAAAGGTTAAACATTTTCAAGAGACAGAAAGGAAGTTCAGTTCCCTTTTTTGAAAACATTTTTAGACGACTGAGAATCTACACAAACTTCCATCCATTTTCTGAACCTGCTTCTTCCTGTTCAGGGTCACAGGGAGCTGGTGCCGATCTCCAGCGGTCTTTGGGCAAAAGGCAGGGGACACCCTGGACAGGTCATCAGTCCATTGCAGGGCTCTACACAAACTTAAGTTTAAAATTAGATTTCTGTGTTTCACTTTCTATTTTCCTGGCAAGAGCCAAACAAAAACTGAATCTGCAGTCTGACAGGCACCTTTTACCCATTTTCTAATTTCTGAGCCTCCAAAGATCTGCACAAAATTGACCTTCAGATAAGCAACAATGGCTAGTTACATAATAAAAGTACAATAAAAAATTACTTGTTTGATAAACTCAAATTATTTGATGGCAGATTTTTAAACCATAAAAAAATAAACTTTGGCTCCACGCCAATTATGTACAGTATGTCCATGAAATGTTATATACACAATTTGCATTCAGCCAAAGTATGAGTCATTTTTTTGAGTGTATCTGCCATCAATCAGCTCAATCATCCTATTTATTTGGAGAGTCGAGAGAATGTGCAGCTGGAAATGAACAGTCTGAAATAAATGAGCAGCATGCACGACAGAATAAAAAATCTGAATCAATCTTTAAATCTGGAAACAGCTGTGACATTCTTCAGAAATCTGCTCATTCTAAATACTATATAAACATGACTATAGCAATGAATAGCAATCTTTAAAGCTAAGGCTAATCCACAAAGCCCATGTAAATCCAACCATTTACTGTCAACAACCTTCTGCTATCGGAGGGATTACACAATCACACACCGACAAAACCTGTTTGACCTGCAAATCTTGAATCAACAGTCATGGTGATGTTAAGAACTTGGACGTTACCCGACAGGAAGTAAAAACGCATTCTCTTAAGCACAATAAGTAAATCTTATGAGTAAAACAACAAACTATTTCCTTGAAGGCCTCACGTGGCCTTGAAAATCAGGTCAGGTCAAGTTTATTTATGAAGCACATTTAAAAGCAACAGAAGTTGACCAAAGTGCTGTACAACAGAATAGCATAAAAACAATAAAACAGAATAAAAAGCTCTAAAAATACATAAAAACACCTCACTAATAAAAGCAATCAGATCAAAACTTGTTAAAAGCCAATGAAAAGACATGGATTTTAAGAGCAGATTTAAAAGTTATTGAGTTTGTGGAGAATCTGATGTGAGGCGGTAAACTGTTCCATAGCCTGGATGCAGCTATAGCAAAAGTCCTCTCTCCTTTGGTTTTTATTCTGCATTTCGGAGCCTCTATGAGTATCTGATCCACTGACCACAGAGATCTCCCGGGCCGTTAAAGGTTTAGAAGCTCTGCCAGGTATGGAGGTGCAGTACTGTTAAGAACTTTAAAAACAAGCAGTAAAATTTTTAAATCAGTCCTAAAAGGGAGCCAGTGGAGAGAGCAGAGAATTGGAGTGATGTGGTCTCTCTTTATGGAGCCAGTCAGCAGACGAGCGGCGGCATTCCAACCCAGCTAGAGACGATGCAGAGAGGAACAATCTAAGCCAACATCCTTTAATGAAGGGTTACAGCCTTTTACACAGGAAATGAATAGTTTAGGTCTTTTTGAGTCTCAAATAAACAGCAAATCTACATGGATGCAAGATGTAACAAAACCATATACAATAAAAAATGAATAAAATCCTTATTTACAGAGCTGCTGCTGAGTTTCCAAAGAGTATTAAGAAAACTTTTCATAAAGTTTAGATATTTAAAACCAATGCCATCCAGACAGTCTAACCATTCATTAAAAAAACTGTGAATGTGTTAATAAATGTTATTTCAAGCGTGAACTGCAAGATTTAAAAAACACATTCAAAATGCCAAAAAAAGTTTTAATATTTTGGTTTTGCTAAAAGAAACTAAGGTGATGTTCTGCATCATTTCACTGCAGCACAGAGGGACTCGATGTGAAATGGTTTAGCTCCTGAGCTTAATGGTAAAAAATATTACAAATCTCCGCTCAGAAAAACTGGAAGTTTGCTTCAGTGATGCAAATGATAGTGATGTTAGATTTTAAATATTACAGGTTCAGTTCAGCATCTCTGGTCCTGCACAGCAGCTACAGGCGCCATCTTGGTGTGTGAAGCTAATCGGGCTCCATCCTTTTTCCATCCTGCTCAGCAGTTTCACCAGCCCGCAGCTAGTCTGAACCCGCAGCGGTATCACGAATCATAACTGAGTGTTTGCTAATAAATAAACATTAAAATTATCTTGTTTTAATAGCTCGCAAATAGTCAACACATCACATTGTGAACCACTTTTATATGTATGTCAGACAGAAAACCAGACTAGCAAATGTTAGCTAGCCTTGACTCCGTAAGATGTCTAGAATTAACCTTCAATTAATAAAAATATAACTCTGGAAATATATTAAACCAAATAAGAATAAACTATTCAAAACATGCCAAAGCAGACAATAACATCCAACATGGCAGGAGCAGACGTCCATCAGTGACATCGAGGCCTTCAACACTGCTGACATTGTTTATTCTGCGCAGTAAATCTGTGTAATTACAGGCCTGAGATTAAAACTCAGAAAACTGTTATAAATGTTCAAGTAAAATGGTTTTATCTGCTTAAACCGAGGGACACACATACTGATGTTATCTATCCGCCTGTAAGTATTTATGGCAGTTCGGTGGTCATTTAATGCGCCACAGCCTCCGGTTTGCCGCCGGAGTTTGCACCATCTTTCATTGCTACAGGCCCGTTTCCGGTGGACCAGAGCCCGTAAAGAGGCGTCCGGTCCCCGCTGCAGGCTGCGATTTCTCCGCTGCAACTCACCTCAGATGAAAGCGTCAAGGTCGCCACCAGTAACAGCAAACACGCCGTGATCTCCCCCATACCGACCACCTATAGTACAGCACCGCCGTAATGTTCGTGAGCTTTGACCGTTTGCACAAAAACAAGAGAAACGTAAGAGATTTGTACGTGTGGACAAAACGTTAGCAGATCACGGTGATCGTTCCCGTTTCTTCCCGACGGTGGCGGTGTCCAGCTGGAGAATGTGAAATGGGGAGGGGGAGCTGCCAGACCCGCATGGGGGAATGTGTGTGTGTGCCAAGAAAAAAACAGCTCCGTTGGTTTTACCTTCACTTACAGTTTCACTTAGAAGATATCCAAGATATCACGTATGAAGATAAAATAAAATCTCTGACGCAATAATTCATCTAACTTTCCTGACGTGTGTTGTTTTAAGAAACCCGACGACTGTCTGGATTTATATCGTTTTCCACAGTGAGGGTCAAAATTCCTGATCCTTGTCAATTAGCCAGACGATAATCAAACAGAGAAGTGATGAATGAAGGAGGGGGTTTCCATCTAAATGGATGGAGAAAAACTTTCCGACAAGAGGTGTCAACACCTTCAAGGCCGCTCTGTTATCTGCCATCATTAGTTTATTAACATTTACAGAAGATGACAAAAAAGGCATAAAAGTTACAACTAATCACATGCTGTTATGAAAGAGTCTGGGATTCATTATATTCATTGTATTACTTTATGTTATGACATAAAGTCATACAGCGACATACGAGTTATAAATATGTATAGTTATTTATAAATATTTTTAGCTCTATGCTTTATGTGCAGAAGCCTGATCGTTCTTGTGAAATGGAGAAAGCTCCGCCCACCCGGATTTCCATTTATGGAACAAATGGTGCGGATCCTCAATCCACATCTGTAAACTAATCCTTACTTTCACTTCTTACGGACATTGGGGTTTTACCACTGTACAGACAGGCAGCTGAGAGCTCATATTCATGACACACGTTATCATTTTTACACTGAATCACAAGAAACATGCGAACTTTTCTTGGAGTATTTGTGGTGTTGATGGTGGTTTCAGGTAAGTCATAATAATAATCAAATTATATTACAAATATCTATCAAAAAGCACTCTAATGTTACTGTTTAAAGATGTGTAATTAAAGTTGTTGCACATTGTATAGGTTTCTGAAAGTCAGAAATTTGCAGTGTTTTTTATTATTATGAATTAACAATAGAGTAATATAATAAATACAAAGTCACAAACAGCTAATACAATCCTAAAGAGTTTCTCATCTAATTTATTAAAAACAGCTGTTTCAGTTCTTACGTTCCTTTTTAAAAAAGACAAAAGTTCAGCTTGATATAATCAACATAAAATTTGTGCATTTAGTTTTTCAGACTTTGCAACATTTTGTTCCTCACCGACAAGAACCTTTTAAAAAGCTGTTAAAATAGGGAGTTGTATACAAAAGAACTGAGTCACATCTAATCTGTTACCATTACAGGAAGCCAAACTTCCGTGTAATCTTTACATGTGGTCTTATTTAGCAATCCTTAACACTGATCTTTAACCAAAGTTCAGTGTGTGTGTGACATTAGAAAGCAGAGAGACACTGTGTCTGCAAGACAGATAGGAAATAATAAACAATGCAGTGAAGCTCTGACACAGCTGAGAGATGCAGCATCCTTCCAACATCTGAGAAATCACCTTGTTGGCGCGAAACCATCACTTTTGTATCAGTCATTAGTGCTTTTTGATGAATGCAACTAAAGAAACTGGAACAAATCATAACTTTTTAACAAGCTGTTTGGAACAAAGTGAGTTAAGGATAATATGTGAGGAAGAGTAATTGTTTGAGTGTTCAAAAAGAAAAAAAAATCAAGAAAGATGTGTAGAAATCTTAAAGCGTAATTGTCCATGACAAATAATAAGAAAATCAAACTCTACTGAATTAGAGAAAAAATGAAAAGTGGTTAGAAAGTTTTGCAAAACTCTTGGTATTGCTGCAGTTTGCTGTGTTGATTTAACATGAACAATAGTCTTTTTAACTGAAAGTTGTTCTCTGAAGCCTTTAATCATTGGAGAGATCAGCCACATTGATCAAACTAAATTTAAACTTTTCATACAAACAGGATGCAGAAATATGCAGTATATGCAATATGAAATACTGCAAAGATCTATAGAATCAGATCAGATGTTACATATCTGGTTTGGTTTTGATTCCAGAAATATTTTAGAATTAAGGGCTTAATTAGGAAACAATAAAAATTACAATCAGTTATTCAGTCTTGTTCATACATTTTTGTAAATCTTTCTTCATGACTCATTTAAACCAAAATTTTACTTGTTCGGCATGTGATCAGGACTAAAACAACATTCAGGTCTTTTTACATGTTCTCTTTATCAACTGTATTTCTTTTAGTTTTGATTTTGCCACATCTGGACAGGAACACAAACAAAAAATGCCAATTAAGACAAAGAGAGTCCTTCAAATGGTTTTTAGAAAGAGAAATTATTGCAGCATGACAGAAAAAGGCTGCACAGTAATAAATTACATCTAATAGAGAAGTTTTTATAGTTTTAGAATCAGTAGAATTTGTACAAAAAAGGGATTAAAGCCCCAATAGGGACAAAAAAGAAAACATGTTTAAGTGCAATTTAAATACATTTTTGAACTGTTTCAGATTAGTCAGAATGAAACTGGCACTAATTCAAACATAACAGCAACAATACAAAAGAAAGATGCCAAAGATAATATCAGTTAAATCAAGAGAAATAAAATGAAAGCAGATGACATGTTGATGGACCTAGAACACCTTCAGATTCAACCATCAAGTCAACGAGAGACAGCTGTTAAAACATGTCTAAGTGATAAACTGTAATTCATGCATTAACTAAATTTTACAAATATTGTAACTGATCCGTCTCGTCTTTAGCACCAGATTCATATTTAGATTGTTTGCTTAAAATATGTGGATTTAAGGAACAGGTAAGCCACTTGGTGATTGTTTCATCTGGTAATAATTAATAAAACAAATCCACAGCTGCTTTATTCATTAATTATTATTGAGAAAGGATGTGAGGAATGAGGGTGTGGTGGCGTTCCTAAGTTTGTCTCCACTGCAGTGCTTCATTCACCTTATTTAAACTTCAATATTTAGTGATTACATTTTGTTTTGTCATATTTAAGCAGAGAAAGTTTAGAAGTTTAAAAAATTGCTTGGTCAGGTTTAATGTATAAAAACATAATTTTTTAAAGATAAAAACTGTTTTTAAAAGTTCAAATCTTCTAATTTATTTTAACTGGGTGATAAAATGTTAATCAGTCTAAAACTGATAGAAACTAAGTGGGCCTATAAAAAGGAACAGAAACCGCTCTGAATGTAGTTTCATTTGAGTGTATTTCACAGTCACGAGGGGCCGAAGATTCTTTGCGGTATCTGAAGTGATGAGACAGACGTTCTCTACATTTGACTCCTTTTCACATTAATAATCAACTTAACATCAGTGGAATTTGTGGACTATTTCACTCACTCTTTTAAATCATAAACTAAACTGTAATCATGAGCTCACAAATTTCTAATATTGTATATGGTGTATTGCATTTAAGAATGGTGCTTATTCTAAACTGTTTTTTTTGTTGTTGTTGCAGGTGAAACACATATTCATATCACAGGCTTCCTAAATGAAGATGTCCTGCTGCCGTGCTCCTGTGAGAATGTAAATTTATCAAACGAGATCAAGTGGCAGAAACAGACACCACACCCTGAGGTTGTTTGTTCAAACAAAATTAATGCTACTAACTACACAGGCAGGATTGAAAACAGCAGTAACTGCTCTATACTTCTGAAGAACATCACAGAGAAAGACAACGGAAAATACAAATGCGTATTTTACAACCCAAATTACAATTATACCTTTGTGACTCTGCATGTTAATGGTGAGTTAGTTATTGTCTTATTTTTCACAACTATTATTCCTTAGAACATTTACTCTAACTAATTTCCTTCCTCACTAGACCCAAACAAAACTTCTGAGCAATCTTTCACTGAACCTGGTGGTTTTAAAGGTTTTCAGGTGTAATGCAAAAAGCCATCACAATGTAACTGAACTTCAGTGGGCTTTTAAAGAGAGACACAATTTCACACCCTAATATAACTACAACCTCAAAACTGACTGATGGCATATTCAGTTTTACCAGCACTCTCAGGACACATCAGTTCAGTGGTTTAGAGCCTCAGTGCAAAGTCAAGATCCAGTCAGTGGGAAAGTATTTTATATTAAACTGTAGTTTCATAGTTAATAAGTCTTTGGGATCCATTTCTACCATTTTAAAATAACTTGTGATATGCTGAATAAATACATAATCAGTCATGACACATTAAATAACTGATCACTTTATAATCTGGTTTAAAATACTTAAAATTATCTCATAGACATGAAATCCTTATGTGAAATAATTAATTTTGTCAATTGTATGGCTTTATGTCTAAGTGTCCTCGGACTCGACTACTAAGATCTCCTGGGCCCTCAGTGATGATCAGGTTAATGCCACTGATCCTACCAACCCTATCACATCAGTCATCGTAGTTTTGGTTCTCCTGGGGCTTGGAATTCTAGCTCTATACATTTGGAGACGTCACAGTGAGTATTTGCATAGCTCCAGATAAAACAACAATTTTCACTCTCATTTACTGACTCAGAAGGTTCTTATACAGAAAATGTTTGTCTGAACAAATGTCTGTTCCAAACAGATTTGTGTTTTGTGTTGTGAATGAAGGCAGAAGTTCTGTAAAATGAAATACCTGTACTGTGTAACACTGGAGTTTCTGATGTAAGCATCAGATTCAGTCTTTAATGAGTTAAATATTTTTTCTCCTTTTTTGATATTAGAATATTGAGGCTTTAAAAAGAGCGTACAGATAGATTAGAGAATGATAGTGTTCATACATGTTCCTATATAATAATATTTTATTAAACATGGTATAATATCAAGTTGTACTGCTATTATAAAAACAATATGATCCTGTACACTTGAAGTAGATGTGTATATCTTGTGGTACCTTTTCAGAAGTAGATACGTATTCACTAGCAAAGTTTAGTTTAGTTAGCAGTCAGAAGTGGTTCTTTGACAGTAATTATCTAGATCAGGTTTCTCATCTGCAGCTTAAATACGTTTTTACATTTTTCCACTAGTGTAAGAGCTGCTGCCAAGCACATCAGTGTCATCGTGTTTACTTTTGATTTTCAGTATGATTTGTAAAAGAAGCCCATCTGGTTCTGTCACTCTAAAAAATATTGTGAAACACTGTTAACCAATGAATGAGTTCATGTAAATTATATAGAGATGGAGTTGTAATGGGGTGTCAAGGACCCGCGAAATACAGGGTAGCAAAGAAAAACTTTACATCAAAAACTTTAATGTCAAATAAAAAGGTGCAACATTGAAACAAAAAGGCAAAAAAAAAAGAAAAATAGAAAAGAAAAGAAGCGAGGAACTGGAACAAAAAGAACAAGTATAATAAGAAACAGCAAGATCTGATGATGAAGTGACACAACCAGGAGCAGGTAATTACTGAGATGGGAAGCAGCAAAATTAACAAAGAACATGACCTGAAATAAACTACTAAACACAATTATTAACTAAATGACAATGACAAAATTGTTTCACAGTCATCAACAGTTTTAGACCAAATGTAAACATATTGTTGGAGAAACCGTTTTATGTTCGTGGATTAAGATCTATTGTATAGGTAACAAAGAAACAGCCATACCTGCTATTAAACGAACATCTGGAGTTTCCCTTCACAGTCCATCATTTACCCCACTGTGTGCTTAACGGTTAGAAGAATTTCACAACACTTGGCTGCTGTTCTGGAAAGTTACATGTTGGAATCTGTTGTTGTTTCTGTGACTGACAGCTGGATTGAACTTTGTCTCTTTCTCAGGAAACAACAAGTTGCAAGGTATACCATCGAGAGAAGATTCAGAATCTGCCAATCAGGATAAAATGATGGAAGACGTGTAGATTGTTGCAGAAGACTTGTTACATCTTCCAACCTGCTACTGATGGAGATTTTCCAGCAGGTGTTCGTATTTTTTCTTTTTTCATCAGTTTTCTTTCATCAACTGAAAGTTAAACTACAGGAATTAACCTCATCAGTTGAGGTTAACAACATTGATCATCTCAAAACAATGCAATACGCTGAACTGAAATTTTGGCCCCTGTCATGAAGGTTGATCTCACTGTGACACACATCAATAAATCACTTTTGTGACAATATAACTCCTGTGTGGCTCAAAAGGACTGTGGAGTACAGAATTAAAATACCAACGAGCACCATCACTGACTCCAGACTGTCCAGATTCTGATCTAGATCATCATCAACAGAATGTGTCTTAACAAGTGAATGAAAACAATCAAAGGGAACCGACTTTCACGACATCTCGGTGCTGCAAGTCCTGATCTGTTTGTGCTGAACAGGTCCGGGCTGTTTCCGTGACACAGGTGCTTTCAATTCCTGAGGGTAACTCAGTGTATCCCCATTGACTTAAACAACTGTAGGTAAAATCGGAGCAGAATTCCAAACACTTTTTATAAAACTGAGCCAGTAATAAAATATTTACAGCAGTTGAATCTGATTCAGCATCACACCTGTCAAAGTAAATGAAATGATTTGCAAAGAATTTAGAAGCTCTTGTTGTTTCTTTTTTTTCTGTTTCTTCTAACAGATAATATTTCTGACATTTTTGGGAGACGAACATAGATATAAAAACTATTACTTCCATTTTATTCTTATTTCAAATGTATTTTTTATTAATGTAAATATTTTGTGTGTCACTTAGTATGTCACGTATTTAATCTAACTGTCTGCACTTAAAGTTGTGTAAATGTTTTTGCTTGAATAAGGTTCACTTGTGTAAATAAGCTGTTTTATATTAATGAACATGTTATATTATGAAAATTAGTGGTGTTTTGTGACATTTGAGGAGTTTGAGACACACAATTAATGCATTTGAATAATTCTTTCTGCCAGAGGAAAAACATTGTTTTGTCTTTATAGTTTTAAAGATGTTTTTATTTAATCAAAGAAAACTGGGATTTTCATATATATTTTGTGCAGCAGAAATACATAAATGTGAAGGTGGGAAATGTTCAGGGTCAACAAAATGTTGAGAGGAAAACCAGAGGCAGGAAAAGGAAAACGAGTCAGTAACTCTTGTAAGTAGCGATTGTCTTTTGTTATTGTGTTCTTGATTCTTTATTTTGTCTTATGTCCTTCACAACCACCTGGACATAACTTTTAATGCCTTCTGTGAAATGCTTATGTGAACACATCAAATACATTTCTACAAAAATTCAGGCTTTATGATGCTAAAACATTGTCAGATTTTTTAAGGTGCTCTTCCAGTTTTGTCAGGATTTCCAAAACGAATATACAAATCTGTGCAATTATTAATAAATCTTAGAAACCAGCTGGTGTGTGACTGCATGTTCTTCTCCTTTTGTAATATTTAATTTTCTCTCTTCTTTTCGTAACCATACCAACTTAATACTGACATGACATGACGAATAATTCTAATTCTGAAAAGGTTGGGAGGCAAGTAAATAAAAACAGAATGCAATGATCTACAAATCTCAGAAATCCTTATTTTATTCTTAATAAAAAACAAATTGTTGATGCACCCAACAACACCACCAACAGCAGCAACTCTGTCTGTTCTGAGAGCAGAACCTCCTTCATCTTTTGGATGTGTGGTTGCCATTCTGTGCTTTAAGTGCAATCTCAACAACAGAGCAGATCTTAAAACCTAAATAGAAAATATCAGCGCATTTTATGAAGACAGCAACACATCTCAAAAAAGTTGGAACAGATGATGTTTAACATTGTGTATCTGTCAGTAAACATATGAGATGAGAGGAAACCAGCTGCTGGAGTTTTAGGAGAGGAATGTGCTCCCATTTTGTCTGATGCAGGATTCCAGCTGCTCAACAGTTCTGTGGCTGGAGTTTGTTTCAATATAACTCAAAAGTTTTCTATTGATGAAATTCTGTTGTTCTGTGACTTGGTCTCTTCCACTCCAGAGCCTGTGGGATAAAAGTGGGGCTTTTTACACTTCATTATTAAAATATTTAATGGTGAAATTCCACAAACTATCGAATGTCAGGAGAGTCAAAATTCAATAAATAAATACATCATTTAATAATTAATTAAATTTGTCATTAAATAATTAAAAGTGTGCTTAATTTATTTAAATATGAAATAAAAATTGAAACATTTATTCCCCCAAAAATATATAATTCCATACTTAATTAATTAATGGTGTATTTAATTAATTAATTAGGTATGCAATTATTTCATGGTTCTACTGCTGCAGTGCATCATGAAATAATTTAAACTGTCACTGGGGCTCATCAACAGACCTTAACATCTGATTGGTTGTGCTGTACAGCCACACATGTGAGTGGATGTCAGTGTTTAGCTAAGTTGATCAAGCTACATAAACAGTCTCTAAGTGGTAGTGTTTCACATTTTGAGCTGAATAAATCAGGCAAAAGTTCCAAACATTCTGCTTACAGACCTCTTGTTGAACTCAGGGAGGTTTCTGGAGGAACCTACCTGACTTCTGCATCAGGGATTTGCAACCCTTTTGACTAATATGGCCATTTTCTCATTACTCATAATACATTTAATTTATAAAGTGCCAAAAAGTCACTTTGACCCTCAAAATGAGAATAAAACAGTTTAACTATAAGTGTGTAACTTGAAGTTCCACCTTTATGTTTATAAAACAAACAGACTGTTGTTCCTGCAGGAGATAAACACCAGCCTCCACCAGGATCCTGCAGGAACAAGCTGTTATAAAACTGGTTGGATGGATGTAGTTATTACTGAAATGTTCACAAAATGAAACAAGTTTTACTTTGTTAAAGTATATCAGGTCATTTATCAGTTTCTTTCTGTTATATGAAGAATCTGTTTAATCCAACTGAACACATTACAAGGATTTAGAGGAAAACATTTCAGTAATAATCAGCTCACACAGGATCTGGACATGTTTAAACATCTATGAGCAGAGTTTTTGTTCAGACACATTTTACATTCTTTCATTGTTTTTTTACCACATTCATAATTAAAACTTATCAGTTTATATGTAAATACAATTTTCCAAACAAGCAATAGTGTTTTTAAAATGTGAACAAATTGTTCACACAAAAATGTTTAAAAATAAAGAAGCATTAAGTTTGTTTGTTTTTTGCTAGGATTGTAAATAAGAGATATTTGTTTGATACGAGTGTTCCAGGACTATTTACAATCCTCCCACATTCTCTGAGTCCAACAGCATCAGTTACAGATTCTCCTGAATGTGGCAGAAGGAAACTTCATCTGGGTGTGATCAGGATCAGCTGGACCTCTGGACTGGTTCAGCCTGGATGATGGTGATGATCCACTCAATCACAGTCTTCAGACACCTAAATAAATAAGTATTGAATAGATTTTAGTAACAATTCATGTGAACATGAAGTCACAGGGTGTCTGAGATGGTTTGATCTGTAACTAATTTCATCTCACAATATGTAGAATTATCAGCTTTGTTTTGAATTTATACATAAATCTTTTTTAACACGTGCAGCTGCAGATCTCTCATTAAAAACTCTCTCTGCATTGATTCATGTTTGGATGTAAATAGATAAAATGGTGGACTTCAGTGGAGGAACACAACAATTAAACAGGAAAAACTTTGACTTGAACTACATGAATATGATTAAATCAGGCAGTAATAAAAGGAAATGATGAAATGCAGCAACAACAATAATTCAGTGATCAATAAAAGTCGGATTATTTTATAAAGATACATTTTATAGGCAATAATTATAATTACCAGGAACACGGACAGGTCGTGCTTTCAGAAACAACTTGTAACCAGAATTAGGATCCTGGATCTGGTCCAAGCCTGCGTCAGACACTCAGGAAGGGATGTATTTCTGAACAAATAAAAACTAATGTTAATACAGTTTAAAATCTTGAATCCATGTTGTAATAAGTGTTGAAATTACAATAAATATACCTTAGACAGAATTCAGTTGTTCTTCACCGGGTGTCCCGACACCAAAAATCAGATTAATCCACAGAGCACGCGCTCAAGTAATATCTGGTCCTGGTCTCGGGCAAGGGCCTTGTTTGATATGATATAATGGGGGGGTCAATGCGAGACCCGAAGGGCCAAAGCACTAGTGGCTGGGGGTCTGGGGGCCGCTTAAGGCCCCCAGAAGCCAACGACTTGCAGATGGCCAGAGGCGATTTTTGAAGCATTTCTGACTGCATATTTCATGATATATTTGTCTACCATAGTCCTGCAAAAGAGTAGAAAAAGGGCATTTCTTGGAAAAAATGCAGTCGCAGGTCCCCCATGCAGGCCAAGGGAAAGGTTCTGTTAAATTTATAAATCAGCGTCATTGTCACTGAATCCATTCTTTGTGAAATCACAAAATGAAAAGGTTGAACACAGACAAGACAGACAACACAATTGAAGAAAAGATATGTATTTTATAACAAAAGTTTACAAAACTTGCAATTAGTAACATGTACTATGTCATATTAACAGACAACACAATTGAAGAAAAGATATGTATTTCAGTCTGGTCTACTTTTTCTATTCACCACAACAATGTAAAAATAAAGTATGATATTACTTGATGACGTCAAGAGCACAATGTGAGCATGTAGCAGCACTCATGAGTTGTAAATGACTTCAGATGTTCTGTAGAAATGTTACAAACTAGTGGAAAGGTCATTTATGCGTCATGACTGCAATGTGATATACCATGTAGTCGTCCAAATTCATAGAAAGGTTACAACATTTTTTGAGATAGTGGTATGAGTTAATAAATATGAAATTATGAATCATTGCTTACCGTCTTGCATTGATCCTTTGGAAAAACACTGCATAGCTCTCTGATACATAAGTATGTTGGTTTTGTTGTTGCACATTTGCAAAGTGAATCACCGAAGCCCAACACCTCTCAGTTTCACAAAAATAGGACTTCAATTCTGTTCTGATCTTAGATGCATACGTCATATATGCAGTTAGAAATGGTTTATTAACATTTACATAAACATGCAAATTTCAAAGAGTAAGGAACAAAGTGAAAACAAGACAGTAACTTACATAATAGAAAATTCAACACTGTCACTGGCAGAGGATTTTTATAAGAAACTAGCGAATTTCCACTTTTTACTTTGTTTTGTTCAGCAAAACATGGGGGGGGGCAAAGCACATTTTGTCCCCCCCTCTCAAAAACATGGGGGGGACATAAAAAAGGCCCATGGTCTCGGGCCTCGTCCTGATACTGGTCCTGGTCCTCGTACCACGTTGACCGAAACTCTGCACAGGTTCTTCTAAATTCGTATTTTTTCTTCGCTCTCAGATTAATACCGAAAAACTAAGACAACTTAAAAAAAACTCTTCTGTTTTTCTAACCACTTCTTTGCTCTGAGCAGCTCCTGCTTTTTTAAGACAAATTCTACATTTTCTTCACCATAAACTCATCAGAAACCTCATCTAGTTCCTCCATTTTACCGGAGCTGCCGCGGTTTCAGACCAGAGCAATTATCAGAGACTAGATGAGGAGGGTCTGCCTGCGGCCTGCAAGACGGAGGCGTGTCTTGTAGTGGGCGTGTCGTGTAGTGACGTCACTACACGACACGCCCGCTACAGAAGCGGAAATCGTGGTAAACCACGCGAGACTGCCGAAATAAAACAGGAAGTTAACATATTCAGTTTCTACATTTCACAGAGCCATTCACATGACATAAATTCATAAAAAAAACATGTACATCAAGTACCAGATTAAAAATTAATGGTTTAAGATCTTCCGCTTCACTATGAACACATTTGACAGACCAAAAAGAAAAGTATTTAATGGTTGTTTGTCACAAAAGGAGGGAGATGCACACAAAGTTATGTTGTGTGTGATCAGTGATGTGAGTGCATGTGTGGTGGTGTGTGGAATAAAGAAATCAGACTTCCAAACAAATGCCAGGAGGTGTTACAGGTAAGAGGGACAGCTACTGAGCTTGAGGAGAGGCACACCACATCTAAGTACTTTCCATTCTAAGCTCAGGTTGCTGCGGATGACCCTGCTGGTGATCAGAGAGAAAGTACGGAGGCTCATCACACTGCTCTAGCCAACAGAATGATTTCACAAATGAATTCCCCATTATATTAAGGCTGAATAAAATTACTGCCATCACACATAACAGCCGCCCCCCTCCTCCCCCGCCCGTCAAATAAATGGACATTAAGATTTTATACACAATGGCGGACATGATTCATTACTATTTTGCTCATTAATTCTCATGTATTTTCTCGTAGCAGCATCAAAGAATATCAACGTTTGTACGCTTTTGAATATATTCATTGTAGGTAAAGAAAGCGCAAACTGCGTTACTAGCTACTTGGGCTCATATACCTTTAAGAAACCACGGCGTGTCGTGTAGTGGGCATGTCGTGTAGTGACGTCACTACACGACACGCCCACTGTCTTGCAGGCTGCAGACAGATACACTTGGACTAGATCAGTGTTAGTCCCGCCCACTACGTTTGATGGGTGAGACTGACAGATAAAATAAATTCATTGCGAGCAATTACTTAAATACACCATGAATTAATTAAATACACCATGAAATAATTAAATACACCATGAAATAATTAAATACACCATTAATTAATTAAGTAGCAAATTATTTATTTTTCTAAAATAAATATTTAGATATTTCTGTCAAATTTTAATAAATTAATGACACTTTTAATTATTTAATGACACATTTAATTAATTATTCAATGATGTATTTATTTATTACATTTTGACCCTCTTGACATTCGATAACAAACACAGTGCGTCACTTAACTCAGGTGTTCACTCAGGTGTTTGAAAATATTAAATCTGACTGATTTAACAGAGGTTTATCATCATTTAGGTGTGTGTTTATGTAAAATTATCAGTTTTCTATGGCTACTGTTGCTGTGTTTTCTCTGTTCTTGAATTTGTGTCTCCACAGGTGTTGAAGCAGATACTTTGTGTTTTCTTTCCTTTCCTCAATCATACTTTTAATTTAATTCTAATTTCTTTCTTTCTTTCTTTCTTTCTTTCTTTCTTTCTTTCTTTCTTTCTTTCTTTCTTTCTTTCTTTCTTTCTTTCTTTCTTTCTTTCTTTCTTTCTTTCTTTCTTTCTCTCTGTCTTCTGTTGAAAGATTCTTTCTTTCTTTTGACATGGTTATGGGTTTTCTTTTATTTTTGGGTTTTTAAATTACAAAAAAGGCCACAGCCATGATGCAAGTCATAAAACAAGAGTACAAAAATCTGATTGGTTAGGAACATCCTGTTTTGTTTGAGCGCGCTCCGGTTGGTTACGTCATCTTTGCGTCTGACGCAAAAATAATCAGGAAGTGTTACCGGTGGTTAACTAGCTAGCACGCAGCTAGCGAATGGAAATGATTCAACTGCAAAAACACAGTTTTGATGCATTTTAACAGGTTTCAACAAGACTAATATTTATGTTCACGGTAAGCCAACATCGTCCGTGAGAAATATGGGATGTAATTCTTGTTAAGTGGTTAAAATATTGGGCGTTTTAACTTGTGATCTTCAAGCTATCTCTGAATCACTTTTTAGATAAATGTTTGTTTCACAAAAAGCTCTGGTCAAATACATCATCCCTCAGCTGCAAAGAAGTGACGAAAACAAACACAATCATACGTACGAAACTGCGCGTATAAAGTACTGTAAAATATAAAAAACCTAAACACTCAATCCACGTTTATACTGATGTGCATGTCGGTTTGCATAGTTAAGATTTATCATAGCTTGTATGAACATGCAGTGCGGTAAACTGGCAGATTTTCTTGTTTTTCAGAGATCTTACAGAGTATCAGTGAGCGACGATTTGACAGCTGATAACAGTAGTGCGTGCCACATTGAGATGAAAACTTCTCTATCAGTTTTAATCTTTAAGCCGAATTTTGACACCCATTGGGGCACCAAACTGGCAACCCCCGCGTGCTCTCCGTTGCCACGAAAACTCCTCACCCAAACCCACTCTGGCCCCTGATCCTCTCTGATCGCTTCTATCACGAGAAAGATAACCAAATCCCCGGTGCTTCGAAGCAGCTTCTCGACCCGCCGACTCCGCCACCCTCCACAGTACCAGCCTCACTATTACAGACCGTTCACTGTATTAGGCAACCCGCAATGGTGCCCGCTACTCTGCCTTCTATTGGCTGGTAGGTGTAAACAAAATGCCAACTTTGTGCCTGTCAGAATAAATATTTTATCATAATTAAACATCAGTTTTGTTGTTAAAATAAATCCATTTGTAGATATGAGAATATGTTTCTTAAGAATGTGGTCTGTTTTTTGAAAAATGGAAAGAAATGAATGGTGCCATATTAGAAAAAAACTAGATGAGTGTTCTCCATGTTTTTATATCATTTATTTGGCAGGATTATAACGATTTTTGTGCAATAATCACATTTTTAAACCTAGAACTGTATTTGCCAGACCGTCATTGGATTTAAGAATTTAGAAAGTTTTAGTTTCATTTTTGTCTCTTTTTGTCCGATGTAGTTTGTGTTAGTTATGTCTAGTTTATTCTATTGTAACAGCATAAAAAAGGGATTTATATGGTTGTTATAAATTGGTGTTTTAATAATTGATTATTCATTAATTATTTCCGCAGTGATCAATAACAGGACTGCACAATGAGCCAGCGAAGGAAAGGGGGAACTGTGAAAAGCCCGTCGCCTCAGAGAGACTGTGGAGACGCTGCCAGAGTCCACAACAGGAAGCACAATATCTGCATGGTGTCTGACTTTTTCTATCCAAATATGGGAGGAGTAGAAAGCCACATTTATCAGCTTTCTCAGTGTCTAATTGATAAGGGACACAAAGTGGTAATTGCCACTCATGCCTACGGCAGGAGGAAAGGCGTGAGGTACCTGACTAACGGACTGAAGGTCTACTACCTGCCCCTGCAGGTGATGTACAACCAGTCAACAGCCACAACCTGCTTCCACAGCCTCCCGCTGCTGCGCTGTGTGTTCGTCAGGGAGCGAATCACTGTGGTCCACGCACACAGCTCCTTCTCTGCCATGGCCCATGATGCATTGTTCCATGCTAAAACCATGGGACTAAACACAGTATGTGTCTCAGAACTAGCCGTATCTTGTTATAAATTGGTGGCACATAATTTACTGGTATGAACTTAAAGAAACTTTGATTTCCCAGGTTTTCACTGACCACTCGCTCTTTGGTTTTGCCGATGTCAGCTCTGTGTTGACCAACAAGCTGCTGACTATTTCGCTGTGTGACACCAACCACATTGTGTGCGTTTCCTACACCAGTAAGGAGAACACGGTGCTCAGGGCTGCACTAAACCCAGAGATCGTGTCTGTTATCCCCAACGCTGTCGACCCCACGGATTTCACCCCCGATCCCTCCCAACGCCACGACGACAGGATCACTATAGTCGTCATCAGCCGTCTCGTCTACCGCAAAGGTACAGACACTATTATGTGCTGTCAGATAACGCACCACTTCTCACAGAAATCTGTTTCTTTTAGTTCTCACTGAAGCAAAAAGACTACGAAATTTAATCACAAGAAGTTATTTCTGAGCTGAGCGCTCACTGGTGTAGTTTTAAAACTTTCAGATATCTCCTCATACATCTGCTTTAGAAGTAGCTGAATAGCAAGTTGCATTATTTCATTGTAAAAACAAGTTTCCTCTTTGTCTGCTCAGGAATTGATCTTCTGGGTGGAATAATCCCAGAGCTTTGCCTCAAACATCCTGATCTCCATTTTCTAATTGGTGGAGAGGGACCGAAGAGGCTCGTACTGGAGGAAGTGAGAGAGAAATACCAACTGCATGACAGGTACCGCTGTTTTATTTCCTGAGATTCACCACAAAGGAAAGAACACTTTGTTCTCAATGCAGCCTGTCAAAACAAAATGTTAAGTTAATGTTTTTAAAGTGCAGAACTTTAGTGTAAAGGATGATTCACTGGCTGAAAATCTGTCTAATGTTGTTTGGTGCCAATAAAGATCAGCTGTTATTTGTGGAAAGGCTTTGAGTTTGTCTTGTTACCTCCATTTGACTGCTGAATGACTTTCAGACCGCCTGTTTGACTGCAGTAGATGCTGTGGCTCCACTTAAATCTAGGACTCTGAAGCATAAAAGAGATCCGGGGTTAAATGACTATGTGTGGGGGATTAGAAGAAGGTGTAGGATTCTTAATCGCAAGTGGAAGAGAGATGGCCTGTCAGTGTCGCGTGAGTTGATTATAATTACCTGGATCCTGTATCAAAAAGCAGTCAGGGTAGCAAGGAGCAGGTATTATGCCAATATTATCCCTTTGAACCGCACAAATCAACACACCCTGTTCAAAACCATTAATGCCTCCTTCTCAGTTTAAAATCCTCCTGTTTGTTTTTAAATCGCTAAATCATTCAGCTCCTTCCTATCTGTCTGATCTGCTCCATCTGCATCATCCTTCTCGTGCACTAAGGTCAGCTAATCAATTTCTTCTGCAGGTGCTGAAGGCACGTTCTAAACTCTGTGGCGATAGTCTTTGCTGTTGTCGCTCCAAGACTTTGGAATGAGCTTCCCCTTGAATTCAAGCAATCGTCTTCTATAAATGTTTTTAAATCACGCTTGAAGATGCACCTTTTCCGCTTGGCTTTTCACCACCTCTAACATCCCTTTAACATGGCCTTGTTCAGCTACGTATTTCTGTCATAATCCCTAGTTGAATCACATGTTTTGACGTGTCTTAATCCACTGATTTTAGGATTTTATTTGTGATTTTATCTCGATGGCTTTTATGAACTCTTATCTGGCTAAAATGTTACTATTTTACTGTATTATTTCTTTTGTTCTTCTATGTTTTCTTTTTCTTTGTGTGGCTTATTTCTATAGTAGCACTTTGACTGACTGTACTGTTCATATTGTAAAGTACTTTATAAATAAACATGACATGACATGAAATGAATAGTTGATCACTAGTATCTGAAAATGTTCACACTGTTTTCTGCAGGGTGCGTCTGCTCGGGGCTCTGGAGCATAAAGACGTGCGCAGCGTCTTGGTTCAAGGACACATCTTCCTCAATACCTCTCTGACTGAAGCGTTCTGTATGGCCATCGTGGAGGGAGCCAGCTGTGGACTGCAGGTCCCTCACAGTTTATTCTGTACACATATTGAAATGTTTGTCAAATTAGCTGGAATTCAGTCCAAAGACAGGAAAATCCCCCTGATGACTCATTTAGTAATCATCATCATCTGTACGAAACTGAAAGTCTGGTTGGACTGAAGTTGTCCTGTCATGCACCATTCTTTGATTATGTCTGGGAAACCGATCTTCCTTTTGCTTATTTCTTCCTAAAGCCTTTAGCCCCAGGTAGTGCCCCCTCCCACCCTCACACCTATACCTACACACTGGAAAGTAAAATATTTTCCGGAGTGTCTGTAGTTGTCATGAGACACTTTTTCTTTGGGCCTTTGGTCTTTTCCACGGTTTCAACAATCCACATACAAATACAACAGGCATCAATTATCAGTTTGTAGTGAAACTGCAGAGTAAGAAGTGTCATATCAAAATAAAAATATTTGATTTTCAGTTTGTTAAAATCAGCAGCTGAATAATTCACATTTGCTCACGTGTGAAAGTCAATCATTCACCTGCAGGGAGAGAAAATAAGTTGTAAAAAATTTTGGAACTTAAAGTCAGTTTTTAAACTCCTTCAAACATCTTTTGTTTGTCATGTACCTGTAAGGTGGTTAGCACTCGTGTCGGTGGCATCCCTGAAGTGTTACCTGAGGACTTGATCACGCTTTGTGAACCTACAGTGCGTTCATTGTGTGATGGTTTGGAAAAAGTAATCGCCAGGCATCGGTACGGCTCCGTTCCTTCTCCCTTCTCCATCCATGCCCGTGTTAGAAACCTCTACACCTGGAAAAATGTGGCTGAGAGAACTGAAAAGGTATGAATTTATTTATTCTGACATAATCTGATGTTGTTGCTATGATACCAAGGAGGAGATGATGTCAGTTTGGAATGAGCTGTTGAACTTTACAACCTCACGTTAGCATATAGGTGATGCTGTGAACATGCAGACAACAGCACAATCTGAAAAAGTCTGTTTCTGATGGTTTAGAGTCAAACTAATGGATTTAACTGAAACAGCTGAAATGATCTTCAGATGTGTTTAAGTGCAAAGTTGACTCATACATTAGCGGTAATGAGATTTAATGTTTCAGCCACTTCTTTTGTTTTCCACGTAGGTCTATGACAGAGTAGCCAAAGAGGAGGTTCTCCCTCTTGCCAGGCGGCTCCGGAGACTCAGATCTCACTGCGGCCCCGTTGCCGGCTCCATCTTTGCCTTTGTGGCAGTGCTAGACTTCCTGTTCCTGCTGTTCCTGCAGTGGTTGGCGCCTGATCGGATCATGGATGTTGCTCTTGATGCCACCGGCCCTCATGGACTGTTGAGACAGACAACATGCAGACAAACTGAAACTGATTCTACCTGCACCATGAAGCGATCAGCAGAAACAAAGTTGTGCAAATAGTGACTCACTCACGCGTCTGTTTCAGCTCGGTCACAGGTCTGTCTGAGTTTTACAGTGTCAGCAACATCACTTCTAAAATGCTCCTAAAACTCTCAATACTGTTTACATTTTTAACAAGTGGGACCTTGTGTGAAAGAATTTTATTTGTGGTTTCTTGAAAATTTTTAAGCACTTT
The DNA here is from genome assembly GCA_006937955.1 of Pachypanchax playfairii. Classification (NCBI taxonomy): domain Eukaryota; kingdom Metazoa; phylum Chordata; class Actinopteri; order Cyprinodontiformes; family Aplocheilidae; genus Pachypanchax; species Pachypanchax playfairii. The sequence goes on along the minus strand of SSNP01000178.1, from coordinate 217,152 downwards.
TTGATGTTTCTCTAAAAGTTGCACTGAACTGGTTACATAAAAACTGACAGGGAACAAACTGCAGCATCTTCACCTTCTGTTAAAGCAGAACTAAGTAAGTTTTTTCACCTCAATAAATGTTTTCTAGAGTCCCTGTGAGGGTAAACAAGGACTTGGCGGGGTGGTTCGTGGGTCCCTCCCCTCCCTCCGGGGTCTGTGTCCTGAAAGCAGCACTTGCAACTTTCAGTGGATCGGACCCGACTAATCTCGCGAGAACAAACCTGCTTTACGGCACTCACACTCACGTACATAAATACAAGCATGAAGCCCTTGCCGTTGTTAGCAACGCCACCCTTAGGAGCACAAAGATGGCATAACCAAAAAGAACGAAAAAACTTTTGACCGACGAGCAGAAAAAAAGGGGTGGAGGGGGTGGGGGGGTCTGCGGCGGCGGGGGAACGTTACGACAGTGAGCTTTCACAGGGGACCAGTAGGGGGAGAGCGAGAGCAAAACTTACTTAGTTCTGCTTTAATAGTGAATCTCTTTAGTTTGGCTTTAAAAGAATAACTGTTTTTGTGAAGTTATTTAATAGAGTGAATATTTTTAATGCAGATTTAGTAAAGGTCATTATTTTATTATTTTAAATATAACCTGTTTCCAGATGACTGGATGCCTTCCGGACAATTTAAACTGGTAAATAAAAAAGATTTTTTTTTTTTTAATGTAAAAACTGAACCTACATGCCATTTTATTCATGTTCTGACTGAGACAAACACAAACACCTGGTGTGGGTTCTGGTAAACACGTTGTTTTAATTTTTCTGGTTGGAGAAATGCCAAAGCTGTAAGAAAGAAAATGAAAGAAATCAAGAGATTTTGTACTTTGAGCCGAGAATAGATTTTCTAAATATTTATGCCAAGCTTGTTTTTGGAGCTTTTTTTCAGAGAAGTTTAAATGTTACCAGACTCAGTCAGCATGCAGTCTTGCTTTTGCTTCAACAGAAGGTTTAGCTGCCAGAATCCAACACTACAAAACTCACCCAAGTTATTATGCTGCTAACAGGCTTATTTTACCACCACGTCTAGAGAGGTATAGTTAACAATTTTAGCACATTTTAAATGGTTGTATGCACCATTAGAATTATTTAGGAACAACAGAAATATTAGACAGATAATTCACCCCCTTCACAATAAAAATTTTGCTCTCAAGTTTTTCGTTTATCTTTATATTTGCATTAAAACTATTTATTTGGGCTTTTTAGCTTGTTTTTGAGGACAAGTTTTATCATATAGTTTCCAACATAGAACTTAGTTTGTTTCTGTTTCATGTTGACAAAATCAATGTTGTCACATCAAATAGAAAATATGAATACATGAAAGTAAAAGTTTCAGGTAAATCCAAAGAAAACTGAACATGTTCATCCTTTAGGGTAATTTGTGGTGCATGACGATGACCTGGATCTGCAGAAGAACAAAACTGGACTTTTATTATGAAATAAACGCTCAACTTTCTGGGGCAAATCTCCACTCTGCCTGGGAAAGATTACTTGGCTGTTGTGTCCTTGGGCAAGACCCTTCACCCATCCTGCCAGTTTGGTGGTGATCTGAGTGTCTGATGATGCATGTGTCTGGCAGCCTCGCCTTTGTCAGTGTGTGACTACAATGTGTGTAGTTTATCACCACCAAACGTGTGTGAATGACAAACTAGTGTGAAGTGCTTTGGGAGTCACCTGACTTAAGTAAAAGCGCTACACAAGTACACGCCATTTACCATTTTCTGAGGCCTATCCTGATCTGTAAATACAACTCATACAGTCAACGTACAAAAGATACTAATAATCTTTGAAAATTGCATATTTCTGGTTCATTTTGGAATGTTGTTTCTTTGTTACTTTTACTTCCTGTTTAGTCGAGCTTTGCAGCTGTGAGATTCCTTTCAGGAGGCAGTTAGAAGAGACCTTATGAAAGACAAAAGCTGTGGCTTCACCCAGTGATGGTGGACAAATGTCCCACCCCCCCACCTTCTCCAAGCACATTTTAAAGTGCTTTATTTTCAAACGATATGTGCTCAGAACCTTCCAAGTTCTATTGTTATGTACATGATTTAGTACCACATCCTCACACTGTGATAAGGATGGGAATGTGGGGGAGGTGAAAACATACTCAGATAAGAGTGGGATAAAGGCTGACTTCAGGTTTGAGGGTCCTGGGCGAGCCACAGTCTTGTGAAGGAGCCTTCCGTTGTTTTGTTTCATGATGGCATCAGGCCAAACTGAAGTTTCCAATAACCCAAATCTTTATATCTATGGAGGTCTACCGTGCAACTCTTTGATGGCTGGTGAGTTTGTTTCATTTACTGTTTTGTAGTGGAAAAATAAGCAGATAACTGCCAAACAAGTCTGACTGACTGTGGGTGACCATGTGTGTTCCATTCAGTGAGTTTAGAAAGTACCATGAAACCACAAAAACACTTTCAATTTTGATTTCTCAATAGCAGTTAGACTTTAATGTGTTTTTATTTCCAATTAGACTTCTGGTCTGACAGAACTCCCCTCCATGATGCAGCTTATCAGGGCAGACTCCTTCACCTCAGTGCTTTGATTGCTCAGGTAAATAGAACAGCTGCCTTTTATGAGTTTTTTTTTCAAATATAAATTAAATAAAATGAGAAAGTTGTCCTCATGTCTTCTGCAGGGCTTCCACGTAGACACCCTGACCATAGACGGAGTCTCTCCTCTACATGAAGCTTGTCTCGGTGGTCATTATGCTTGTGCCAAGTTTCTCCTGGACTGTGGTGCAAATGTAAGAAAGCTCAAATAAAGTCAAATAAAGTTGGAATTTTCCCTCAACTTGAAATTAGAGTGTGTGGTCAGTATATTCTGATTTTAAAGGCCTCTGTTTTGTTTCAATTTGTAAAAGAAGTTAATCTACAAGCTGCAAAAATGGTATATTGACATTTTTTCTTATTATCACGTGGCACTCTTCCTGATCATTTCCAAAAGTTTAACTTCACAAAGTAAACATCTCTCTTTTTAAAATAAATAATGAAAGGTTAGGTGCCTTGATCTTATGTAGCTCTTGTCTCTTCTTAGGCAGAAACAGTTTCAGCAGATGGCGCCACACCTCTCTTTAACTCCTGCTGGAGTGGAAGTTCCTCATGTGTCAGACTTCTGTTACAGCACGGTGCATCCATCAAAACCACCTACCAGCCTGCTTCACCCATCCATGAGGCTGCAAAAAGAGGTGTGTGCATGTGTGTGTGTGTGTGTAAAAGCATGATGTGTACCAGTTTTGCTCATGCTGTGACATTTCCTCACCAGATCACAGAGAGTGTCTGGAGCTGCTGCTGTTCTGTGGAGCTCCTGTTGATGTGGAGCTGCCAGAGTTGGGGTCACCACTGTACTCTGCCTGCAGGGCCAGGGCAGCTGCATGTGTAGACCTGCTGCTACGTTCAGGTAATAGTCTGTGGCCAAAGAGTCATGAGGAATAATTACGGAGTCATATAACTTTCTTTAATATGTGGGCGCAATTTAAACCAAAGTGAGTGTATAAACTGGTCGGGGAGAGTAAAACTGTTATCATGGACAAAAAAAATCTTGTAAGAGGGAAAATAGAATATTTTATCTAAATTTTCTAAACTCTTCTATAACTTTTTCAAACCTCCCTCTTGTTTTTTGTTTTTCCTATGTCAATGTGCGCTCTCACTTCTGAGCTCTGCGCTCTCTCACTTCAGGATTTCCCTGTGAGTGACGTCACAGATTCAGACCCAACCAGATAAGATACACTGATCTTTCTGACTTGCTAAATTAAGATAAACTATACAATAAGTAGCTTTTCTACAGTTTAATTATTTAGTTACACCTTTATGTTTAAAAAAAAACAAACAAACATAATCTGATTGTCCTTCATGGCTGCTGGAGACAAACATCTCCCACCAAGATCACACACAAGAACAAGCTATAAAAACTGGTCTGATGGATGTAGTTTGATCATTTATTAATTAAATGTCTAAAACTGTAGCATTCATGACACATCTTTATATCGTTCTGTTGACCTGACAGCCACGGCTCATTTCAAACTCAACTTCCTTTTTATTTCTAAGATTAACATTTCTCAGAACTCTGCATGTTGAGAGTGTGACATTAGAAGAAAAGATTTTCCCACCATTCTTTGCATATCGCTGCCTTTTTTTTCTGTGCAGTATTCGATTACAGGTTATGTTGTTCATAGAAATTATATTTGATATTTAACTCTCAGCTCTATTGTGTGAAAAAGAGTTTGACTCGAGCGAGGCAGTGCAATGAATCTTTCCAAGGATCAAACTCCAACCTATACTGAGTCACAACATTTACGTTTGGTCCTCATAAAGTCTTTTATTTCTGCGTGAGGGATTTGATCATTCTCTGGGTCAGATTTAGGGAAATATATTAATGAAGCAGCATTGCTACAACCAGCTGCTGCACAATGTTTCACCATTTTATCAATCACAAATGCTTTTCAATGACCATGTAAGCTATAAACAAAGGACTATATTTCTCATTTTCTTCACCTTTGGTTTCAAAACTGAGACTCACCTAAAGCTCAGAAAAACATTTATATTTGCCTTATAAGTTTCAAAGAACACAAATTTGCACCATATTTTGTTATAATAATGTCATAATGTTTCTAAATGTTTTATTGGGACCTGAGCATGTCAGAGACATTTTAAACTGAAAACCAAACATAATGAGATATCAATATGAGCTTCCTGAAAAAAAAATCACTCAGTTTATGTAACCACATAAAAACATAATCATGGTGAATATTTTTTTCCTCATTGAGATTTTTTTAAAACCTGTAAAATTAGACAAAAACAAGTTGAAAGTATTTATATTTAACAATCTAATGCCATTATTTTGGTTAGCAAGCCACACAATGTGCTGCTATCAATTTAAAATGCTGTTTGACTTTCTCTTTTATTTATTATTGAACTGAGGTCCTCAACAGCTACCAGTTTTGATGAGTTTTGATCTTATGCTACCAATAGCACCCATCACTGGAAGTCACCTTAAGATGGGAGACTGACATCACGAAATACTACTTAAAACCAGATAAATCCTGAATCTTTAATATTAATAAATAGTGTGATATAATATGTTAATTTAGATTAAACAGAGTAAATGAAATGGAATAAATGAGAACAATAATGCTGCTAAAGATCATGCATTACTTTAAACTAATCAAATGTAAACTTTTAAAGGTAAATTCTACATTATTAAACTTTAATAAGGGAGATATATTTCTGTAAATCAAGGAACAGTTCTTAGCGGTGCTGAACAGTGTGCAGAACTCAGAAAGTTTAATGTGGCTTCAAATTAATTCTACTTAATACGTATAAGTATTGTGTAGCTTCGTGGAATGTGGCCGACCAGCAGCACTCAAGTCTTACATCACCAATGCACATCATCAGACCCAATGGTGTTAAGAACACTGCCACCAGACTCAGAGCTGTGGTGATGTGTTTTCTGGAGTGATGAATCACACTTCTCTGTCTTGTGGATGAGTCTGGGTTTGGTAGTAGCCAGAACAACGGTACTAGACTGGCTGCTTTGTGCAAAGAGCAATGTTTAATGGCAGGAGTATTATGGTGTGGTGTTGCTTTTTGGGGTTGGGCTCAGCCTCCTTAGATCCAGTGACAGGAACTCTTGAAGTTTCAACATACCAAGACATTTTGGATAATTGTATGTTTACAACCTTGTGAAAATAGTGGGGGATGGTTCTTTACTCTTCCAGCATGTCTCAAATAATCAGGTCCATAAAGACATGGACAAGGGGTAACTTGACTGACCTGCACAGAGTCCCAACAGAGCAGAGACTACGAGCCAGAACTTCTCATCTAATATCAGTTCATGACTTCATAACTGTCTGGAAGAATAATGAGAAATTCCTTTAAACACACTCCTAAACCTTCCCAGAAGAGTTGAAGCTGTTACAGTTGCAAAGGGTCGAACCAACTATATATTAAAAGCAGATGCTTTTGGCGATACTGTGTAGCTAGCCAACATGCTATTATAGAATGCTTTTGTAAAAATACTGAGTAAATTGTCTTCAAGGTGACACTGTGATTTATGTAGGTGCAGATGTTCACATTGGATGTGGAAAGGACAGCCCTTTACATGCTGCTGTTCGGAGTGGAGAATCCAAAATTGCTGAACTTCTGCTGGACTTTGGCGCTAACAGGTTTTGCAGAAACACAGATGGAAAGACTCCTTTAGATCTTTCAGTACCAAACAGTGCAGTCAGATTAGCTCTGCAGAAAAGAGGTACGTTGAATGTTTCCCTCACATACACAGTGTTTTTTACAAATAATTTTCCCTGATCTTTATAAATGATTTTATTAATGTTTTCATTTGTTTTATCTCCTTGGCCAAGGTCCCTGTTCTTTGTCTCAGTTGTGTCGTTTCTGCATTCGTACGAGTCTTGGATGGAGTCGACTACACAGAGCCTCCAGTCTTCTTCTCCCTCTGAGTATCAAGGACTTTCTCCTCTACCGATGAGACGTGTCAGGCTTTCTGTGCGCTGATTCATCCGTCATATTTTGTTCTTTGTTCCTGACCTGCACCCCCCCCTTACAAAAAAAAATATTAATTCAAAGAATGGAACATTTTTTATCTGTTTTCATTTGCATTTGCTTTTAATATGATAACATTTGCAATTTCAAGACTCACTCAAAGACATAATTAGCCAAACTAATTTGTTTTTGTTTTTATGCATTGAACAAGTATTTAGTACCTGACAATTTAAAACAATTTTTAACTTGTGTTTAAAGGTGAACAAAGCCAGTTCCTGTGTTTTTTCATTTTTTCCACAAGTGTCATGTAAAACCTTTGTAACTCCACAGGGAGCTGTGTGAATGTCATTTGAATCAAAGTGTGTTGGGGTTGAGGATGACAAAACCTAGAATAAAAAAGTAAAAATAACTTGGTTGGAGAGTTTGAAAGAAGTGAGACTTTTGGATCATTATTTTATAATTTTTATCTGGTAACCATAGACAGTAAGAGGTCATACTCTGATCCTCTAATTCATGATGAGGTTGGGCCTGAAAAATAAATTAATAGTTATCCATGTGGAAGAACTCCAAATGAGGGGAATCTTGGCTCACAGCGTGTTTTTCTGATAATTTATAATGTTTCTGTTGTGCTGTTGTACTTAAGCACTAGCACTATTTCACACAGCGCTAAACGTGAAAGAAGAAAAGGAACCTTTCACTCTTGAAACGGTGACCTGAAAGACTCGGTCACCTTTAGATCTGAAGTGTGATTAAAAGACAGAAAGTGGTGGCTGAGATAGTGGCTTAAGTGAACTGCAGGAAAGTGGGGTTAACTCCATGACTTGGACATTGATTGTGAAAAGCTTTTAAATCAAATGATAAAAAAATCTAAAAATAAATCCCACTCGCAAACAAGCAAAGAGTCAGATATTGGATAAAGTGGAGACTTTGTGTGGGAGTGTGCTGGTTGAAAGTCTGCTTGCAACCACTTCTGTACAAAAAAAAAAAAAAAAACAGCTTTTAAATGAACAGTTTCTGATTCTCTGTGATTCTGGTTTTAGCACTGCTGTTAGAAACCTGATGCTGCATGTGGGAAGAAAAATATCCAATTATTGGCATATTAACATGAAAAATTAAATGCACTGACCATCAGTGGAGTTTGTTAATACTGCAAAATATACAAGTCAAGTTTTTGCTCTCTGTCTTAGTTCTGTTAACTGTAGAAGCACAAATAGTTCTTTAAAATCAACCTCAATGAATTAAGTCTGTAAATGTAGAATCAGTCTGATTGTACATGTATAAAACAATATTCACAGAGTCACTGAAAATCACATTTTTTCACATCCAGGAAGATAGAATTGGTGAGGTCCTATTTTGTTTTATGACAGGGTGCCTAAAGAGCTTTTAACATATTTTCACTTTTAATTTTCTCTTTCTTCACATTTATAAAGCAGTTTAAGCCCCAAAATGCATGTAGAACAGTACTGACTGGTGCTCCCTCATAACATGTCCTTCTGTAGTTCTGTCAATGCAAATGAAGCTGACATATATACAAAAGTGAAACAAATAAAATGTTTCCAGGAAAAGATCAAAAAGAGTAAGGGCTCTGAAGAACTGACGGATGGACCCTGTTTGGTAGCTGGTGCTGCTCAGGGGGAATTAATTCCCAAATGCCACCCTGAAAGGTCACCTCTGCAGAGACCTGAAAAATGCTGTTTGGACAGATTGAAATTGACATCTCTTCAGCTAAACAGCAGAGAAAAACCTCAACCTCCAGAAAACAATCTGTGGAACAGATGTATGCCATAATTTTACATGCAAATGCTGCTGTAACGGAAGGAAATTATACCATTTAAATTGATTTGAAGAGCACATTGATTTTAATAAGGAAATGGAGGTTATAAGAACTGTGATTATTCATTAGAGTTGTTTTAGGAAAGCAATAAATCCACTTTATCTCACTCTGTTTGCTCTGTTGGGACAGAATTAAACTTTAGTTTTCAAAACTTAAAATAGCCACCTAAGACAGGTAATATATTATTACTTTTTTTTTAATAATTGTAACACAAACCTACCAAATAAACCTTACATGACTATATTCATTAATCTAATGAAGTCTACTTATTCGAAATGCATAATCCTCAGGTTTATGTATTTAGTACAAATAAAGTAGAATTATTCTGAATGAATAATATTTAGAGCATGTATTTTAAATACATAAAGTATATTGTTTGATTTACATTATAATCCAGTTACCTAACAAGATAAATAGCATATATTTGTTTGAATTGCATGTTATTTATGCTTAAGTAATAAGCCAAATGAATCAAAATGCATCATATTTATGTAATTTTCTATTCAGTACAATCTTAATAATGCATAAGAACAATTAGACCACTATGTTGAATCAACAGATTTATTAACATTAAACCCTGTAAATATAAAATTTAAAGGTTGTTACAGGACAGAACACATTATTGTAGTCCACTTTGAACTTTTCCTTTCTTCAATAATGTGCATACAACAACTGCCACTTTTCTAATCTCATCTCATTCTCATCCTACTTTTTTCTCCATCCAGAGCTAGGACAACCACTTTTAACCTTTATAGTCCTTGTTGGTACCACATAGGAGTGACAAAACTGAAAAAAAAAAAGGCTTGAGAAATTTTCGACTTTGTATATAAATCATGACATGAGGCAAAAACACAAACCAGTCCAATAAATCTGTCTAAAATGTCAAACAAGTCATCTAAACAAAGCAAAGTACAAAACTGGCAGTGTAATAACTTAATAAATCTGCCCATCCACTTTATACATACTTAACTTGTGATCTATCGGTCTGCTTGGTTTTGTTTATCTGATGGTTTTGTCAAAGGAAAACTATAACCAAAACACAACCTATGGTTTTGTTGTGAATGCATTTTGGCCAAAGTTTCTCTTAAATAAAAAACAAACTTTACTTGAGGACAGGTACTGAACCAAAGCACATTTTAGAACAAATATCCTTTGAACACTTAACTAGCTCCGATTGAATGTGGAAACAATTCAAGAAAAATCTGGTTTAAGTTGAGCTGCTACAACACTGCCAGCTAACATTTTAGAAACCTATCTATGAACCCACCGACACAGCCACACATACATCACTTTACATACCTATCGGGTTAAATGCTTGGACACAGGAAACAAAAAAACTTTACAGATACACATTTATTAAACAGATATTTCCCTAAAACACCCTTCAAAAACTAAGTAATAATTTAAACACAAGGTCCTGTCTGGGGGAAAAAAAAAGACAGGAAAATCAGGTGGGGTGTGTGTAAATGCATTATTGCCAGCCAAATCACTGGAGCAGTTTGAGTTTCAGTGTCTGTACTTTTGGTTGAGTTCAGATTCATCAGGAATTTCTGGTACTTTGAATGTACTCTTCAGGCTTTTTGGATTGCTCAAGTTGAGTGCGTAGATAGGTCCATAAAGCATCATGCATGCATGGCTGACACTCTTCAAGTTATGGAGAACTTTCACACCTTCTACCACTACACCAATTTCAGCAAAGCATCCATCAACTGGACCATGACCCTCTGATCCGACTGTGTAAATGTTAGGTGTCTGCAGCTGGAGGCCGCTGTCTGTTTCTCCGCTAACCTTTTCCTGCAGGGTGTGACACATCAGCAATCAGGAGCAGGTGCTGCTCATCAACTCACCACTCTGCCTGGTAGAAAAGAGGTTCTGCAGCGTGAGACAGATGCCAGTTGGTTCCACCCAAATACTGTGGTTACGTGGTCGACTCTGAGCTTGCTCTTAGTTAAAACTAAACCCTAAATCTAGAAGGAAGTACTTACCGTTGTGTTTCTTCCGTCCCTCTAGTCGGATCCTTCCAGGGATGCTCCTGCTCTGCTTTGGACTCTGCTCCAGGGCTTCCTGAGTGGCTCGCTCCTCTGCGCTGGTTCGCGCACCGCGTCTCTCCGAGCACTCACGTCCAGTACAGTTTCCATGCTGTTCCACCGTTTCCATCTCCTGGTCCGTCTCCACTCCGTGCCTCTGAGCACCTGCTCCTTGTTTCCACCAGCGATCTGTCCACCCTCACATCACTCACCCTGGACACCGCCTCCACCACAGCACCGGCAGTTCTCTTCCAACGCTCCATCTCCTCACCTGCCTGTAAGTCACCACCATCAGAACACACACACCAGCAATGTTGTTCTCAACCTCTCAACCATCCACAAACCTGTTCTCCTCCGTCTGCCACAGAAGGGTTCCTGAGCCTCCGCCGATCCGTTCTCCTCTGGTCCTGGAACAGATTATTCACTGTTTTTCTGAACCATCTGTTGTACTATACAATCACCATTAAACTCTTGTCAAACTGTTATCCTGAGTGAGTCTGGAGTCTGGGCTTGAAACTAGAGTTCATAACAAACCTAGGAAATCATGTCAGTAAATGCCCATGGTCTCTGTGCAATGTCTGCCTCAGCCTCTCTGGATTCAATGTCCTGGAATGTAAAGAGAACAGAACAATGAGCTGTGTGACCCTAAACTTGACCAGTAAAATTCAAGCAGCTCATCATTAATTCAAATATATTTTTAAGGCACTTTATATTTATGCATTCATGAGAATGAGGTGTATTCAGGTTCAAGGTAACAATGACCTTAAGACCTTTTATCACCTACTAAAAGACTGGAAAACAAAGTCATGAGGATGCATTTCCTGTTATTGTTAACATGAAATTATGCACAGTCTAAAATGTTTTAATAACTCATACCTGTTAGATAACTAACTGTCATACAATTTGCAAGGCCATGTTCACACAGCACCTGGGAATAAAAGAAAGAACAACAAATTAAGTAGGTTGTTTATAAAATTAGCTGCCTTTCAGCATAAGTTTGTTGTTAGAGTTTAATAGCTTTCAGGATTTTACAAAAGAGGCACTCAAAAAGCCAGCTCCTTTTTAAATCAGTACTAAATAACTTTTCTACAGTCGTGTCTCAGACGGCCATTGCTGCAGAAAAATGTTGGTTTAGTAATTTTGAGCTAACTGGGAACATTTTAAAAAGCAGATAAAATGCATCCTAAAATATAAAAGAAATGCACATTAAGAGAAGGTTTTTGTAAGATTTAAAAACATTTGATCTTTTATGTAAAATAGGCTCTGGGTTAATGCGAAAATGGGACTTTGTTGTGTTTAAAATTTAATAGATGGGATCAATTTTAGAACCACAAGTTGCAAACAAAACATCATGTTACATTTAGCAAAGAGTTTCTTTTCTAAGCCAGCTAAATTTGCACTGGGGAACATGTAATTAGTGTATTTGCTTTCACTGAAAAAAAGATCTAGAACTGGTAAGAGGCTAAAAAAAGATTCAGAAAGTAGCTTCAGTGCACTTTTCACTTTTTCAACTAGTTCTTGGCAGGAACAAATAAATTTGACATTATGAATAAGTATCCTATGATACAAAACAACCTTATTGGTAGAAGTATTTAATAAAAGTAACTCCGACTGTTCAGATGTGAAGTTTGTGTCACCTTGAATTATCCTTTTGAAGGTCGACTGGCAGCAGCCTTCAGCTCTGATCTGCACAAACGGTGCTCAGTGGCAGAAAGACAGAGCTAGTTAAATAGACAGGTTCAGTTTTATCTTGTCAGATGTTTGTATTAGGATTGATCATTTTATTTCCAGTCCTCTACTTTCATCACAAAGAAGCTGATTTGGAAAGCAGGAAATCTGAAATTCTTGTTCTTTTGCAGGATAGAACATGAGTGTTACTTAATGCTTGTCCCATTTCGCCTGACCCTTCCCGAACTTTTGACTGCACATGTTTAACTGCTAAAAAAAAAAGTGAAGATGTAAATAGAAATAATTCTTAATACAAAAACTTTTGAAATGTTTATATTAAGTTAATTGTGCTTCTTTTCTCTCATAAACTCTGATTATTATCTGATTTTAAAGAGACTTTGCTTTCAAATCTAACTTTATAGGAAAATCTATCTGATTATCAGTTAATGTTTTTGCCACTTGTTAACTGAAGTTGAAATGACAGAATGGTAACCTAGCAACAGCGTCAGTTGGTGAACTGTTAGCAGCGGTTTACTGGAAAGAAGTCAAACGTATGAGACTTGTATCTAACAGCTCAGTAACTGTTAAAAGGAGACCTTTGTTGAGTGAAAACTTACCAAGATGTGGCGACAGCAGGTCAAACAGCGACTGGACATCGCGAAAGAAAGAATATTAGGGATTCTTGAAAACGCAGCTGACGATATCCAACAGGAAGTGTTTTGTTCTGCAAATATTGAACAGAACAACAGCCTGGATGTTGTTATTGAACCAAATGATCATCTCCACATATTAGGTTTGGATATTTTTATTTTTCTATCACTGTGATGATAACAATTAAAGATTAGTTCCAGTTTTCAGGTAGAAATCAATTTAATATCTTAATTAAAACTCATGTAGCTGTTGTCTGCATTTGTAACTTAGCATGTAACTGTAACTGATGACTGACACACAACCACAAAACATGTTTGTCCCTTTTAAAGTTAAAAAATTGTGATTTTGCTTTGTCTTTTTTAAAGGTAAAACACTGAAAATCCAGATTACCACACAGTTAATCGATATCCTGTTAGCATCAAGATACTAACTGACACTAACTGTCACTTTTTAAGTTTTCTTGTTACTCATCTAGGAGTTAAACTGCAACTGTCAACAGAATGTCAGAGTTAATAGATTATCTAAAATCCAGATTTTCAACTAAATTAAAGTCCTAAATCAGTACAAAGAGGCTATAACTGGTTTGATCTGGACATATTTACTGGTTCTTGCCAGAAGTCTAGCAGCAAAGTTCTGTTCAGTCAAAACCTTTTTGTTATTGATGCACTTTTGAGTTATTTATGTCTAAGATAAAATGAATCTTGCATTATAAACGCTATCATATTTTTTTTAGGGCCGGGACTCGATTAAAAATTTTAATCTAATTAATTAGAGGCTTTGTAATTAATTAATCAAAATTAATCGCATTTTAATCGCATATAAATATTTGACCAGAGAACAGTGAGAATTTTTTTCAAACGGATTTTTAGTATACCATTGAATCATGACTGAATATACATAAGCTTAAGCAACAAAATATTGTTTACTTTTGTTCAACCAAGTCCAACAGACCAGTGCATTAAGTGTAGAAAATGTCTACACTTGTACTCGGAGTTGGGCTAACGTCCACGTTAGCTGCTATATGTTTAACATTGAGGTGATACTTCAGGCCCGATGTGCTGCGGTGATGTGCAAATTCCTTGCTGCATAGCTTGCACACACACATGCTCTTATCCACGCTTCCATCCAGTCATTTTTTATAACAAAACTTCCCATCCACGGGGCCAATCAGAGCGGTCGCTTCTTCATTCATGTTCACTGTGGTTCTCTTTCAACATTCGTTTCGGTATCTCACATATGGGACACGCTCTCACGCTGTTCCCCCAGAAGCTCTATTACATTACGCCAGTCTCAGACTGGCCGTCAGACGTGACGTCTGCTCCCCAGAGGGGGAGGGACTCCCTCCTACTATAAGAGCTAGACGGCACGTCATCACGTCAGTCTAAAACCTCTTCTCGCTCCGAGAAGCTTCCTCTCAGACGGTGAGTGTGGCTAACAGGATAGCTAAACTGTTCACAGGGGGAGCTAATCACTCCACTGCCGAACGCTACCTACTACTGCATCACCCTCTCTGAGTTTTTAGTGGCAGGTCTGTCCCCAAACAGGTGCCACACTGCTAGTCGCAATACTAGTTGCTTCCCATTTTTACTACGGAAGGTTATTTCGGTGCTACTTTTCTCACTCATCATGGAGAATAAAGTGCTACTGCCAAAGGCTTGCAAGTGTGGGAATAAAATATCGGTAGCAGACACCCATGCTGCTTGTGCTTCGTGCCTCGGGCTGCAACACGCCAACGAGGCCCTAGCTGTCCCGGTAGCCTGTGACCACTGTGCTCGCCTCTCATTAAAAACCCGCCGTCGACGACTCGCACGCCAAGCGAGCCTGACGGGGGCAAATCCTGTACTGGGGGTATCCATTCCCCCACCTCAGGTGGAACCGGTAGGAGTAACCACCTCCGCGGGACCCAGCTGGGCCGACCAGGTCGATGCTGCGGACCCTCTCTTTGATCCGGACGAGCCGGACGTGGACCTCACGGCTGCAGACGGTCTCGCCGAGTTCTCCGACTCCGGTGATGAGCCCATCAGTCTCCCCTCCGAGGAGGATGAGGCAGATGCGGAGCAACTGTTCATCATGCAGGCCGCGAGAACGGGCAGTGCTGCCGACAGCGGCGGATCACCAGCCCTGCCTGCTGCGCAGGACCTGCACGAGGTGTGCCACAGAGCAGCTGCAAAGCTGGGCATTGTGTGGCCGGAGGCCCCTGTCATAACTAACAGGTCCCGATACGAGGGAAGGAGGCTACCACAGGCAAAAACCTCCGCTAAGCAGCTCCTACCAGCATTCCCAGAGTGTCTGGAGGAGGCCACCCGCTCCTGGAGCAACCCATTCACCGCCAAAGCCCCCGCCCAGGGAGGGGCTGCGCTGGATTGGGACGGTATGGGGGCGAGTGGCTTCGC